>BLSH010303156.1:601991-616866 GCA_018402905.1 Glandirana rugosa | reverse complement strand
GGGGGGGGGGGGGGGGGGGAAGCTGCAGCTATGTGACAGCTCTCCTTGATGAGGATTTCATGCAAAGAGTTGTCACAGATCGCCCCCCCGCACAGTGCACCAAGCACCACTGATACCCCTGTCCCCATACATGTCAGTGCCCCCATAAAACAGTCCCCAAACATCTGTATGTCCCCGTCACATCTGTCACAGTCCCCAAAACATCTGTCTGTCCCCGTCACATCTGTCACCATACACAAAACATCTGTCTGTCCCCGTCACATCTGTCACAGTCCCCAAAACATCTGTCTGTCCGCCAACACCAAATAAACCCCGATTTGGGTTATTTTTATCAAAGAAATGTAGCAGTATCATTTTTGGTCAAAATTTATGAAGAGAAATTACTTATTTGCAAAATGTTATAACAGAAACAATGAAAAATGCATTGTTTTTGAAAATTTTCAGTATTTTTTAAATTATAGCGCAAAAAATAAAAAACCCAGGGGTGATTAAATACCACCAAAAGAAAGCTCTATTTGTATGAAAAAAATGATAAAAATTTCATATGGGTACAGTGTCGCATGACCGTGCAATTGTCATTGAAACTGCAACAGCGCTGAAAGCTGAAAATTGGTCTGGGAAGGAAGGGGGTTTAAGTGCCCAGTATTGAAGTGGTTAAATATATATATAGACACACACATGTGTTTGAGCTTTAGAGTGCACACACCTATGCCAGGCTGGTAATACTTAACCACTTTCATTATCCTGACTGGGCATCCTATGCCATCCAGCTGGATAAGCCGCTAGGGTGCCCGCGGGGGGCGAATGGTGGTGTGGCGTGTCAGTCTGACACACCGCATCTCCGATCTAGGTAAAAAGCCTGTGACGTAAGCTCTTTACCATGCAATCAGCTGTGTCCAATCACAGCTGATCACAGTGTAAACAGGAAGAGCCGTTTATCGGCTTTTAATCTATTCGCACTGACAGGCACGGGTAGATGAGAGTCGATCAGCGGTTCTCCTGACAGGGGGGTCTGCTCTGATAATCAGCACATTGATTATCAGTGCAGACCCATTGAGGATGCCTACTGGAGACCACCAGAGATACCCAGTGGAGACCACCAGGTGACCCCACCAGGGATGCCAATCAGTGCCCATTAGGATGGCACTCTATGCCAATTAGTGATATCAGTGCTGCCAATCAGTCACCATCAGTGCCACCCTTCAGTACCGCCTATAAAAGTGCCACCTATCAGTGCCACCTATGAGTGTCCATCAGTGCCACCTATCAATGCCGCCAATGAGTGCCCATCAGTGCTACCTATGAGTGCCCATCAGTGTCACCAATTAGTGCCCATCATTGCGGCCTATAAGTGCCCACCAGTGCCACCTATCAGTGCCGCCTACGAGTGCCCATCAGTGCCACCTATGAGTGCCTATCAGTGTCACCTATCAGTGCCCATCAGTGCTGCTTATCAATGCCACCTATCAGTGCCCATCAGTGCTGCATATAAGTACCTCATCATCAGTGCCCATCAGTGCCACCTCATCAGTGCTCATCAGTGAAGGAGAAACATTTCTTGTTTACAAAGTTTTGTAACAGAAACAAAGAAAAATATTTTTTTTTCCAAAATGTTAGGCTTTTTTTTATTTGTAGCGCAAAAAATAAAAACACCAGAGGTGATCAATTACCACCAAAAGAAAGCTCAATTTGTGGGTAAAAGATAATAAAAAATTTGTTTGGGTACAACGTTGCACGACCGCGCAATTGTTATTCAAAATGCAGCAGTGCTGAAAGGGGGGGGGGGGTGAAAGTGCTCAGTATTGAAGTGCTTAAAGATGAGTTCCAGCCTGTATTAAAAAAAAAAAATTAAAGTCAGCAGCTAGAAATGCAGTAATACTGCACTGACTTTTATTATAAGGACACTTTCCTTTCCAGGGAACCTTTTGTTGGCACACCAAAGCTGACCCGTCCATCGGCTCCGGGTGCAGGCGCCAGCATCTTTACTAAGGGAAACAAGAAGTGAAGCCTTGCAGCTTCACAGCCTATTTTCTACTGCGCACGCACGAGTCACGCTGTGCTTTCTGAATGGTCCCGCTGTCTTCTGGGACCTGTATGTGTCTCCCAGAAGGCAGCGGCGGGAAGGGAAAGGGGGCGTAAATGACGTAGGTCGCCACGGTGCCCTTACACGGAAGTGGGAGCGAGTACCTGGCTTTGACAGGTATCCGCTACCCCTTCCCTACCGAAAGGTGCAAAATGTGGCAACGGAGGGGGGGAGGAAGCGGATAAGCAGAGCTTCCACTTTTGGATGGGACTCCACTTTAAAGCGATCAAGCCTTTGTTTAAAAATAAACAAAAAAGAAAAAAAAAAACAAACATGTTATACTTACCTGCTCTGTGCAGTGGATTTGCACAGAGCAACCCGGATCCTCATTTCGGGTCCCACGCCGGCGCTCCTGGCTCCCCCCTCCTGCCGGGTGCCCCCAAAGCAAGCAGCTTGCTCTGGGGGCACACAAGCAGGCACACTCCTGAGTCATGGCTCTGCCTTTCCATTCACACACGCAGCCATGACTCGACCTGCCCCCTCCGTCTCCTGATTGGCTCCCTGGCTGTGACTGACAGCAGCGGGAGCCAATGGCTCCAGCTACTGCCGAAATCCCATCAGAGGTGTGAGTCCCCAGAGAGGCAAGGCTCTCTTGCACATTGCTGGATCGAGACAGGGCTCAGATAAGTATTAGGGGGACTTCTGCACACAGAAGGTTGTTTGTCTTCATGCATACAATGCACGAAGGTAAAAAAAATTAGCCTTTACAACCACTTTAAAGTGGTTGTAAAGGCTGAAGATTTTTTACCTTCATACATTCTATGCATGAAGGTAAAAAACGTTCTCAAAGCACGCACCCAATACTTACCTGAGCTCCATCTTGATCCAGCGATGTGCAAGAGAGCCTCAGCCTCTCCCTCCTCATTGGTTGAGACAGCAGCGGGAGCCATTGCCTGTCAATCACAGTCAGTGGGCCAATGAGGAGAGAGAGAGGGTGGTGCCAAGCCATGGCCCTGTGTGTGAATGGACACGCAGAGCCACCATTTGAGAGTGAGCCTGCTCAGGTGCCCCTATTGCAAGCTACTTGCTCTGGGGGCATTAGACAGCTGGGAGGGGCCAGGAGCACCAGCCGGGGACCTGAGAAGAGGAAGATTAGAGCTGCTCTGTGCAAACCTGCTGCACAGAGCAGGTAAGTATAACATGTTTGTTTTTATTTGTTTTTTTTTAATTGGCTTTAACCACTTGACCTCCAGAAGGTTTACCTCCCTTCATGACCAGGCCATTTTTGTGATACGGCGCTGCTTTACTTTAACTGATAATTGCACAGTCATGTAACACTGTACCCAAATAAAATGTTTGTCCTCTTTTTCCCACAAATAGAGCTTTCTTTAGGTGGTATTTGATCACCTCTGCATTTTTTATTTTTTGCGCTATAAACAAAAAAAGAGCGACAATTTTGAAACAAAAAACATTTTTTACTTTCCGCTACAAAACATATCCAATAAAAAAAATGCAAAATAGAAGGTGCTCTGGTCAGATGAGACCAAAATTGAACTTTTTGGCCTAATAGCAAAACACAATGTGTGATGGAAAACTAACACTGCACATCACCCTGATCACACCATCCCCACTGTGAAACATGGTGGTGGCAGCATTATGTTGGGGGGATGCTTTTCTTCAGCAGGGACAGGGAAGCTGGTCAGAGTTGATGGGAAGATGAATGGAGCCAAATACAGGGCAATCTTAGAAGAAAACCTTGAGACTGGGGGGGAGGTTCACCTTCCAGCAGGACAACGACCCTAAACATACAGCCAGAGCTACAATGGAATGGTTTAGATCAAAGCATATTCATGTGTTAGAATGGCCCAGTCAAAGTCCAGACCTAAATACAATTGAGAATCTGTGGCAAGGCTTGACAATTGCTGTTCACAGGCGCTCTCCATCCAATCTGACAGAACTTGAGCTATTTTACAGAGAAGAATGGGAAAAATGTCCTCTCTAGATGTGCAAAGCTGATAAAGACATCCCCAAAAAGACTTGCAGCTGTAATTGCAGCGAAAGGCGGTTCTACAAAGCATTGACTCAGGGGGGCGCTATACAAATGCCCCCCACACTTTTCACATATTTATTTGTAAAAAATGTTGAACACCATTTATCATTTCCTTCCACTTCACAGTGATGTGTCACTTTGTGTTGGTCTATCACATAAAATCCCAATAAAACACAATTATGTTTTTGGTTGTTACATGACAAATGTGGAGAATGTCAAGGCGTATGAATACTTTTTCAAGGCACTGTATACATAGATCAGAAAAACTGGTTTAGAGGCACTCACGGTTCTTGCAGAGGAGGAGGATCAAAAACAGCAGTGTTATTATTGTCCCTGCTGTTTTTGATCTTCCTCCTCTGCAAGACCCACGAGTGCCTCTAAACCAGTTTTGGATTAATATATGGATTTCTATGTGGGTGAGCACGTGGGCATTTACTTCAAGCATAGAGTGCCTTGGCTACTCTAGTACACCCCTCACATTTTTGTAAATATTTTATTCTATCTTTTCATGTGACAACACTGAAGAAATGACACCTTGCTACAATGTAAAGTAGTGAGTGTACAGCTTGTATAACAGTGTAAATTTGCTGCCCCCTCAAAATAACTCAACACACAGCAATTAATGTCTAAACTGCTGGCAACAAAATTGAGTACACCCCTAAGTGAAAATGTCCAAATTGGGCCCAATTAGCCATTTTCCCTCCCCGATGTCATGTGACTCGTTAGTGTTACAAGGTCTCAGGTGTGAATGGGGAGCAGGTGTATTAAATTTGGTGTTATCGCTCTCACTCTCTCATACTGGTCACTGGAAGTTCAACATGGCACCTCAGGGCAAAGAACTCTCTGAGGATCTGAAAAAAAAGAATTGTTGCTCTACATAAAGATGGCCTAGGCTATAAGAAGATTGCCAAGACCCTGAAACTGAACTGCAGCACGATGGCCAAGACCATACAGCGGTTTAACAGGACAGATTCCACTCAGAACAGGCCTCGCCATGGTCAACCAAAGGAGTTGAGTGCACGTGCTCAGCATCATATCCAGAGGTTGTCTTTGGGAAATAGACATATGAGCGCTGCCAGCATTGCTGCAGAGGTTGAAGGGATAGGGGGTCAGCCTGTCAGTGCTTAGACCATACACCGCACACTGCATCAAATTGGTCTGCATGGCTGTTGTCCCAGAAGGAAGCCTCTTCTAAAGATGATGCACAAGAAAGCCCGCAAACAGTTTGCTGAAGACAAGCAGACTAAGGACATGGATTACTGGAACCATGTCCTGTGGTCTGATGAGACCAAGATAAACTTATTTGGTTCAGATGGTGTCAAGCGTGTGTGGTGGCAACCAAGTGAGGAGTACAAAGACAAGTGTGTCTTGCCTATACAGTCAAGCATGGTGGTGGGAGTGTCATGGTCTGGGGCTGTATGAGTGCTGCCAGAACTGGCGAGCTACAGTTCAATGAGGAAACCATGAATGCCAACATGTACTGAGGCATACTGAAGCAGAGTATGATCCCCTCCCTGGGCTGCAGGGCAGTATTCCAACATGATAATGACCCCACCCCAAACACACCTCCGAAATGACCACTGCCTTGCTAAAGTAGCTGAGGGTAAAAGTGATGGACTGGTCAAGCATGTCTCCAGACCTAAACCAAATTGAGCATCTGTGGGGCATCCTCAAACGGAAGGTGGAGGAGTGCAAGGTCTCTAACATCCACCAGCTCCGTGATGTCATCATGGAGGAGTGGAAGAGGACTCCAGTGGCAACCTGTGAAGCTCTGGTGAACTCCACGCCCAAGAGGGGAGGCAGTGCTGGAAAATAATGGTGGCCACACAAAATATTGACACTTTGGGCCCAAATTGGACATTTTCACTTAGAGGTGTACTCACTTTTGTTACCAGCGGTTTAGACATTAATGGCTGTGTGTTGAGTTCTTTTGAGGGGACAGCAAATTTACACTGTTATACAAGCTGTACACTCACTACTTTACATTGTAGCAAAGTGTCATTTCTTCAGTGTCGTCACATGAAAAGATAGAATAAAATATTTACAAAAATGTGAGAGGTGTACTCACTTTTGTGAGATACTGTATATAAACTTTGCTATAGCTTAACTGTTTGCTGTATTATTGCCATTGTTTCATATTTATTTTACTATTAATGTTCTGCTTAAACATCCTCATTAACTATTCCCCAGTTTAGAGCTATTTTCAGAGTTGTGGGCACAGCAACAGGGGAGCCAAGAAATAGCTTTCCTTCAGGGGTAAGCCCTACACCTATACAATGGGAGGTCCTATGTAAAGTATGACCGGTGCGTTGAGGCCCAAGTCCAGCACCTATGCCAGGCCAACCTTCGCAACAGAGTCACTTTAAACATTATTTTCCTGATGTTCAAACAATCTTTTAGATCATTTTACACAGTTAATGTATGAAAAATAGTTTTGAAAAATCCTAATGATTGCAAATGATTGGGGCCCCCATTCTGCTTGGCCCCACTGCAGTTCCGTCATGAGATGTAGCTCTAATTACACCACCAATGAGATTTGTCTCTAAATACTCCACTGCCCCACCTACTTTCCACCTGAAATTAAATAAATACATTTTGGTGGAAGCTTAAGAAAAAAAAATCAATGTTGTGAGCCTCAAATAAACAGGAAAGGCAATTATTTCCAGGCATGCATGACATATTTTCCGACCGCGTCTATATTGAATTACGGTAGTGATATGGGCATTCTTGAGTTGATGGCGTATCAAAGTGACAAAGAGCAGGTCTAAATGGAAACTTATTGACTTCTTCCAGGTGCAAAATAGCACAATGTGGTCTGAAAGCTAATATAAATTCTTAACCATCGGTGGCTCAAGAAAAAAAAGAAAAGCACAATAGGAAATAAAAGCGTTCAGGCCTATGTGCGGTGTGCCATCGCTGTAGAGGTTAATGGAAGAGATAGTCATATTTCTCACTCTGAAACCTCAAAAGTCTCCACGTACAAATAAAAAGGTGCAAGAAGTCATTGAAGATCAGGAATGCGGTCAGCAGTGAGCAAAAATCAATCGGCAGATGTAAGGCCCAAGCCTTTCTACTCCCGTAATGATTGACCCTCGAGCATTTCGCAATAAGATAAAAGCTTGTATCACACAGTCTCAACTTATGATTGAGCTCTGACCTTTATACTTCATCACTAAAAATATAAAGTGGATACCCGTCATGTTACAAAAAAAAAATAAAAAATGAAAGAGTCCCTGCATGCCTCAACCTTGTTGTAAGTTTTGATTATAAAATCCACTTTTAAAGGAAATTATAATATATAATGTATATATATATATTTTGAAAGTTCATAAGTTTAAAAACTATTGATTTGTGGGTTTTTAACTCTTTGTACTAAATCAATTGTCTCCAATTTGTGGCCCGGAGGCCAGATGCGGCCCTTTGCTTTCTTTTATCTGGCCCTTGAGGCACTATTCCATCCAGTGACACCAATGATGGGGCATAGTTCCTCCCACTGACTCAAATAATGAGAGAGCTACAAGCATTCAGGAAAATGTCCTGTTATATAATGCAAGATGATATTACCAAATGTAACAGTCAAGGAAGCCATGATGGTCTCTGACAACTTGAAACTCAGTGAGAAGATGGACATGAAAAGAAAGTTGGTTAATGAGATTTGGACAGCACTGGGTCTTCTTGAATACTGGTGCCAGACTGTTTGGTGGGCACTGGGCTGAGTCACCATGGCTTGTCTAAGTGACTAGTTGTTAATTAGCTTACTGTTAATTAGATCACGTTAGCTGTTAGCTGCTAGCTGCTAGCTGTTGATTGGCTTACTGTTTATGTTAGCTCAGTGGTTCTCAACTCCGGTCCTCGGGACCCACCAACAGGCCAGATTTTAAGTATTACCTTGGGGAGATGCAGACTAGAATACTGCAATCACTGAGCAGCAAATTATATCACCTGTGATGAATTTCAGTTATCCTGCAAACCTGGCCTGTTGAGGGGTCCCGAGGACCACTGTGTTAGCTGTTCATTAGATGTACTGTTAGATGTACTGATGATATTACTGTTTAAAATTGGCATTGTTTAGGATAATGTGATCAACCTCTTATCTGATTTTGTGTTGTATAACTTGTCCCGGTTGGGTCTGTCACACTCCCAATGACACCAATGATGGGGTACTCTTCCTCCCAATATCTCCAATAATGGGGCACTATTCCTCCAAATGGCACCAACGATGGGGCACTATTCCCCACAATGGCACCAATAATGGAGCACTTTTTCTCCAAAGGACACCAATGATGGGGCACTTTTCCTCCCAATGCAACCAACAATGGGGCACTATTCCCCTCAATGACAGCAAAGATGGGCCACAAGTCCTGCCAATGACACCAACGAAGGGGCACTATTCCTCCCAATGACATCAATGATGTGGCACTATTTCTCCCAATGACACCAATGAAGGAGCACAATTCCTCCCACTTACATTAATGATGGGGAAATGTTTGCTCCCACTTATGCCAGCAAGTTTTCTACTCCCAATGACCACTAAAGTCTGAAGGAGATTAAACTGGCACTTTGTTCAGAAAGCTTGGAGAAACCTGTATTAGATCTTTAGAATGATTTTTATTAATGATGGTCATACGTATAATTTTTGTGGCCCCATAGCAAAATGTTAATGGAGCCCAGCCAGTGATTTCTCTCTTTGACACCAGGAAAAATTAATTGGAACAACAGTATAACTGATTCTTATATAAAATATATCTACATCAAGGATAGGAAGCAGGAGAGCTGTACACTTGAGTCAATAAACTACTAGGACCCGGTGCTGAATATGGAAGTTGCAAAGAAGAACAAGGGAATAAACTTTTTAATTCTTTATTTATAGTGACAACAAATAACATACTGCACATGGCAATGTATTCTAACAACCAAGAAAAAAGAACCCTGTGGCATCATCAATAGAAGTATAAGTAGGTCGTAGGACATCATGTGTGGCTAGCGGGAGGACGCAAGGTGTCCCGACTAAGGGAATTACGGTAACTTTTAAACGTAATTTTCCACATAGCTAATCAGAAGCTCATGTACATTTTTCAGCATCCTCATCTTTGTTGGACTATAAAATCTTGGAGCTTTGGTGTAAATTCCAAGCTCTCCTACCTCTTTTACCACCCCAGCTAGTGCTGAACATTGCAGTTTGTTAGTCAGTTAGCAAACAAAAATTATATTAATTTCATTTTTTATTATATAAATGCATAATTGTTAGCACTTCTATGCATATTTATTTTATAAATGTACACTTCTTTAAACTGTGGCTTTTATAATTATAGATCTCAAATATTACTTTTTTCAGTAGAGAAGATGCCCTGGCATTTTTCAAACTCATCTTCCTATCTTCATTCTATTCTACACTGCAGCCTCTGGCAAAGTCTTCAACATTCAAAACTTACCGCAGTGCTGGATGACTGCGACCTCTGACTCGCTCGTTCCATCCTCCAACCCCTATGTTAATATAGGACTCAGCAGGGGCATAAGGGGTCACAGGACAGAACTAGACTAGTTTTGTTACAAATTGAAATTTGGGCGGAATTTTTTATTATTTGGAGATTCAGATGTACCCAAATTTCTGAATCACAATAAAAACAAATTTCAACAAATTTAAAATAAATTATAAGGTAACGAAATAACGAATTCAGAAAATTCAAAAATTTATTTGAGAAATTTAAAATTGAATTTGAATTTGAAAAAATTTAAAATGATTTTGAATTTCACAAAATTTAAAACGATTAGAAAATAAGGAATATACTAAATGAATCTGAGTATACGAAATTAATCTGACTATACGAAACAAATTCCAAAAATGAATAATTCTAAATAATGAATTTAACAAAACAAAATTAATAACCTAAAGTGGTTGTAACGTCAGAAGGTTTTTTATCCTAATGCATTCTATGCATTAAGATAAAAACTTTCTGTGTGCAGCAGCCCCCCACAGACCCCTAATACTTACTAGAGCCTATCTCGATCCAGCAATGTTGCACAGGAGTCTCGGCTGCCCGGGACTCTCCTTCCTCATTGGCTCCCACTGCTGGCAATCAAAGTCAGTGAGCCAATGAGAGACAGGGGGTGGGGCTGAACTGCAGCTTTGTGTCTGAATGGGCACACAGAGCAGTGGCTCAGCTTGGGTGCCCCCATAGCAAGCTGGGGAGGGAGGGACCAGGAGTACCAGCGAGGGACCCAATAAGAGGAGGTTCTGGGCTGCTCTGTGCAAAGCCATTGCACAGAGCAGGTAAGTATAACATGTTTGTATTGTGCAGAGTATTGCAATAATTCCTGGTGTATCCTTTCCATTGTTTGGGTGCCTGGGAGCCATAACCTGTTGTGCAAAGTATTGATATAATGCTGGAAGCTTGCTGAATGCAGTAGACATCTTTACCGTCATGTTAAAATATTAGAACATGAACAGGAACTAGATACAAACAAATACACAGAACAGAGGAAAGATAACATTTCCTCTTATCGTATTACAATAGACTTCCCACGCACATAACACTGCAGTGCCACCTGCTGGTATAATGCATATGTATACAGTTCAGTTTATATAAGCAGATTGCTGTTGCTCATCTAACAGTTTGTTATTTTTAACTAAAAAAAGGAGACTTTAGTATCAAGTTAACAAACTAATCCAAGATGAAACAAAACAAAAACTGGAATTGAGAGGAGGTAGGAGATATGGGAAAGGTGAGTAAAGGAACTTTTCTATTGCAGGTACCTTCCTTTGGGATTTTCATTTACCCTGACATGGTCAATTTAATGCCATTTCAAAATTAGTTTTGCATCTGTTTAGATCTGCGACTTTTATTAACCACTTGCCGACCGTCAACCGCAGGTTGACGGTGACAAGGTGGCTCGATATCGCAAACCGCCGTCATACGACGGCGGCTGCGATATCATGCACTATTAGCGCGCGCGCTCACTGTGTTCGTGGGGGCCAGGGAGCAGGTGCGGCGGACTCGATCTCCGCCGGCTACCCGCGATGCCCCCCCCCCCCCGCACTGAAAGAACGGAGGTCCGTGTAAGTAAACACGGATCTCCGTTCTGTGAGAGGGGGAAGGGCTGTGATCACAGCCTTCCTCTATATGGAAGCTGTGATCACTCCCCTCCCCCTGCTAGGGCAACCCACACACAGTTAGAACACGCCCAGGGAAAACAGTTAACCCTTAGAGCGCCCCCCCAGGTTAACCCCTTCACTGCCAATGACATTTACACAGTAATCAGTACATTTTTATAGCACTGATTGCTGTGTAAATGCCAATGGTCCCAAAAAAGTGTCAAAATTGTCCGACATGTCAGCCACAATATCGCAGTACCATTAAAAATTGCAGATCACCGCTATTACAAGTAAAAAATGAAAAAAAAAAAACCCAGAAATGAATTATCATCATTTGTAACAACTTTTGCGCAAGCCAGTCAATAAACGGCGATTGCGATTTTTTTATACCAAACATACAAGGAAGAATATAAATCGGCCAAAACCAATGAAAAAAATGTTATTTTATATTTTTTTTTTTGGATTTGTATTTTAGCAAAAAGTAAGAAAAAAAAATTTGGTCTGACATATCTACTGCAATATCGCAGTACTGCTAAAAATCGCAGATCGCCGCCATTACTAGTAAAAAATAAAAAAAAATAAAAACGCCAGAAATGAATTTTCATCATCCGTAAACGCGGCCACTTTTGCGCAAACCAATCCATAAACGCCGACTGTGATTTTTTTTATCACAAATATGAGGAAGAATATAAATCGGCCAAAACCGATGAAAAAAATGTTTTTTTGTATTTTTTTTTTGTATTTGTATTTTAGCAAAAAGTAAGAAATTTGGGGTTTTTTTGCAAAATTGTCGCTCTTCTTTTGTTTATAGCGGCTATCAGAAATGACGCAGCGGTGATGAAATACCACCAAAAGAAAGCTCTATTTGTGGGAAAAAAAGGACACAAATTTTGTTTGGGTACAACATCGCACGACCGCGCAATTGTCAGTTAAAGCGACGCAGTGCCGATTCGCAAAAAGGGCTCTGGTCCTAAAGTGTGAAATCCTTCCGGGGCTGAAGTGGTAATCCCTGGCGATCCTGCCAAGAAGGTCTATGTTTAGGCACTTCCTGTTATAGTTTGGCAACACTCTATCCCTTACCCCCAGTTGTGCTCCTGCCTTTTCATTCTGTCACACAAGCTTCTGATGGAGAATACAAGCGGCCATGTATGATGAGATCCATGAGATGCAACAAATGAGAACCTTTCACCAGATCATTCATTCCAACAAAGATTTTCCCATCAGAATATATGGGTATTTTTATATGCATTTAATGTACTTTAGTTATTAACCTGTAAAAGCCTCCCTTGGACATCCAAAGGAACTGAGACTGCTGCTGGGTGCCGTCATCTTGGATGTGATATCAGTGGCCCCAGCAGATTCAGAGAAGTCATTCAAGTGACACTCTATAGCAGCCATTCTCAACCAGGGCTCTTCTAGAAGTTGCTAAGGGTACTTTGAGCCGTGGCTTATTGACCTCCCTTGTGATGGTGCCCCCATGGTTCCAGGGTCAGTGTCATGACTGCATGACACCAGTGTTCTTTTTAGCTGACTGTAAGGGCAGAATTCTTCCCACTGGCCGCCAAGGTAAGAGGCATTTTTCCCACTGACCTCAGATGAATCGGTTTTAGAAGGGGCTCCCAGAAACCTGATTGTTAATTCAAGGATTCCTTTGCGATAAAAAGCTTGAAAAATGCTTCTCTAGAGTATTCTACTTTGCTACTTTTCCTACCTGCTACACAAGAGATTATGTAGGGGCAGTGGCATTACTTCCAGTGCTGCAAAGGTCACACATACGACCGGGCCGTGGTGTTCCATCACCGTGGGGGAGGGCTCAAGGTGGCAAGAAGGGGGCTCACTGCAGAACATGTGAAAGGGTCCTGCTGCAGGACCGTAAGGCTTGGTTCACACTGCTGTGACCCTAAAGTCTTGGGACTTGCATGAGATTTCCTTACGACTTCCTTGTCTATCTTTTAGCAGGTCAGTGACAAAAAGGGCAGTGGCAAAACTACCAGGGTCACAAAGGTCACACTTGCAACCAGGCCCTTGCATTTTGCACCTTGGGGGGGGCCCCAAGATCACAGGAAGGGGGCCCGCTGAAGAACATGTGAAAGGGGGACCGTAAGCCTCAGTTCACACTGATGTTACCCCAAAGCTGCGATTGCTTGCTTGCAATTTTCTTCTGACCTTCTTGCGACTTTTGTGATTTAACATTGCAGCCTAAGGCACTCTAATTGCACCAAAGTCACAAATATGAGCTGCTGCAACTTGAGTCACATTGATTAAGAGGGCATCCATTAAAATGAATGTATTTTGACTTGTCACGTGATAGGTCACAGCAGTGTGCAAAAAAGCGCTTCAAAAACAATTAATTAAAAAGTTGAATAAAATACAATTACCTATATGTAAAAAATATATATATTTTTTAAAAACTGTCCATTTCGGTCTCGGTTTTCAGGCCAAGTGCATCCCAAATTTTCAGTTTCAGTTTTGGTCCAGAGTTTTCATTTTGGTGCACCACTAATGGAAAGGGCCCCAGCAGTCATGGGGACCTTCATGTTTTTTTGCACAGGGGTCCTGAAGATTCTAGTTATGCCTCTGAGCTGAGGTATAGGGTGCAGGAGCTGGGTCAGCATAGACATCAATTAGACACTCTGAGAAGAAGAGAAGGTTATGACCTGGTCGGTCGCTCACCCGCTCAGTGTCAAACCCCTCACCCCCCCCATCGCTTGCCCGTCTGTCCACCCCCACCAGCCCCGCACTTACCCCATCTAGGCAGCTTTGGCTCCTTCCTGCTTGGTGGCTTTACCCTGCATTTCCGGCTTCACAACGGCTTCCTCCTCTGCAGCCAATACAATCGCTTCTCCTCATGCCCAATTAGGTCCTAAGACCTGCCGGAAGGAGTATCAGGAAGAGAATAGCGAATATTAATTTGCTATTGTCACACAACTTGGTGGGCTTAGTGCGCAGTGCTCTGCACCCCAAGCCCACTCTTTTTTTAAGCCAATTTAGAACCTCAGGCTCTAATCATGTGCTTAAAAAAACCCCATTGGAATCCATGCGTCTGGCACCCAGCATGTGGATTAGGGGCCGGACGCATGGATTAGGGGGGCAGAGCCCCTGCACCCCTTATGGACAGGCCACCACTGGTTATGACCTGCAAAGACAAGAGGGCACTGTGCTAGGGAATTGACCCGTCTGTAGTTGTCACCTTTTCAAGCAAGTTCAGAGGCACACCACAAGCCAATAAAAGGAAAGGAAAACTAAGCAAATGTAAGAAAAAAGTAAGCTTTTGAAATACTTGATTGTTCTGTACAATTTATCTAGGTTGGTGACATTGTGTTCTTAAAGTGTTAATAAACCCACAACAGTAAAATCAGTCTGTATATGCAGAATAGCAAGCTTGTTATACTCACTATGGAACTTAAAGCAGAGCTCCACCCAGATAAAAGTCAGCAGCTACAAAAAGTGTAGCTGCTGACTTTTAACAATCGGACACTCACCTGTCCCAGGCTCCAGGGATGCCGTCACACGAGGGCTCACTCTTCTCCCCCTCCCCTTGGTGGCGCCGGCAGCAAAAGTGTGGGCACCCGACTTTGGCTTTTGGTGGTATTTGATCATTTCTGATCGCAGCTATAAACAAAAAAAGAGCGACAATTTTGCAAAAAAAAAAAAAAATTTTCTTACTTTTTGCTAAAATACAAATCCAAAAAAAAAAAAAAAAAAAAAA
>BLSH010303156.1:567065-577299 GCA_018402905.1 Glandirana rugosa | reverse complement strand
CTCTATGTGTGTCAGTACTTGGTATTAATCTTGTTATCTCGACACGATTTGTAGTTGGACTTATATTTTGTCACTTACTCGGTTGTTATCTTTGAATTATATCAGGTGTCATCTACTTCACTTGGAGGTGGTGAGCTTTTTCTTTTTGGGTTACCCTTGTGAGTATATCCACTGAAAATGAAGTTGGCTCCTTTGGATCTCGGGAAAGGCTTAGATCATCCCCTCTGCTCTACTACATATTATCTGAGCTGCCATGTGAATTCTCTCTTGAGGACAAAGGCCCTGGCTGGGTATTAGCCACAAGCTTTCGTACGCTTGCTATCTGGTTAGCCTGTATTTCATGTGGTGGAGGTTCACTTCATCTACTGTGGACTATATTAAGTTTCTATTGTTGGCTCATTCACTGTTTTATATTCAGGTTGATGTTTAGCACAGCTCTATTGTTCTAATTATGGTTCATGACTGTGTGTATCTCACAGCAGAGCTGCTGCTTTTGCTAATGAAGATATATAGCATGCTTTGTTTTTATTTTATGTATTATAGGGTTGCCACCTGTCCAGGCTTCACCCAAGGGGACACTATATGCGCCACATTACTAATCTCTTTGGAGTGCCCAAAGCTGTCTCAGGTCTGTTACACTCCCATAGTGTATACTAAAAAAAAATAAAAAAATAAAAATGACTGTGCACCTCTAAAGTGTTCGGGTTTGGCTTGAAGAAAAAATGGCAACCCTACTCCAGTCATGTTCCAGGGGGGCCGGGCAGCAAGAGGAAAATGGACAGGAGGGGCAGCAGTGGCATTTACTTGACCCGATTAGTTGTATTTCCCTGCCTGCTTCTTCTCTTCCCGCCAGCATTAAGTTGCTGCAAGAAATACACAGCTGATCGGGTCTAGTAAATGCCACCCTCCTGTCCCTGTTCCTCTTGCTGCTCGGGCCCCCTTGTGTGCTCCCCTGGTTGTCCCCCTCTCCCCCACAGTGCCACTGGCTTCCCCCCTCTCCTCTCCCACCGGCTGCTGTGGGAGATGCTTTCAGGGTGGAGAGCAGGCAAAGAGGTTGGTAATATGTAATTTACTGGCCCTTCCCTTTCTGAATAAACACGGCGAGTGATCGATGCCAATTACTCACTGTGCTCATTTGTACTGAAACATAGGAAACTATGACAGCATCCAATGCCCTACTGACAACATCCACTGCCCTACAGACACCATCCACTGCCCTACAGACACCATCCACTGCCCTACAAACACCATCCACTGCCCTACTAACACTATCCACTGCCCTACTGACACCATCCACTGCCCTAATAACACCATCCACTGCCCAACTGACACCATCCACTACCCTACTGACACCATCCACTGCCCTACTGACACCATCCACTGCCCAACTGACCCCTTCCACTCCTCTACTGAGACCATCCACTGCCCTACTGATATGTCCACTGCTCTACAGACACCATTCACTGCTCTACTGACACCATCCACTGTTCTACTGACACCATCCTTTGCTCTACTGACACCATCCACTGCCCTACTGACACCATCCACTGCCCTACAGACACCATCCACTGCCCTACTGACACCATCCACTGCCCTACAGACACCATCCACTGCCCTACAAACACCGTCCACTGCCCTACTAACACCATCCACTGCCCTACTGACACCATCCACTGCCCTACTAACACCATCCACTGCCCCACTGACACCATCCACTGCCCAACTGACCACTTCCACTCCTCTACTGAGACCATCCACTGCCCTACTGATATGTCCACTGCTCTACAGACACCATTCACTGCCCTACTGACACCATCCACTGTTCTACTGACACCATCCTTTGCTCTACTGACACCATCTACTGCCCTACTGACACCATCCACTGCCCTACTGATGCGTCCACTGGCCTACTGACGCATCCACTGCTTTACTGATATCCATCCAATGCCCTACTGATGCATCTACTGCTCTATGGACCCCATCCACTGCTGATCGGGTCTTGTAAATGCCACCCTCCTGTCCCTGTTCCTCTTGCTGCCCAGGCCCCCTTGTGTGCCCCCCTGGTTGCCCCCCCCCCCCACAGCGCTGCTGGATTCCCCCCCTTTCCTCTCTCACCAGCTGCTGCAGGGGATGCTTTCAGGAGAGCTGGCAAAGGGTTTGGTAGTAGGTCAATTACTGGCCCCTTTCTTTTCTGAATGAACACGGTGAGTGATCAATACTGTGCTCATTCATACTGATGCATAGGAAAATATGACACCTCCCACTGCTGTACTGACACCATCCACTGCCCTACTGACCCCAGTCACTGCTCTACTGAGACCATCCTCTGCCCTACTGACCCCAGCCACTGCTCTACTGACACCATCCACTGCCCTACTGACCCCAGCCACTGCTCTACTGACCCCATCCACTGCGTAAGGCTTTGTTCACACTGCTGTAACTTTCTTGCGACTTCCTTGCAACTTGCTTGCGATTTTTGTGATTTAATATTGCAGTCTATGATGCTGAAATAGCCCCAAAATTGCCTAAAAATAGTGCAGGACCTTTTTTTTTTTGTAGCAGCGACTTGAGTCCCATTGATTAAGATGGCACCCTTTTAAATTAATGAGTTTTGACTTGGTATGCGACTTTATGCTGCAAGTCGCATGTGAACCGAGCCTCCCGCGATGGGAGTAAAGGGCCCTGGGACCAGTGAGAAGGGCTTCAGTCCCGAGAGGGAAGGGCATTGGCACCAATTGAATGGTCCCCCAGATCAATGGAAAGGGCCTTGGGACCGATGGAATGGGTCTCAGGAGTTGGAGGGCCCTTCATGGTTCCTTGCAGCAGGGCCCTGAGGCTCAATTCACACCTAAGCATACTGCAGCGACACCTGCTGCACTGTGGGTTTTTTTTAGCTTTTTTGTGGTGCATTTTTGGAACAGCACCATTCATTTGAATGGTCCACCCTCTGCTCCAAAAACACACCAAAGGAGCTCATGTACCAAATTTTGCATTTCGGTTTTGTCGATTGCTGATCGCACCACACTTGGGGTGCCATTAAGAAATAATGGCATTGCAAAATCCTGTCCTGTGTTTTTCCACAATTCTGGAATTGTGGGCAGAATGGTGTGATTCTACCCATGATTCCAGTACACTCAGGTGTGAATGAAGCCTGAAGGTACTAGTTACGCCTTTGAAGCTCATACACTGCAGGTGTGGTGGTCAGGTGTCCACAACCTTTTGGCCTCATAGTGGATCTGCCTTCAAGTTTCAAGATACACTATATGACCAAATGTATTGGGATACCTGCCTTTACACGCTGTGACCTTATGCGAGGCACCGTAATAGACGGCCGATACACCTTGCATGCGATCTCTTTCAGGCGACTAGCGAGTCCGACTCTGGTTTTGCCAACCACCGTGGCAGAGCTAATTCCGGCTCAGACTTTCTGGTTCGCTCAAACCCCTCTCCACCTGCATTTAAAGAGGTAGTAAACCCATCCATTTAACAGTTTAAAAACCAGTTACATTTCCTGCAAGTGCCGGAAATGTAACACTCACATTGGTTGTGCTCTAAACCAAATTGTCAAACCATCCAATGGCTGATGTCATAGCTGATCACATGTACAGCATCATGGCAGTTGTAGATTAAACAGAGGCCAAGATGGCAGCTTGCTTGGCTGAAAATGATAGGAGGGTTTACTACCAATTTAATGACCAGAAAGAGAGTAGAGGAGAGCTCTATCCTGAATCCCAGAGGGAGAAAGCTGAGTGAGCTCTGTGTGCTAATGTGGACTCAAAGATCAAGGTTTGCACTGTGCTTATGTTTTCTGGGTGTCGGCCCCACACTGTATAGAAAGGAAGCCAAATGTTTAGTTTAGTGCCGGATGGCGAGGTTTTGTTTTTTGTTTTTATGTGTTTTGATCTTGCAAACCTGTGATAATAAACCTGGCAAGCCACCAGATTTTAAAGAAACTGACCTCCATGCTGAATATTTTCCTCTGACAAGTGGTCCCCACAAGATAATCTCTCACACGTGGTAGAGTTCAGCGAGGCAACTTCCATAGATGGAGGAAATGTTGAAGGCCCTGCTGCAAGCCAATGCAGCCCAGCGGAAACCAAGGTTGCAGAGGTCGCTGCACCTCAACAGGCAGCCCAGTGGGAAACTAACTGCCAGGTCGCAGAGGCCGCCACAGCACAACACACAGCTCTGCAGAGAGGAGAGTTGCCAGGCTGTCGCAGCACAACAGGTGGCTCAGCAGGAGGCAACTCACCAGGCTATCGCAGCACAACAGGAGACGAACCAGCAGTTTGCGGAAGCCCTGCTGGAGTTAAAAAAGGGGCCTGCACCTCCGGTGAGAATGGGACCAAAGTTGGTACGTGCCTCTTCCCACATGCAGAAGATGACACCTGCGGATGATGTGGAGGCGTACCTCGTGACATTTGAAAGAGTCGCTCTTCATGAAGGATGGCCAAAAGAATAGTGGACGGGACTGCTAGCGCCATTCTTGACCGGCGAACCCCAAAAAGCCTATTTTGATCTGGAAACAGATAAGGCCCAGGACTATGAGACTCTAAAGGCAGAGATTCTCGCACGCCTGGGGGTCACCATGGCAGTCCGGGCCCAATGCGTACATCATTGGACCTACCACACCTAAAAACCACCCCGTTCGCAGATGTACAACCCGGTTTATCTCACCAGGAAATGGCTACAGCCTGAGACCTTGCCAGGTCCCCAGATTGTGGAGTGGGTGGTCATGGACCGCTATCTACGTGCGCTCCCTGCTGCTTTGAGAAAATGGGCCAGTCATGGGGACCCCAAAACCGCCAACCAACTTGTGGACCTTGTGAAGAGATACACGGCTGCTGAGGACTTGTTGCGCCCATTTGCGCCCCACTCCAAGAGGTGAAAGGTCGCCCTGCGGACCCGGTAAGACTGTTCCAGGGTTCAGGGGCTTGGAGGAATTTTATAAGACTGATACGGCTAAAGAGACTGGACTCTCCAGACTAGCCAAAGAAGCCAAGACCTTGAGAGGACTGGATATAGAACATATACAGTGCTATCAATGCCATGCATTGGGCCATATTGCTGCCAATTGCCCCCTGAATGATGAACCCATGCAATGTGATTATACTTATGTGAATAGCGCTTTCTCTTTTTGCACAGGTTGCACAGCATCATGTTCAAGTCGCATGGAGAAACAAATGTGTGTGATTTTTGTCAATGGGAGACCAGTCACTGTACTGCTTGACTCGGGTAGTGTGGTAACATTGGTAAAAAGCAATTGTGTAAACCCTGCAAGGTTACACCCTAGCACTGTCATTTGCATCCATGGGGACACTCGTGACTACCAGACAGCAGTGGTTGAGATTGACACCCGTTGTGGGATGATGACTCATTCAGTGGGGGTGGTACCTTCACTATTTTATGATGCCCTAGTGGGCAGGGATTTTCCCCATGTTTGGAGGTTATGGGAAGGCACAGGGTATCTGGAGGATAGAGCTCCCCCTGCTGTGGAAGCACGGGACCTCTCGCCAGACCCACTTTGCCAAATGGAAGGGGAGACTGGTGGCAGGACTGAGGAGGAAGGAGACCCTCTTCCTTTTCCTGTACTGGCTGGGGAGCCGGAGGAGCTGGAAGATAGCTAACAGCGGGGGTGGGGGGGAGCTAATGACACAGACAATGTCTCTGACCCTGACGGAGAGAGTGAATCGAGTGTAGTACCTGACTTGGAAGACCGGAGAGAGGACTTCTGTACAGAACAACTACAGGATGTCACGCTCCTTGGAGCCCGAGAAAACGTGATGAATAGTAATGAATGGGGAACCTGTGGGCCCTGATTGGGGGGTGTCTTTTCCCTACATGGCACTTAAAAATAATTTGTTGTATTAGGTGGTGAAACAAGGGGAGGAAGAAGTGGAACAGCTAGTGGTTCCCAAACCATTCCACAGGTTGGTGCTAGATCTGGCTCATGGGCATGTAATGGGAGGGCATCTGGGTATGGAGAAAACCAGGGAGAGAATAACCCAGAGATTCTTCTGGCCTGGGTTGTATGCAGACATCAAAGAATACTGTGAATCATGCCCAGAGTGTCAGGTGACGGCCCGGTCACCCCATTTTCGTAAGTCCCCTTGTCCCACTTGCCATAATTGAAGTGCAATTTGAGCGAGTTGGCAAGTGCCCAGAGACACCAGCACATCCTGGTGATCTTGGACTATGCGACCTGCTATACTGAGGCCATACCCTTGCGGAACACCTCCACTAAGACTATTGCCAAGGAGCTGGTCCATGTGTTTAGTCGGGTGGGGATCCCTAAAGAGATTGTGATCAGGGCATCCCCATTCATGTCCAGAGTGACCAGAGAATTGTGCAAGTTGTACAAAATCTCCCATCTCTGTACCTCTGTTTTCCACCCCCAAACTGACGGTCCAGTGGAAAGGTTTAACAAGTCCCTCAAGAGTATGCTAAAAAAGGTGGTGGATAAAGATGGGCGAAAATGGGATTTTTTTTTGATGCCGTACCTCATGTTTTCCATACAAGAGGTTCCGCAGGCATCTATGGGGGTATTCCCCCTTTGAACTCTTGCATGGTAGACATCCCAGGGTGCTGCTAGATGTTGCAAAATAGAGGTGGGAAGAAGAAGCCACCCCATATAGAAGCGTCATAGAGTCTCCTTGATGCAGGATTGAATCACAGCTGTTTTGCCTCTTGTAAGAGAGCATATGGAGCAAGCCCAGGAAGCCCAGAGAAGGGTTTATAATCAGGGTGTCAAAACCTGGACTTTCAACACCGGAGACAGAGTGCTGGTGCTAGTCCCCATGGTTAAAAGTAAATTCCTAGCAAAGTGGCAGGGCCCCTTTGAGATTAGGGAAAGAGTAGGAGAAGTAAACTACAAAGTTTACCAGCCTGGCAAAAGGAAACCGGAGCAAATTTACCATGATAATCTCCTAAAACCGTGTAAGGACAGAGAGAGTTTAGTGGCAATGCCCACTCCCCAAAAGAACAGGTTACCCCTGACCCCAGATGTCCCCAAAGCCGAGTCCTTGTCACTTATGCAACAAAATGACGTTAAGGAATTTGTCAGTAAAAATAGAGATTTCTTTCTCTTCCCTACCCGGACTGACCACTGTACTCCAACATGACATAATCGCAGAACCAGGGGTCCGTGTAAATGTAAAACCCTACCGAATACCTGAGGCTAGATGAGAGGCGGTGGCGAGAGAAATAAAAACCATGTTGGAGTTAGACGTGATAGAGGAGTCCCACAGCTCTTGGTGGAGCCCTATAGTGCTGGTCCCCAAGCCCGATGGCACTATCCGGCTCTGTAATGATTTCAGGAAGCTGAATGACGTGTCTAAGTTTGACGCATACCCCATGCCGTGGGTTGACGAACTTGTGGATAGGTTGGGAGGTGCCCGGTACTAAACAACCCTAGACCTAACTAAGGGATACTGGCAGATCTCCCTAACAGAGTCAGCAAAGGAAAAACCTGCCTTGTCTATCCCCAAGGGGTCATTCCAATACAAGCGAATGCCATTTGGTCTGCATGGGGCCCCTGCATCCTTCCAGAAGATGATGGACAAAACTTTGAGGCCGCATCAGCTCTATGCAACAGCCTATTTGGATGATGTGGTCATTCACAGCCCAGAATGGGAATCGCATCTACCCTGGGTGCAGGCAGTGGTCGATTCGCTGAGGGTAGCAGGTTTAACAGCCAAATACCTTGGGTATATTATTGGTCGGGGTGTGATCAAGCCCCAGACCAATAAGGTAGAGGCCATTCAAAAGATGCCCCAACCGGTGAACAAGAAACAGGTTTGTGCCTATCTAGGGATTACAGGGTATTACCGACGCTTCATCCCCGACTTTGACACCATTGCCTTACCTCTGACCGATCTGACGAAAGATAGAGGGTTAGGAATGGTTAAATGGAATCCTGAAGCCGAGAAGGCCTTCCAGAAGTTGATGCATGCCCTTTGTGTACAGCTGGTGCTCGTGACCCCAGAGTTTAAAAAAGAGTTTGTGGTTCAAACCGACGCCTCCTGAGGTGGGACGAGGTGCTGTTCTGTCCCAGATCAGAGATGGTGAGGAGCACCAGGTCATCTACTTAAGAAGGAAGCTTAATAGGCATGAAAGGCATTATGGCATTGTGGAGAAGGAGTGCCTGGCTATCAAGTGGGCCTTAGAGTAGGGTAGCCAGATGTCCCCGGTTTCAGGGGACAGTCCCTGGATTGAGGACACTGTCCCCTGACCAAATCTGTCCCCGGTTTTGTCCCCTGATTGGATTTGAACAGGGGGCCAAGCCATTTCAAAGACAGTCAGTGGAGAATTAAAAAAACCTTCTGAATTACACACTGCCACTCTGCTGCTCCTACTAGCTTGGGGGGGGGGGGGTGTAATTCCCGCTCTCATGTTCTTCTGCCTTGGTTCAAGTCCTGGCCAGCCGCCTGCCTGCCTTCCCCAACGGAGTAATCTTCCTCTGCTCAGTTCCGCTCCCCACCCAATAGTAGCCGAGGCCCAAAGAGGGGCTGTGAGGTGGGCAGTGGTGGCGACAGGCAGAGAAAGGCAGTTGAGGTCAGCTGACAGTGTCCAGCAGCAGGCACAGAGGAGAAGCGGATCTGATTGTGGGGCTGCCAGTGCCTTCAAGGCTTCAACACCAGTGTGCTTTGGGGGTGTCTGTGAATAGACTGCATTGCACTGCGTCTGTCTCTCTGGCATAATGGATGGTATCATAGCTCACAGGCAGCAGGCATTCTATCATGACTCTGGTTGGAATTGCACTGCCACAGTGTGTCGCATAACATGGCTACTGGGACAGGGATCTGTGCCTTCCCTTAGTAAAAGCAGCCTCCCCTACAGTGAGAAAACACTGGTTAGGCACACATTTAACCCTTTGATTGCCCTAGATGTTAACCCCTTCCCAGCCAGTGTCATTAGTACAGTGACAGTGTATGTGTGTCACTGGTTCCCACAAAGTGTTACTTAGAGTCCGATTTGTCTGCCGCAATATCGCAGTCCCGCTATAAGTCGCTGATTGCCGCCATGACTAGTAAAAATGAAATATGTCCCCGTATTTCATTTTAAAAACCTGGTCACCTTAATAGGTGTGGCAAGTGAATTGAAAAGGCTCAGGAAATATGAGGGGAGATTGTTGTCACCTACAGTTTCTGGAATACCACAAAAGCGCAGGTTCTGGCTCCTCTCCCTATTTTCCAGGTCTTCTTGCTGTAATTGCATTTGGGAGACTGAGTGCTTTAAAGCTGAATTTTCTTTCTCTAGTACCTGTACATATTGCACCAGGTCATCGTATCTATTTTCCAAAGCCTCCATACGTTCACCTATTTGGGTGATTTCCCCCCGCAGTTCTTGATCTTACCCATCTCCACCACAATAATGCGTGTTATTTGTTGCAAAAGAGTATGCAGCTTTTCATCCAATATAGCCAGAGTTAAACCTGCATGTGGAGGAGGTGGGGGAGTCCCAGAATTAGCTGTCATAACTGGTGTGGCATTGTTGGCACCCTCGACCCCCAACTAGGGTTGCCACATCATCCCTATAATCCAGGACACATATGCATTACACAGGTTCTGAGGCTAATTGAATGCAGATAAGGCACCAAGTGAGCTTAATTACCACCTTAATCAGCCACAGAACTTGTGTAATTCATATGTGTCCTGGATTAAAGGGATGCTGTGGCAACCTTACCCCCAACAGGGGATCCATGAATGCGAAGGGGTCTGCAGGTGTAAGCGAGGCTGGGGATTACGGCCTAGTGAGGAAGCAATCCATGGCTGGCTGTGATTGCGGCTCCGGCAGTGACGAGTACAGTGGGGATCGAAAGTTTGGGCACCCCAGGTAAAAATTTGTATTAATGTGCATAAAGAAGCCAAGGAATGATGGAAAAATCTCCAAAAGGCATCAAATTACAGATTAGACATTCTTATAATATGTCAACAAAAGTTAGATTTTATTTCCATCATTTACACTTTCAAAACAACAGAAAACAAAAAAATGGCGTCTGCAAAAGTTTGGGCACCCTGCAGAGTTAATATCTTGTACTGCCCCCTTTGGCAAGTATCACAGCTTGTAAACGCTTTTTGTAGCCAGCCAAGAGTCTTTCAATTCTTGTTTGAGGTATCTTTGCCCATTCTTACTTACAAAAGTCTTCCAGTTCTTTGAGATTTCTGGGCTTTCTGTCACGTCTTTCGGGTCTTTAGAGTTTCTTGACCTTCTGAAAACATTCCTTCTTACCCGT
>BLSH010303156.1:551605-566184 GCA_018402905.1 Glandirana rugosa | reverse complement strand
AGAGACGCCGGAGACGGTTGGATGTAGGGCGAAGATGGTGTAGCCCCATTCGGATGTTGGAAAGAAAGTGGGTGCCCGTGGTTGATTGTTGGGGCAAGGTCAGATGAGTCTGGGCATTTAAAACCTTAGAGATTGACATCACCTGGTCTTCCCAGACGATGATTGAGAACAATCCATGACACTGGCAGGTCTCGGCCTTGCAAAGGGGGGCAGTGCATGCTATAAATTCTGCAGGGTGCCCAAACTTTTGAAGACGCCATTTTTTTGTTTTCTGTAATTTTGAAAGTGTCAATGATGGAAATAAAATCTAACTTTTGTTGACAAATTATAAGAATGTCTAATGTGTAATTTGATGCCTTTTGGAGATTTTTCCATCTTTCCTTGGCTTCTTTATGCACATTAATACAAATTTTTACCTGGGGTGCCCAAACTTTCGATCCCCACTGTAGCAGTGTTTCTGGTGCCCGTGTTTCTGGTGCCCGTGGGTGAAAGAAAGGTTGTAGGCTTACCCCGATGTGGTAGAAGCGGGATGTAGGTTGGCAGAGGCCGCAGAGAGTAGACTGGATCCAGAGCTCAGTCCTCGCACTTCCACCATGTCCAGAAGCCGCGCATGCCCCCCAAAGGGAACTCTTAAGGTGTCAGCACACCAAGACATTTTGGACAATTTCATGCTCCCAACTTTGTGGGATAGTTTGGGGATGGCCCCCTTCCTGTTCCAACAAGGTCCATAAAGACATGGATGAGCGAGTTTGGGGTGGAGGAACTTGACTGGTCTGCACAGAGTCCTGACCTCAACCTGATAGAAAACTTTTGGGATGAATTAGAGCGGAGACTGCAAGCCAGGCCTTCTCATCCACATCAGTGCCTGACCTCACAAATTTGCTTCTGGAAGAATGGTCAAACATTCCCACAGACATACTTCTAAACAGTTGTTGAAGCTGTTATAGCTGTGTAGCCAATACCCCTTAGGGGTGGCTGAGTGTTGTGGTTCACCTGCTCACACTGCCCTCATTCACATCCATACCGCTTCAGAGCCACAGAACAGACCAGTGCTTTGGTTTGTTTTGTTTTATTAGAGCAATTGAACTTGGATGGGAGTGGGGATGTTGTGGGATGCCCAAAGAATTAATTCAATGCACATGGGACCATCTATATACCCGTCCCGTATATACAACACATCTCTTCCTCCAGTACATCACTTGCTTCTACAGACTCCTGTTTCTTTCTCCTGTACACTTCTTACTTCCACTGCTGAGGACTGGAAGGAAATTTACCAGCCTCCAATTTGCAGGGCCTAGCTAGCACATGTGAGACCTGATGAGACCACCCTTTGTGTGTTTAGGGGTTCCCCTTGTGTAGCAGAGTCACTTTAGTTGGTGATAGCTAGTCAGCGATGGACTACAACTCCCGGCCCATCCTCTTGCTACAGCCTTGCCAGCCACTACAGCTGCGATGGCCTTCACTACTACCACGGTGACCCCGCAGTTCCTTACTGTCTTCTGCATCCTTTCAGATTGCCTTACTCTTTCCCCAATCTGCTTCGGCATGCCTCTACAGCTTTCCAGGGTGTGTGCATACCTCCCAACATTTTGAGATGGGAATGAGGGACACCTACTAGCAAATGTGTAGGCATAGCACACACACCCTGCCACACCCCTTTAAAAGAGAATTAACCACAAAAAAAGTTAATTAAATCCACAAGGGCTTTTCTTTACCGCTACTATTCCTTTATATTGGCTTTTAAAAGTTATAAATGCAGCAATTTAGAATTTGGATGAAAGGTTTAGTCCTGGGAAACACTTTCTGAAAGATTAAAAGTGCATTTTATATACAACTATATAGATCAGACCAAAATGAGGGACAAATGAGGAGAAAAGAAGGACAGAGAGACATTGCTCCAAATCAGGGACAGTCCCTTAAAATCAGGGACAGTTTGAAGCTATGTGTGTGTCACTCACCGACCACTGGTGGACTCCTTGCTGAGCTTCTCCCGTAGCACTCTCTGTTGCTCTCCTGCTCCCTTGTGTCTCTCTTCCAGGATCTCACTATCCTCCTGGATGCACCCGAGCCCCAGGCCTCAAGGTCACCCCACCCAGACTCTGGGCTCCCGATGGGGCCTGCGCAACCTCAACTACATTCCGGCTCTTCCACCCGATTTCACTCCTCCTCCGACTGGGCTGACCCTGGGAATTTAGGAGGCCTGTCCCCTGCAAATCCAGATTGGGGATTGGTCAAGGCTCCTTAGAATACCCCAGATGGCTACACCTCCCTCCCAGCTCTCTGTCCAGAACATTCCACCAACTTCGGGACAGAAGTGGGAGGTCCTGGTGACCTCATCTTTGAATCACCCAGTCCTACCTGAGCCACTCCCAGCCCAGAAACAAAAAAAATCAAGCCTGTACTCAGTCATTTGTCATGACTAAATTTTCCTCACCTTACCAAAAATCCTTCCTAACGCTCCACTTAAGTAGGGGGCGCTATAGCTGCAAAGGGTGGGCCAACTCAATATTGAACAATACACTCTTAAGCCTCGTACACGCGGTCCGATGGTCATACGACCGAACGGACCAAATCCTATGTTGGATAATGTAACTTGCATACCGGCATGCACTACACGATCGTACGACCAAGTCGAACGCAATGCCGTGTTATGAACGTATAAAGAGAAAGTTAAGGTGCATGTAATTAGTGTCCGGGCGTTCCTGACTTCTGAGCATGCGTGTTTTGCACAATACAACTTGTTGGACCAACTTCTCTCTACACACGATACAACGGTTGTACGACCGCTTGTTAGTACTACCAAAGTTTTCTAGTTTGCTCATACAACTCCTGTGGTACGACCGTCGTACGTCGGCTGTTCTAATCGTACGTACTAACGGTCAGATTAGCATACAACGGTCGTTCGTACGACTTGTTGTATACGATCGTCGAACCGTCTGTACGAGGCTTTAGACTGGGATGCCATTAAAGTTTAGGCGTCACAATACTTTTGACAATATAGTGTATAAGAAAAAAGAAAACTCACAAAGGTAAAATACAATAAAATAAATTAAATGTAACGCACTAAGCTAAATGTTTTGGCGTTTACCTATACAGTAGTGTAGGATTGCTTTGACCCCCTTTAGTGATCGGTAAACAAAACCCTTAATAGTTTTTTTTTTTTTCTGTAAGTTGAAATGTACTATACAGCTAAAAGCTTTGAAACAGCCAGAACATGACAGCATCAGCACGCAGCCACTGTGAATAAAGCCCAAAAAAAAAAAGTGGAATCACACAGCCGATACAACGAGAAGGCAGAATTCAGCTAAAACAGAGCTGAAAGGCAAGGTGAGAGATCGTGGGTGTAATACTGAGTGTGAATCGACCTAGATTGAGTGTGTTTTATTACTCTGCACATCCAGCACAACAAAAAGCTACCTGCTGAACTTCCCAAGACTTTATTTTTTAGTTCTCATCTTTTTTTTTATTCTTTTTTTTGGCAGCCGAGCTAGCCATGACCTCAATTTTTCACCGAGCAATGCACAGGAGAGTTTCCGAAGATGACAGCCGCGAGTCCAGTGATGAAGATCCACTTTTCCAACCAGGTCCTCATGATGAAAGCCCAATTAATGTAGGTGGAAACGTCCTAATTTGTATTTTTTAATGAACAGTGATGGGATTTAAAAGGGAGAGTCATGTGGTTAAAATAACGACCCTTATCCTTGTGTTAAAGCTTTGTGAATTAAAGAGGAAGTAAATCCTGAGGGGATTTACTTCCTCTTTATTCCTTGTTATTACCCTGCAATATAGAAGCATAATAGGCTATTATGTGGCACTTACCTGCATTGGAAGCCCGCGCTGTCCCTGCTCCAGGAAGTGTCCATCTTCGCCCCTCTTCCTTCCATGTCCGTGGACTCCGGCTCTGTGATTTGCCAGAGCCATGTGACATGCGCGAGGGAGCCGCCAATTGCGCCGCAATCTCAGTGAGGAAACGGTACAGAGGCAGGTGCAGGTTTAGGAGATATGCAGGGAACCTACAGGCTTATTATAGGCTTACCTGTATTTTAAAGTGGTTGTCAAGGGTTGACAACCACTTCAAGCTTATAGTTCGTTTTAAATCAGTTGATTTTCTTGTGTAAAAATATGCATGCAGTTAAAGTAGTATTGTAGCGCATCCCCGGAGGAGCCGATTTAAATGGTCCCCACTTAGTGCACACACAGCCAGGCACACAGTATTTTCTTCTCTCTCTCGCTGCCTCAAATAAACAGTCTACAGCACATATGTCAAACAAAAAAGCCCATGTGCCGCATCTGGCCCACCATGTCTTGTCATGTGGCTGTGTTTAAAAGGGATAGCTTTGCTCTCTGTGGCTGTTATATGTAACAGATCCCTGCACGCACTCACGGCGGGGCACAGTGGGGACAGTTATCCAGAGAGAATGAACTCCCTGCAAGGGGGGGCAGAGCTGCCTACACAGGGAGGTACTGGAGCCAGGCTAGATCAGAGAGGGTAAAGATGCGAGGAAGCACAATGCATAGCGCACCCCTAAACCATGCACTCTATACACAGCACACTACTAAACCCTGCATTCTGTATTTAGCGCACTCCTGAACTCTGTAATTTGTACATAACCCACTCCTCAACTCTGCAATCTGTACGTAGGGCACCTCTAAACCCTTCACTCTGTACGCAGCACCCTTTTAAACTCTTCCCTCAGTATGTAGTGCACCCCTGAACTCTGCACTTTGTGCATAGGGCACCACTGAACTCTGCACTCTGTACGTAGTGTACTCTTGAACGCTGCACTCTGTGCATAGGGCGACCCCGAACTCTGCACTCTGTACATAACCCACTCTGGAGCCCTGCACTCTGTAAATAGCACACTCCTCAACTCTGTACGTAGTGTAATCCTGAACTCTACACTCTGTAAGTAGCGCACTCTTGAGCTCTGCACTCTGTACATAGCACACTCCTTAAGGTAAAGTACATTTAAAGCTCAACTGGCTGTGCACTCCTGTGACCCGTGAATCAACGCCACCCCCCCCTTCAGAGACAGACATGAATGCAGAGAACAAATCCATCCACGGGAGACAGATGGCCTCCTTACTTTAGGAGGTAGATGTCCTGCCTGGTCGGGATGACTCCGATCTCCCCTCCTCCTCCCTTCCCTTGTCCTGGAGTGCTGGATGGCTGAGGAGCTGCAGGTGAGCCATCATGGCGGCTGGTTGGTCGGTTGGTCTTCCCCTTGCTCCACCTCTGGCCGCGCGTCTCCTTCCTCCTCCTCCCCTTTGGCCAATAAAATTGCTTCTCCTTTCAATGAATCTGGAATCAGGTCTCACGACCCACTTCCTGATTGGCGAGAAGGAGATTTAGTGTGAAAACACCCCCCCCAATTGGAATCCATGCGCCCGGCACCCTATATGTAGATCAGGGGGTCGGACACATGGATGGGGGGTGGCGCCCGTGTGCCCCTAATGGACGGGCCACCACTGCGGTCCAGGCTCTGGAAAGACTGCGACCATATGGTCGGGATCCGCCCACATACCTGGACCGGCACCCTGCTCAGCCTCTCACTGCAAGCTAATGAGAGCCTGAGCTGGCCGCTCCCGCCCCCTCCACAGCCCGGTGCTCCAGTGAGCGCAGGGGAGCAGAGCAGAGAGCGGGTGACTAACAGTGCTCACAGAGCTGTGAGAACTGAGCGATTGGTGGTGTTTGATCGCTTGGTTCTCTGTTGCAGCCGGTGGGGGACAGAGGCAGCATCTATAGATAGATAGAAAGACAAATGATAGATAGATAGATAGATAGATAGATAGATAGATAGATAGATAGATAGAGAGACAGATAGATAGATAGACAGACAAAGGATAGATAGACAACGGATGAATGCATGGATAGTTAAAGGAATTGTAGCACTCTGGTCCTAAATAGGGCAGTTAAAAAATGTAGTTGTGCTAGGTGGTAACTAGCCTGGCTAACTGGTAGTGGATCCACTGACTTTTGTCCTAAGCCTGAGTCTTGTGTGCTGTCTCTCTCTTCTGTTAATAGGTGGCACTGCTGCCTTTGATATTAGAATGATAGTATAACAGTGAATTCAGGTTATGAGTAGATATGTTGTCTCGGCCAATCCGGAGGAGTTTTCTTCGGCCCCGAAGCATGCTGAGATAGTCTATTTATTTGGGAGGAGTCAGGTGATCGGGGTTCTTTCAGCCCCAGGCTTCGGCCTGGGGAGAGGTATGTGGAGCAGCAGCAGAGGGTTAGGCCTGAAGCCTGAGGGAGAACCCGATCGGTGCCAGCGGTAAAGGAGAAGCAGTTGCCACAAAGGGTGGGAGTGAGTGTATCGTGCTTAGGATTGAGGTTGCTCAGCTGCTGCCCTCCAGAATTCCCTCCCATGGGTGGGATTAATACAATATTGTTATGTTTGGGTATGGCGCTGCCTGAGCTTTGGGTAAAAAGCAAGAAAATATATATATATATGTGTAATGTGCTAGTATGATGTGCTAGTTCCACAGTGTGCCTCTGGTATGGGCAGTGTCCTTTCACGTGCCTGCGTGTGAAGTGCAGGCGTGCTCTTGTGGCGATGTGTATGTTCTATAAGTAGTGCTTCAGATTTACGTGTTAAATTCCTCAATTGTATGGGTTGGCTCGTATAGCAATAAGCCCCAAATGATGATTTCTACACATAAACATCAAATCCTTGCATAGATCATTAAAAAACATATAAGTAAATATACATAAAACATTTAAATGTGCAAAGTCCGAATGATGTGCTAGTATGCAATTGACTTTGACCTTCTGGATATACTAGCACATGCATACTAGCACACTGTGGAACTAGCACATCATACTAGCACATTACACATATATATATATATATATTTTCTTGCTTTTTACACAAAGCTCAGGCAGCGCCATACCCAAACATAACAAAGTTGCCACAAAGGGATGACCACTCCTGTTACCAGAGGCAGGTGTAGAGAGGACGGAGGTCTGAAGAAGTACCAAAGCAGCCCCTTCACTAGCCGGGGACGGTGAAGAGGTGGGAAAGCTTCAGTAGTCTCATCCGGAAACCCAGCAGGAGGCGTGGGTGAAGCTTGATGATAAGTACAGCAGGTAGCTGTGAGTCAAGTCAGAGACCCAGCGGGACAGCGTGGGTGAAGCTTGAGTGATCTACAGTGGGATACTGTAAGATGTGAATGAAGATCTACAGCGGGATACTGTGAGTTATGTGTGCAGATCTACAGTGAAGTTGTTGTTACAGGAGACAGCAGTTGCTACGAAAATACAGATTGCTGCATTCAGCTTAAAGGCACTTTTTCTGTATTGCTGTCAGCCTACTTCTATTTTTGTCTGCGGAGTCTGCCTATTTGCATATTGCATTTGCCTAAGGGTGTCCTGGCCCTAACCATCTCTCCCCAAGTTCTTGTTAAGAGACAATATCTCTTTTTGTTCATTTCAAAAGTGACTGGCGCCCAATCTTTCCACCTTGCACTACACCCATCATACCTAGTAACCTGCACCCCGAGGAGGAATGTCAGCTGCCTCTGACTCTGGAGGTCACCATCAGGCCTTTGGAGGTCGGGGGCATCTCTACAGATGCATAGATAGATGATGGATGGATGGATGGATAGATAGATAGATAGATAGATAGATAGATAGATAGATAGATAGATAGATAGATAGATAGATAGATAGATCGATAATGGAAATGGGAATCAGTTGGAAGAAATTTTAATTAACTAATTAAAAAGGAATATTTCCTATGGAAGGATCAGATGTATAGTTGTAGCTGAAAGGAAACCCTGTCACTCTGTAGATGCATCAGTGACCCTCAGAGAAGTGAATTAGCAAAGATTTGAGATAATTCCATGTGACAGGAAAGGTCTATGAAAAGCTTTAACCTTGTCGCTTTCATCAAAGTTTAATCTACAAAAGACCTAATTGTTCCAATGTGTCATCGGGTCAGCAGTCCAAGAGCACCCAGTAACAAGCTGTTCATCTGTACTACTGATAGAAGCGCTTATACTGGCATATTTCATTAATACAACTCGTATGAGGATCCACAAAAAGATTAAATGTTTATTAATGATTTAATATTAAAATTTAATCTGCTTATACTGTATTTATCCTTCTCTGGCTCCTCGCTCATCGACATGCTCATGACATTTTTCAACTAAAACATTTCTGTTTTCATTATACACCTTATTTTACCCTCACTGACAGTGGCTGCTGGTGCTGTATATTTTTGGAGGGGGCAGCAAACAAACATCCCGATGCCACTAAACATCAGTCGATCAGTTGGTTGCTCGCTCGTCCCCCCATCAGCCCCACATTTACCCCATCTAGGTTGCAGGCAGCTTCGGCTCCTTCCTGCATCTCCTCCTCGTCGGTGGCAGCTTGCTATTCGGTGGCTTCACCCAGCTTTCCTCCTCCTTCCCTCGGCGGCCAATACGATTGTTTCTCCTCTCGGCCAATCAGGTCTTAAAGCGGAGTTCCACCCATTTTATGAACTTTCTCCCTATTGTGTCCTATTAACTCATCCTGTTCCATAAGCAATTGTTTTTTTTTAATTATACTTAGAAATACCTTTTCCAGCAGTATTTCTCTTTTACTTCCGCCTGTCCCCGCCTAGGCGATTACGTCACTAGGCGATTTGCAAAGGTTCCTGGGATAGCGGCATCATGTATCCCATGAGTCCTTGCAAATCGCCTACTGACGAAATCTCGCGTTATTTGCACAGAGGAAATGACGCGAACGGGAGATCCGACTTCTATTACCTTCCTTTCCTCTCCTCTGATTGACAGGTTGCTATAGCAATGGGGCGGGAACTTCCGCCGATGCCGACATTGCTATGGCAACCTATCAGGAACAAGGACTGCCGTGCAGAGGCATTACTACGCATGCGTGAGCTCAGGAGGAAATACAGGAAATGAAGACAGGAGGGCTTCAGATGCCCGTAGCCAAAATGGAACCTGCCTGCTTCCGAGATCTATAAGTTATAAACTAATTTAAAAGAAAGTAAAAGTGCAACATGTATGACATGTGGTAAATGTCCATGTACATGTTTGAAGAAATACAAAGCAGTCTTTAAAAAAAAAAAAAGTGTTTGGGGACTGGAACTCCGCTTTAAGACCCGCTTCCTGGCTGGGAGGAGAATCAGGAAGACAATAGCGAATAATAATTCATTATTGTCACACAACTCGGTGGGTTCAGGGCGCATTGCTCTGCGCCCCAAGCCCACCCTTTTTTTAAGCCAATTAGAGCTTCAGGCTCTAATCACGTGCTTAAAAAAAAACAAAAAAAAAACCTATTGAAATCCATGCCTCCAGCGTCCTGCATGTAGATTAGGGGCCAGGCGCATGATTTAGGGGGGCGGCGCCCCTACACCCCTTATGGACGGGCAACCACTGCTCACTGATAGCATCACTGGGTCTCTGTGCTTTTCTATGCAATGCAGGCAGATCACAGCTGGTGGGAGGGGCTGCCAGAGTGCTTTACCTATGTAGCGCTACCCCCGCAGGAGCCGTTTGAATAATTGTACCCAGGTCTCCCTCTGATTATCCTGCAGCCAGTTACATGATATTTCCACACAGCCAGGTAGACACTATTCCGCTCGTTATCTTCAATGACCAGTCCAGGGGATGTGTTTTTATGTATTATTTTGGAACCTGGATAGGAGAAGGGAATTAGTAGGATGCTCCAAGTTAACTATTCACAAGCGAGGACAACTTCTCTATAGAACTGTGTAGCAGACTGTCAGCAGCACTAAGCAGCAGGCTGAATAGGATGAAACAAGTCCCTTTTTTAAGCAGAGGGAATTAGAGGGACTTTGCTTCTTCAAGACACTCGCCAGTGTCTCCTTTAGCTCACACACGCAGTATGCTGACTTATAGGACCAAGAGGGGAATTTTAGCAACACTCCGTCTCAGGGATCCCTTTAGGGGGTCTCTACTCACACAATGTTCAGGGACAGCTGGTAGCCTCCTTCCAAGCGACACTCATAGCAGTGATACCAGACAGGATCCGTGGACATCCACCTTCAGTCAGCTTGCAGAGGGACTCTTGGTTGTAGCTTTAGTGTTCAGGCCCTCAGATCTGACATCTGAGGCTGCATGGCCTTCCAAGCTGGGGAGAGGCAGCCGTCTCCTCCCCACCAGGACCTTGCTCCTCAAAGGTGGGCTGGAATGGAACAGAACCCCGAGCCCATGTGCTTGCCCCATATAAATACAGTCACCTAGCATGCAATGGGGTACTTCCCCTACTAATTGGCCAGGGTTGTATCTACATCCATGCTTTCACCTGCTGGGTTTTCCTCCCACTGTCATCACTATTGGACCAGTGTAAAACTCTCCAAACAGCATGAAACAGCATCAGAGCACATTGAGCAGACCTCACTCATCAATCACTGCTCTCTGTTAAGCAGACAGCACCCACATTTTGTAAAAGAATAAAAAGTGGCTTGAAAAAGAGGGGATCACCCCTCGAAACGCATCAGCCTTCCATAGGGTCCTCTGGCGTACTGGACATTGTCTGGACGACCGGGTCACTGTTGGTCCTTTGCGGACTCTGATATGCTTGTATTTTCACCTTTGTTTGTGATTATAATTTTTTTTTAAATTTGGTTTTAATAAATTTACTTGGGTAATGCGCAAGGCTGGTGTGCCCTCTTTTTATTCTTTTACAGTGCTCCTTTGGGTGTCCCCTGGCCCTTGGAGGGCAGCAAGGCCTGTGCTTCCTTTGTGTAGTACCAGTTACATCCCACTTTTCATTTCCATCGCAACACTTTTGAGCGCAGGAGATTTTGTTCTTTGACTGTGATTCAGCACCTACATTTTGCCTGCCTGCTTCCCTGCTAAGAGAAGCCAAAAAATATACACACTGTCCAGCACCTACCTAGGATGGCGCTTCACATCACAGCACCCTGGGCTGGCTCTTTAGAGGTGTTATGCAAAAATCAATATGCTTCAATGGGTGGATGTCAGTCTGGAGTGGTAGGAGTTCTCAGGAAGGATGTATTTGCACACAGGCCACCCTAGGTAATATCCACATTTGATGCTTGGTCTTTGTGATTGAGAGAACTGAAATCCAATAAATGAAAGGAGTGGGCCAGGGATAATCAGGCTGGGGAGGAAAGTGCTAGATGATGCTAGACGTCCTACATCCAGCAAATGCAGCGGGCTCCAGCTGCCCCCCCCCCCCTTCGTGCAAGATGACTGAACAACTCCCCCTCCAGGCTCTGATGCCTGAAAACGTGTGCAATGATTATCCCTGCTGCTCAGTCAACCCCCCCCACCCCCCCCCTCCTTGCAGTGCTGCCGCCTTCCCTCCTCTGCTCTCCCAGTAGCTGCTGCAGGCACGCAGGGAGGTGTTTCAGGATGGAGAGTGGGGGGAAGGGACTGGTAAATATGTAATTTCTTTTTCTGAATGAACACGTGAGTGATTGGTACAGATTGATCCGGTATCCACTGTGTTCACTATGCTTCAGTTTGTAAAATATCAGGAAGCCCAGTAGCACAGAGACTTCCCATTTATTCACTGTCCAGTATAGCTGAGGCTGCAGAGAAAGGGACTGGGGAATCACTGTCCTCAATCCCTTTCTCTGTCTCAAAAGTGAGACATCAGGAGTTTGTTTAGACTCCTGATATTTCACCAAAGCCCCTCAACGGGGCTTCTATAAAATTGTAAAAAAAAAGTAATAAAAATAATATTGTAAAAAATGTTTTAAAAATAAAATAATTAAAGTAAAAAAAATACTAACACCTTCCTCTGCCCAATTGACACCATTCACTGTTCTACTTACACCAACTTCTACCCTACTGACACATCCAACACTCTACTGACAATGTCCACTGCTCTACTGACAATATCTACTACTCTATTCACACTGTCAACTGCCCTGCAGAAATGATCCACTGCTCTACTGGCACCGTCTACTGCTCTACTGATATGTTTATTGCTCTACTGGCACCATCCACTGCCCTACTGAAACCATCCTCTGCCCTGTGGACACCATCCATTGCTCTACTGAAACTGTCCTCTTTCCTACTGACACCGTCCACTGCACTACTGAAACCATGCACTGCCCTACTGACACCGTTTGCTGCTCTACTGGCAGCATCTACTGCCCTACTGACACCAACTTCTGCCCTGCTGACATCACCCATTGCTCTACTGACACCATCCACTGCTCTACTGAGTACTACTACTACACCATCAACTGTCCTACTAATACCAACCTCTTCCCTACTGACACGTCCACTGCTCTACTGAAAATATCCACCGATCTACTGAAACCACCCACTGCCCTGCTGACACCAACTTCTGCACTGCTGACACCACCCATTACTCTACTGAAACTGTCCTCTGCCATACTGACACATCCACTGCTCTACTGACAATATCTACTACTCTACTCACACCGTCCACTGCTTTACTGACACCGTCTACTGCTCTACTGATACGTTTATTGCTCTACTGACACCATTCACTGCTCTACCGACACCAACTTCTGCCCTGCTGACATCATCCACTGCCCTACTGAAACCATCCACTGCTCTGCACTGCACTGACTACTACTACACCATCAACTGTCCTACTAACACCAACCTCTGCCTTAGTGACACGTCCACTGCTCTACTGAAACCACCCACTGCTCTACAGACACGGTTCACTGCTCTACTGACACCAACTTCTGCCCTGCTGACAACATTCACTGCTCTACTGAAACCATCCTCTGTCCTAGTGACAAAGTCCACTGCTCTATTGACCGACACCATCAACTGTCCAACTAACACCAACCTCTGCCTTACTGACATGTCCACTGCCCTATTGACACCATGCACTGCCCTACTGACACTGTCCACTGCTCTACTGACACCATCCACTTCTCTACTGACACCGTCCACTGCTCTACTGACACCATCCCCTGCCCCCTCTACACCATCCACTGCCCTACTGACACCGTCTACCGCACTACTGACACCATCCACTTCTCTACTGACACTGTCCACTGCTCTACTGACACCATCCCCTGCCCCCTCTACCAGGGCCGTCTTAATGAGCGGGCACCCCTGGGCACAGCCCAGGGGCCCCAGCTGCATGGGGGGCCCTTATACCTCTGTCCTGCATCCCACTGTAAACTGCAGTGACGTTCAGCTGAAATGTGAATACAAAGCACAGCCAGCAAACCTGCTGGGTGTGCTCTGTGAAGCTGCAGCTGTCAGATTCAGGCTGTGATGTCGGGGATGGGCGGGGCTGCTACCCATACCCTCCCCTTTGTCATTCACTCAGCCTATAGGGAAACAGCCCGCGCTAATACAGACTGTTTTCCGTTTTTATTTCCGGCTGTGTGGAAGCTCTGCATGGCTTCTGAAAGCTCTCCCCCACGGATCATCGTAAAGCTGCCTCCCTGCTCTGCACTGAGAGTGGGGCTCTGTGCAGCATGACTGAGAGGAGGAGGGGGTGAGCTCAGCTGCACCGTAATCCTTATCTCCTGCCTGCTCGGGAAGGGAGATTGGGAGCTGAAAAAGAAAAGAGACTGCACTGGAGAAGAAAACTAATCTGTGACAGCCAGCTAGACAAAGGTAGTTTTTCACAGCTAACCATGTGGAAGATGGTGGAAGTTTGGGGAAGGGGAGGGCAGAGGAGAGGTGGGTGTCATGTGTGTGGTTTTGGATGCACAGAAATGAAGTTCTGCCTGGTAATGATCTCACAATGTAGTACCTGAGCACACACACCATAGGAACACTGCTTGGATAACATTGCTTTCCTTCACTACATCACTATACTTGTGAGGTCAGCTTTTGGGTGATTGCAGAGATTTAGTCTGCAGGGAGATGCAGGTGCTGTGCCTATTAACCACTTGGCAACCTCCTGCCGTGGCTTGACGGCGGCAAAGTGATTCGTTATCGCAAACCGCCGTCACCTGACCTGGGTATTGTGAGCGCGCTCACTGTGTTCCGGGGGGGCCAGGGAGTGGGTAGGGCGAAGTCGATCTCCGCCAGCTACCCGCGATGGCCCCCCCGCCCCCCGCAGTGACAGAACGGAGGTCGGTGTAAGTAAACAGATCTCCATTCTCATAGCGGGGGAAGGGATGTGATCACAGGATTCCTGTATATGGAAGCCGTGATCACTCCCCTCCCCCTGCCAGCCCAGCCCCCCATACAGTTAGAACACACTTAGGGAACACAGTTAACCCTTAGAGCGCCCCCTGCAGGTTAACCCCTTCACTGCCAATGGCATTTACACAGTAATCAGTGCATTTTTATAGCACTGATCGCTGTATAAATGCCAATGGTCCCAAAAAAGTGTCAAAATGGTCCGACATGTCCGCCGCAATATCGCAGTACCGCTAACAATCGCAGATCACTGCCATTGCTATTAAAATATAAAAAAAAAAATAAAAACCTCATAAATGAATGCTCATCATTAGTCAACACGGCAACTTTTGCGCAAACCAATCAATAAACGCCAATTGTGATTTTTTTTTTTTCTTTTACCAAAAATATGAGGAAGAATATAAATCGGCCAAAACCGTTGAAAAAAATGTTTTTTATATATATATTTTTTTTTTTTGGATTTGTATTTTAGCAAAAAGTAAGAA
>BLSH010303156.1:480334-510853 GCA_018402905.1 Glandirana rugosa | reverse complement strand
CTGAGATATTGGCATACGATTAAGAAACGAAGTTTCCACGTAACGATTTCAAGCTAGTTATTTAGATCAGAATTTTTCAGTCACCCTTTACTAAGTTAAACTGTCGTTTTTCTTTTTTTCTACTCACCAAGCGTGTTGATAGGGACCAGTCATATTTTACATTGATAATAAATCCTCAATCCTTATTTTTACATAGGGATTTCCTAATCAACAGCAAATAGTTTATTATGGGATGATGAGGCAGGGATTTATGGTAATGTCTTGGGATTTGATTAGTCGAAAATTTTACTACGAAATTACCATAAAGTAATAGACATTCATCTCAACTCGCTTGTGGACCTTCAAGCCCAAGACGACCAGGCAGGCTTCCGTGCGATCGTTCGGGTTCCGTCCGGACCCGGACCCGGACTTTGTCCCGAAGTTCGGACGGACCAGCAGAACCCGAACTTCCAGGTGTTCGCTCAACTCTACTTACAGATAATGAAATACCATTAAAGCATCATTTTAAAAGCTGATTAGTTTAGGGTTCTGTAATGGTATTTAGGGACGGAGTAGTAGGGTATTATTTGATAAACGACAACTAATCCTTTAGGGATACATTTTTATTCCTAACTCCTAAATAATAGTTACATTTTATACTGACCAGGGATAGTTGTGCGAACCACTCATCTTTTTTTCTTTTTGCTGTCAAATTGAATCATTTCCCACTGACTTTTTAAGACTAGATTTATTGATCGAACTTTAGCAATGCACCTTTGAAGCAAAGAATTAGCATACGGTTATAGAGTCACAAGCGGCAAAGAATTGTTGGCCTAGAGCAATGTATTTGAAGAATACAAAGGGACTAGGCAGCTGTCAAAGAATGACGTAAATTTTTATTGCCACCAAAGCAGTTATGGTGAAAAAATATAGGGGCAACTAAGCATTTCCAGGACCTCGGCAAAGTTTATAAAATGTATGTAAAGCCCCTCTCAGTAAAGCTAAATCCCTGAACTTTGTACAAATTGGCCAGTGGCACGACAGTTTCATAGCTTGTTAAAAATGTTTACAGTCTCATACTGCAATGTCTAATGCCTCGTCTACACTGAGTGTTTTGGCTCGGTGCACGAGATCCTGATGTTTTGGTGCTGGCAGAAGGTACAGGTGCACCATTCAGCCTTGCCGCCGGCAGCCTGTAAACCTCTATGAGAGGTTGAAAGATGCTGTGGCTGGACGGGGCTGGGCGATTCACAGAGTGGTACTAATGTTTATAGCAGTATGCGCCCAGGGATGAATTCCTGGAATGCATACTTCTAGAGTTTCGGGCATTCATCCAAGGGTGCATATGTACCACTTGGTGCACCATCCAGCCCCGTCCAGCTGCAGCAGCTTTCAGCCTTACATAGATTTTTACAAGCCGCCAACAGTGGAGTTGGAGGGTATGCTTGTGCTTATAATATATTATAAAAACAAAGTGCGCAGAAAAAAAAAACTTCAAAACTACAACCCCAAATGCCGCAAACCCTCCCCCATCCTTGTATCCTTAATTATTCCTAAATTATATACTTCATATATGTGTTTAGTAGAAATTGGCTAGTATCAGGACAGTACACAAGCAATTGAATAAGCAGAAGATATAAAGAAAAAAGGCAGGTGTTATCTTGCAATAAGAATTATCTGAGAGACAAAAGACACAAACATTGCACAGTGGCTGGACAGTATGTTAGCAGCTAGGTTGGATATAGGGGAATTCTGCAGAGGTTCCAGCCCTTGTTTGACCTTCCTCAGTGTGGCCCCATGACCCTCTTCTCAGCTTGATGCTGTGGCCCTACCACCGTTTTTTCCTGTAGATCCTTCTGGTTCCCTATTACTTCCACATGCAGAATCTCTGCCTCTCACTTTAGGGCCAATCAGATATTTTTTTAAATCAAGTGAATGGCCTAAATTTAACGGTGGCTAGCAATAGGGGGGATAAATATTCAGTGTATTGGTGCACACCATGCTGCCGATGATGTGCTGCAAACACAAGAATGTTGCACACCGAAAATCAAAAATAAGGCTATAGCAATAAAAAAATAACATAAATTATATATCTCTCCCTTCCACAAAAGAACACTGAAGCAGTAAACCCAAACACACTTTTTTGTAGACTAGCAAGAAATAAAAAAAATTATAAATGTGAAATAAAAGAAAAAATATATAAAAAGAAAACCTGCAAGGTGGGAGGTAGGCAGCTAAACAGCAACTACACACAGAATGGTAGTCCGAAAAAACAATTTTGGGTCTCTGAATTGTGAATACGACGGGTATACTTACCCCACCACACTTCAGTCCACAGTATTTTAGCGCAATATAGCATAATATAGCACTATATAGCAACTAACTTTCCCTGCATAGACTATCAGCTCTCTAAAATACTCCAACACACATTGACAAATGCCTGCTAGGAATCCAAACCTCTAGAGTGAGGAGATCAGCACATAACAAAGCCCCTATTATTGACCATTCTAACCCTGCTGCCCCCAGTTGAGACGTCATGCAGGACATTATGGGTTCCATGAAGTTCTGTACAGTTAATTTTACCATAAATTAGCCAGAACCATGAACCTCAAACCCTTAGATTTTCCACAAGCCCATGAACTACAGCAGTGGTCTCCAAACTGCTGTCTGTCAGTCAGATTTGGCCCTTTTCTTGAATTTATATGTCCCCTAGGACACTATGCATCCTAATAATACAAGGCGCTATTCCTCCCACTGGCACCAGAGGTGGGATTTAATTCCTGTCACTGACATAAATGATGGGGCACTATTCTTCCCACTTACACGAATGATGAGTCCCTATAACTTCCAATTACATCAATGATGGGGCACGATTTCTTCCATTGACACCAACAATGGGTCACTGTTCCTCCCACTGACACCAGTGATGGGCACTATTCCTTCCATTGACACCAACAATGGGTCACTATTCCTCCCACTGACACCAACGGTGGGGTTTAATTCCTGTCACTGACACCAACAATGGGGCACTATTCCTCCAACTTACACCAATGATGAGTCCCTATAACTTCCAATTACATCAATGATGGGGCACTATTGCTTCCATTGACACCAACAATGGGTCACTATTCCTTTCACTGACACAATTGATGGGCCACTATTCCTTCTACTGACACCAATGATGGGGCATTATTCCTCCCACTGACACCAACAACGGGACACTATTTGCCCCACTTACATTAATGATGGAGCACCATTCCTCCCACTGACACCAGCAATGGGTTACTATTCCTCCCACTGACACCAGTGATGGGGAACTATTCCTTCCATTGACACCAACAATGGGTCACTATTCCTCCCACTTACACCAATGATGGGACACTATTCCCCCCACTGACACCAACAGTGGGGTTTAATTCCTGTCACTGACACCAACAATGGGGCACTATTCCTCCCACTTACACAAATGACGGGTCCCTATTCCTTCCAATTACACCAATGATGGGTCACTATTCCTTCCATTGACACCAACAATGGGTCACTATTACTTTCACTGACACCATTTATGGGGCATTAGTCCTCCCACTGACACTAACAAAGGGACACTATTTTTCCCACTTACACCAATGATGGAGCACCATTCCTCCCACTGACACCAGCAATGGGTTGCCATTACTCCCACTGACACCAATGATGGGGCACTATTCCTTCCATTTTAGACAAATGATTGGTCACTATTCCTTCCACTGACATCAATTATGGGGCATTAGTCCTCCCACTGACAACAATAGTGCACCATTCCTCCCACTGACAACAACAGTGCATTATTCCTCCCACTGACAAAAAGATGGGGCACTATCCCTTCTATTGACACCAACAATGGGTCACTATTACTTCCACTGACAACATTGATGCCACCAGGGCATATTCTTCTCATGCTGGCCACAGTCCGGCCCACTCAAAGGCTGAAGGATAGAATTAGGGCCCTTTGTTTAGAAATTGTGGAGACTGGAGACCCCTGAGCTACAGTAACAACAGCCAATCAAAGAACATTTCTTATCCAGCCTAACTGTGGTAAATCAAAATCCTTCTTATGGTGCTGTAGCCAGACAGCTATGTCATTTCTAGGGGTTTTAATGTTTGCATTGGTTTATTGGAATACACTGATTTGTCATTTTCAGAATTTCTTGACAATCCAGCTGTCATCTCGACTCTCAGCATTTGCACGGCATAATAGGAAATCTTCATGGCCCTGCGCAAAAAAAAAAAAAAAGGCCATTTCACGAGAGCTGTTGTAATAGCAAGCCATAAAAACATAAACATATTTTATAGCAGGGCATAAAAATATAGCATCTCCTAAATAATTTTCCATCGGTGATGAAGCCAGACATTTGATTGTGCCACCAAATAAACCTAAATAAGTTGATCTTACCATCTGATTTCCGCCTATTGTCCCCTCCGCCTGTAAATAAACACTTCAATCAGTCGCGGCGAGGGGAATTTACTGCGCTTGAACGTAAAATGACACAGGTTATCAAGCGAGGGTTCTAAATCACTTACAGTTCACTCTATAATTAGACAATGGTTGATTGCCAGTTCTACACATGTACTCATAATGCAGAAACAATTAGAAAGGCTTAGTGGAAAGGCATAAGTACATTGAAATAATCTACTCATTGTTCCCCATGGGCATGATTTAGCAACTAAATATTTCTCGGAGTCTTTAGATGCGACTAGCCGTGCAAATAGCAAATGCGTAATGGTGTGTGCTGGCTAAATAAAAACTTAAATTAAGATTAACGCCACGGCCCTGGAGAGCGAGCGGTGGCAGGTCCTCTTGGACTATGTTAGGAGTGTAGATAGTTTTGCATTTCGGCACACCTGGATACAGTCTGCCTGACGAGCTTTTCTTATTTTCGTCTCAGAATTCATCTTGAACCCGTAAGTTCTTTTGTTTTGGCATTCACTTGGCTGCCAGCTTCTACATACCCAGATGTTCATGAATTATAAACCCAACACGTTCCCAGGATATCTCTAGTGCCGCTATTCTCAACCAGGGTTTTGTGGAACCCTGGGGTTCTTCCAGTGCCGGACAAAGTCATCCAGCACCCAGGGCAAAAATACCAAACTGTGCCCACTTCCTCCGTTCACGATGTAGAAGATTAAGGGATCCATCTCCGGTCAGCCTTGCAGCAAAAGGAAGACGCCCCCATCCCTACAGTAAACCATTGCGCCCAAGGCAACCGACCTTCCCGTCCCGGCCATGGGTTCTTCCACAAGATGCTTGTGGCTAATTGACCTCCCATTGTGACCCAAAAAGACCAAATTTAGGTGCCGCTCAGATAGAGAGGTAAAGTCCAACTAGACAGCTGTAAGTGCAGGCAGGGACAGGGAGCTCATCCTAGCTCCAAGCAGCAGCAATGTCAAAAGATCCAAAAGCTGCACATCATGAAGCAGACCCATGTGAGATGAATGGCAGCCTCAGCCAAGCCAGGCCACGCCCCCAACGCATTTCGCTCTGCCCCTTGGAGCTTAATCATGGGGATTTCATGGGTCCTGCATAGTTCCTGCTGTAACACCACTTTGAAAAGCCAGCAGAATGGCACCATTGATATTGTTAGCTGTATTTAACCGCTTGCAGCCCAGTCACAGTACATTTACTGCAGCAGGGCAGCATGGACAAGCTGAATCAGGTACATGTATGTCATCCAGCCTCTTCTGGCTAGGGGCGCTGAACTATTCTGATCTAAGTATGTTTTTAAAAAAAAATTTTAAATGTTTTTTTTTTTAAAAATCATTAAAAAAATTATCTTTTTTTGTATATAGGAACTATTATATGAATGAGTCAACTCTGTTTGGAAATGCCACATGCCCAAATTGTACTTGAAAGGCCATTTGTGAAAAAATATGGGATTTTAAAGGCATTGACCCCTACTGCCAGAATGATTACATTTACACCAACATGAGTTCACTTCATTAAAAGCATATATTTATTACAAATAAATTAAAAAGCTGAGTTAATAAACCCTTTAAAAGCCAACCCCCAGAAAATATGGCACCCCACTTCCAGAGCATGGACTACATTGTACATAAGATCTAATCATATAGCATTGAATTATAAGTAATACATATTGTCCTGCGTTATAAAGAAGGGTTTAGCAGGGTGCCTGGAACCAACACGTTTCACACTATAGGCTTCCTCAGGGGTACATGGGATGCAATGAGCTTGGTTGCTGAAATAGAAAGAAAATAGATATTAATACTCAAATAATATATATATAAGATATAAGATATTTACAAAATTTAAAACATGCATGAGTTTGCAAGTGTTTGCAAAATCTCTCAGAACTCACATTGTTCAAAAAGCGATGTCAATTCACATTTTTTTTTTTTACATACTGTCACCAGTCAGTATCCCTGATTACAGCCACACCAGTCATATGATGCTGCTGTACTGCACTGGTGACATTATGTAAAAAAAAATTTGTGAAAAAAAGCTAATTTTATTATATTTCTTCATTTCCCAAAAAATCGTAACAAAAAAATTACAACTTCAAAAAACTGACCATGTCTCTTAATAAATACCTTGGACTGTCTACTTTCCAAAAATGGGTAATATGGGGATATCTGTACTGTCCTGGAATTTTAGGGCCTCAAGAAATTACATGGGCCATCAGTACTTTAGAATTGACCAACTTTCAAATACAGTCAGGTCCATAAATATTGGGACATCGACACAATTCTAATGTTTTTTGCACTATACACCACCACCATGAATTTGAAATTAAACAAACAAGATGTGCTTTAACTGCAGACTTCCAGCTTTAATTTGAGGGTATTTACATCCAAATCAGGTGAACGGTGTAGGAATTACAACAGTTTGTATATGTACTTCCCACTTTTTAAGGGACCAAAAGTAATGGGACAGATTAACAATCATGAATCAAACTTTCACTTTTTAATACTTGGTTGCAAATCCTTTGCAGTCAATTACAGCCTGAAGTATGGAACGCATAGACATCACCAGACGCTGGGCTTCATCCCCGGTGATGCTCTGCCAGGCCTCTACTGAAAATGTCTTCAGTTCCTGCTTGTTCTTGGGGCATTTTCCCTTCAGTTTTGTCTTCAGCAAGTGAAATGCATGTTCAATCAGATTCAGGTCTGGTGATTGACTTGGCCATTGCATAACATTCCACTTCTTTCCCTTAAAAAAATCTTTGGTTGCTTTCGCAGTATGCTTCGGTTCATTGTCCATCTGCACTGTGAAGCGCCGTCCAATGAGTTCTAAAGCATTTGGCTGAATATGTGCAGATAATATTGCCTGAAACACTTCAGAATTCATCCTGCTGCTTTTGTCAGCAGTCACATCATCAATAAATACAAGAGAACCAGTTCCATTGGCAGCCATACATGCCCACGCCATGACACTACCACCAACATGTTTCACTGATGAGGTGGTATGCTTTGGATCATGGGCAGGCTTTTTTAGATGTTGTTTGACAAACTCTAATCTGGCCTTCCTGTTTTTGAGGCTCATCAATGGTTTACATCTTGTGGTGAACCCTCTATATTCACTCTGGTGAAGTCTTCTCTTGATTGTTGACTTTGACACACATACACCTACCTCCTGGAGAGTGTTCTTGATCTGGCCAACCGTTGTGAAGGCTGTTTTCTTCACCAGGGAAAGAATTCTTCGGTCATCCACCACAGTTGTTTTCCGTGGTCTTTTGGTGTTGCTGAGCTCACCGGTGCGTTCTTTCTTTTTAAGGATGTTCCAAACAGTTGATTTGGCCACACCTAATGTTTTTTGCTATCTCTCTGATGGGTTTGTTTTGTTTTTTCAGCCTAATGATGGCTTGCTTCACTGATAGTGACAGTCCTTTGGATCTCATATTGAGAGTTGACAGCAGCAGATTCCAAATGCAAATAGCACACTTGAAATTAACTCTGGGCCTTTTATCTGCTCCTTGTAAATGGGATAATGAGGGAATAACACACACCTGGCCATGGAACAGCTGAGTAGCCAATTCTCCCATTACTTTTGGTCCCTTAAAAAGTGGGAGGCACATATACAAACTGTTGTAATTCCTACACCGTTCACCTGATTTGTATGTAAATACCCTCAAATTAAAGCTGAACGTCTGCAGTTAAAGCACATCTTGTTCGTTTCATTTCAAATCCATTGTGGTGGTGTATAGAGCCAAAAACATTAGAATTGTATTGATGTCCCAATATTAATGGACCTGACTGTATATATACATTAGTTTGTAGCAGGAGCGGCCCGTCCATTAAGGGTGCATGGGGGCTGCCCCCTCTCTCCTCACCACCCCTCTATGCTAATGGATAGATTCATGCATAGCATGAATCTATCCATGGCCGTCACTGCCAACCCCTTTTTTTGAATTACCGCAGTGGGGTGTTTTTTTGAAGCACCTGATTAGAGCCATAGTCTCCAATGGGATTATAGAGTGGCTCGTGGCACAGAGCATGGCGCCGCGAGCCCACTGAGGTGTGTTACAAAAGAAAATTAATATTTGCTTTTGTAACACTGAATTGCCTCTCAGCCAATCGGGAAGTGCCGGTATGTTGGCTGAATGGTCAGGCGATCCTATTAGGCGCCTTTCTCACAGGAGGAGGGGGTTTAGATCCCGCTCACCAGACACCGCTCACTGCTTGCCTGGCTCGCTTCCTAGATGGGGTAAGTGCGGGATTTTGATGTCCCAACTACCCTGGAGGGATCTTCTGGGGGCGATTTTGTGGTGGGGGGGCTGTATATACCCCTACCTGCTGATTATGTATATACCCCTATCTGTGATGCTGTATATACCCCTATCTCTGATGCTGTATACTCCTACCTGCTGATGCTGTATCTACCCCTATCTGTGATGCTGTATATACCCCTATCTGTGTTGCTGTATATACCCATATCTGTGATGCTGTATAGTCCTACCTGCTGATGCTGTATATACCCCTATCGGTAATGCTGTATACTCCTATCTGGTGATGCTGTATATACCCCTACCTGCTGATGCTGTATATACCCCTATCTGTGATGCTGTATACTCCTACCTGCTGATGCTGTATATACCCCTATCTGTGATGCTGTATATACCCCTGTGATGCTGTATACTCCTACCTGCTGGTGCTGTATATACCCCTATCTGGTGATGCTGCTCTATACTCCTATTTGGTGATGCTGTATACACCTATCTGATGATGCTGTATATACCTTTATCTGTGATGCTGTTTATACCCCTACCTGCTGATGCTGTCTATACCCCTATCTGTGATGCTATATATACACCCCTATCTGTGATGCTGTATATACCCCTATCTGTGACGCTGTATATACCCCTATCTGTGACGCTGTATATACCCCTATCTGTGATGCTGTATATACCCCTATCTGTGACGCTGTATATACCCCTATCTGTGACGCTGTATATACCCCTATCTGTGATGCTGTATATACTCCTATCTGTGATGCTGTATATACTCCTATCAGGTGATGCTGTATATACCCCAATCTGGTGATGCTGTATATACCCCTATCTGGTGACGCTGTATATACCCCTATCTGGTGACGCTGTATATACCCCTATCTGGTGATGCTGTATATACTCCTATCTGGTGATGCTGTATATACCCCTATCTGGTGATGCTGTATATACTCCTATCAGGTGATGCTGTATATACCCCTATCTGGTGACGCTGTATATACCCCTATCTGGTGACGCTGTATATACCCCTATCTGGTGATGCTGTATATACTCCTATCTAGTGATGCTTTATAGTCCTATCTGGTGATGCTGTATATACCCCTATCTGGTGATGCTGTATTCTCCTATCTGGGGATGCTAGGCTGTATACTCCTGACACAATGGGTGGAATCTATAAGGGGTGGGGCTCATAAGAAGTGGCAGGGGTCAAAAAGGAAGGGCGGGGTCGGGCGCCCCCCCCCCATCCTAAAATGTCACTAGCCGCCACTGGTTTGAAGACGCTATAACTTTCACACAAACCAATTAATATACACTCATTGGGATTTTTTTTTACCAGAGACATGTAGCAGAACACATTTTGGCCTAAAGTTATGAAGCAATTTGATTTTATTTGATATATTTTAACAGAAATTAGAAAATATAGGTTTTTTTTTTTTTTTGTTTACTCTTTTTTCGTTTATATAGCAAACAATAAAACCCCACCAAAAGCAATCTCTATTTGTGTGAACAAAAATTATATAAATTTGTTTGGGTACAGTTTTGCATGACCGCACAATTACCAGTTAACGACTTCCTTACTGGGCACTTAAACCTCCCTCCTGCCCAGACCAATTTTCAGGTTTCAGCGCTGTCGCATTTTGAATGACAATTGCGCGGTCGTGCGACGTTGTACCCAAATAAAATTGATGTCCTTTTTTCCCCACAAATAGAGCTTTCTTTTGGTGGTATTTGATCACCTCTTCGGTTTTTATTTTTTGCGCTATAAACAAAACCAAGAGCGACAATTTTGAAAAAAGAACAATATTTTTTACTTTTTGCTCTAATAAATATCCAAAAACAAAAAAAAAAAAAGATTCATTGGGTTTGGCCGATTTATATTCTTCTACATATTTTTGGTAAAAAAAATCGCAATCGGCGTTTATTGATTGGTTTGCGCAAAAGTTATCGCGTCTACAAACTATGGGAATTGATTTATGGCGTTTTTATTATTTTTTTTTTCTTTACTAGTAATGGCGGTGATCTGTGATTTTTATCGGGACTTTGATATTGCAGCGCACATGTCGGATATTTTTGACACATTTTTGGGACCAATGACATTTATACAGTAATCAGAAATTTAAATGTCCACTGATTACTGTATAAATGTCATTGGCAGTGAAGGGGTTAACCTGCAGGGGGCAGTGAAGGGGTTAACAGTGTTCCCTGGCTGTGTTCTAACTGTGGGGGGGATGGGTTGGCCGGGACATAACAGATCTAACTGATCCCAGTGACAGGGATCAGTAGATCTGCTTGTCCCCCTCTCACAGAACGGGGAACCGCCGTGTTTACATTGGCAGTTCCCCGTTCTACAGCTTTGCAGGCGATCGTGGGTCAGGAGCGGACATCGACACGCCGCCGCCGCCTGTGAGTGCGCGCAGGGGGCGTGTAAAGGGGCGGACGTCCATTGACGTCCACCCGGAGATTCAGATCCGCGCTGTAGACGTCTTTCGTCTATAGCGCGGATCTGTAAAGGTTAAAGTAGTGCAGTGCCGAACAGCAAGATATGCCCTGGTCATGAAGGGGGTAAAACCTTCCAGAGGTCTAGTGGTTAAGAGTAGTATTCTAGCCACCACTGTAGCATGGGGAGCAGGGAGCATTCTATCTGCTGATCACCAATGTAAAGGCTGTTTTTCATTGACTCCCCCCAATGAATTGGTTTCAGAAAGCATTCCCCAGGACATGAACATTTTTTTAGGGTTCCCCTAAGGTATAAGGGTTGAGAAAGGCTGCTCTAGTGTCTCAGCGATTGTTTTAGCTGAGATGCGTCGCTCTACCAAAATCAGGTCATGGACATTACAAAAGCAGAGCTAGAGAAGCAAGATTTTCTTTTATTTATGGCACCATCTCCCAAGAAATAGACAAAATTAGTAGAAAAAAAGTATATAGTGGGATTTTAAGGTGCTTACAAATCACGTGGTACAAACATGTATACAAAAAAATGTTATTTATATAAAAATGCTAAAATCACATATAGTTATTAAATAAACCCAACATGAATTAAATTCATACAGTTGTTGTACAGAAGTTTTCGCTCAACATGCTTCGTCTGAATAACGGTTTCTTCAGGAGCTTTTGCACATATAGTCACTAAACGTTGGATAAAAAGAGTTTTTAGTTTAACAATATGCATAGAGACCATAATTGTCCAAAGAAAACATCAAAGTTACAGTAATCCTTTTTAATTTCAGTAGGATACAAATAACATATAATAACAATTGTATACTTTGATCATCTAATGGAAAGACTCTTTCCATTACATGATCCATGTATGCAGTTGTTATTATCCTACTGAAATTAAAAAGGATTACTGTAATTTTTATATTTTCTTTGGACCAGTATGGTCTCTATGCATATTCTTAAACTAAAAACTATTTTATCCAACTTTCAGTGACTCCTGAAGAAGCCAGTATTCAGGCGAAACATGTCATGCGAAAACTTTTGTACAACAACCGTATGAATTTAATTCATGTTGGTATTTTAATAACTATATGTGATTTTATCATGTTGAATAAAATTTTTTTTTTATACATGTTTGTACCAAGTCATTTATAAGCACCTTAAAATCCCACTATATACTTTTGTCTACTAACCAGGTCATGGTCATTATCAACAATTACAGGAGCTGATGAACAGTAACAGCTTGGAGTGTCTTAGCAATGTCCTAGCAGCAAGGCAGGACATGGGGGATGCCATCTCTGTTTTTCAGTGATGCTTTGGGAGGTACGTACATGACGTACATCTATAGCAAGGGCATTATCCAACTTTGGTCAAAGTTGCAGTTTTTGTTTTTTTTTTATCCACAGACACCCCTTACCTGCATAGGCAGTTAGGTTAGGTGAACTGTGCCTTTAAAGCGGAACGCCAGTCAGAATTAAAAAAATACTAGGTATTGCCCCTCCCCTCTTCCCACTTTTTGGTAGGGGTGAACTGACCCTTTAACTGCTTCTGGACCACACCATGTAAATTTACTGCAGTGGGGTGGCCTCTCTGCATGAAATCACGTACCTGTATGTGAATTCGCTCTTCCTGGCCTGGGGCACACACACGCGCTGCCAGTGACCAGCTCCCGCTGTGATTGGACAAAGCGGGAGCCAATCAGCTGGGAGACATCAACTCGATGTCTGCCGGGACCCGCCGATCATTCCTGAGGCAGACGGAACAGTGTTCTGCCTATGTAAACAAGGCAGATCGCCTTTCTGTGACAGGAAAAGACAGAGAGATCTTGTGTTCTGCTAAGCAGGAACACGGATCTCTGTCTTCTTACAGTGCAAGCACCCCCCCCCCCACTCACACGCAGTGAGTAAGCACTCCCTAGGGACACATTTAACCCTTTAATCACCCCTGATGTTAACCCCTTCCCTGCCAGTGCCGCGCAATTGTCAGTTAAAATAACGCAGTGCCGTATAGCAAAAAATGGCCTGGTCATGAAGGAAGGGGTAAACCTTCCGGGGCTGAAGTGGTTAAAATAGAACTTCACCCTAAAAGGGAATTTGCACTTTATGTCCTCTCCCACCCTTCTCTAACACTTTTGGATTTTTTTTTATTTTTTGGGGGTGACCGGGTACCTAATTTTAGGTACCTGCTTCCACTTCCAGCTAGATCACCTAGGCAATTACACTGGAAGTTTTCCCCCTCCCCCCTACCCGCAACCTTCTGGGATACATAATGGGTCCCAGGCAGGCGGGGGGACCATTCACTCGCACATGCGCAGTGGGAAACGGTCTGTGAAGCCTTAATGAGTCACAGCTGGCTTCCCAGGCTAAACATGTTGGTGCGGGGACCCAAAGATTGGCAAAGAACTGGCTGTGGCGAGGACAGCGCTAGATCCCTGGACAGGTGAGTGTCCTTTTATTAAAAGTCAGCAGCTGCAGTATTTGTAGCTGCTGAATTTTTAATATTTTCAAAAAGGCTGAAGAACTTCACTGCTTGTAAACCGTATCACTTACATGTACAGCAGCAAGGCGGCTCTGCTGCGCCGCATCACGTACTAGGTCAGTGGCGGCCGGTGATTTCTAATTTGGGGGGGCGGCAAACAACCACCCCCCAGCGGTGCCTCAAACCCCCCCAGCGCTGTCTGCCAGTCGACTTACACCATCGGCGGCGGGGATCAGCGGTTACATCGGACGAGGATTGGCGGGCACTTCAGGCAGGGGATCAGGCTGCAGCTCCTGTGCCCTCTTCTCTTCTGAAATCACGGCGGCTCTCGCTGTGCATCTCCTCCACTCCTCCCATAGGCATCCAATAGGATCGCCTGTCCTTTCAGCCAATCAGGTGACAGGTATCAGACCCGCTTCCCGATTGGCCGGGAGGACGATCAGTGTTATTCATTCACTGTTGCAACACACCTGGGTGGGCTTCGGACGCAACGCTCTGTGCCCCGAGCCCATCCTATTTTGAAGCCTATTAGTGCTCTAGCTCTAGTCAGGTGCTTCAAACGCCCCCCCCCCCGCCTATCTCCGCATCCTGAAAGGGGCCGGGCGCATGGATAGGGAGGCCGGCGGAGGTGTTGGGGGGGCGGCGCCCGTGCACCCACAATGTACGGGCCGCCCTTATACTAGGTGCTTGATCCGGTACTTCTGGCTAGGGGGCATGCACACATAGGTGTGCGCAGCCTATTGCATTAGGGTGTGCACCCCAAAAGATCAAACACACCTGAATGCTACCTGCTGTCACGGGGAGGAGGATCTGGTTGTGGGACAGTTGATTGGGAGCATATGACGTTACCCCCTAAATACGGGTGTAACTTGTTCCTAGGGTTGAACCTAGCCTTTAATATAATAGGGGCATTTGCACCACTGGCTACTGGCACCCCCCAACCACCCACCTGGTGCCGCCTCTGGATAATGCTAATACACATAGGGGGATTAGGGTGTGCCTAGGCACACCCGGCGCACCCTGTGCGCACGCCTATGTGTGCACACATGCCGCCGGCAACCTGGCTGTGCTGTGATTACACAAAGCAGATGCCGATCAGCGGGTGCAGGCCAATGGATGACCACCGGCACCCACCTATGTAAACAAGGCAGAGCCCTGTCCTGCGCAAAAAAATATGCAGAGGTGATCAAATAGCACCAAAAGAAAGCTCTATCTGTGGGGAAAAAATTGCATATATTTAATTTGGGTACAGCGTTGCATGACCATGCAATTGTCAGTTAAAGTAACGCAGTGCCATATCCTGGTCATGAAACGGGGTAAATCACCCCCTCCGGATGATTAACCACTTGCCGACCGCCCGCCGCAGCGTGATGGCAGCAAGGTGGATCGTTATCGCGAACCGCCGTCACAGGACGACGGCCACGATTACTAGCATTGTGAGCGTGCGAGTGCCGCCGAAGGTGCGCGCTCACTGTGTTCGGGGGGAGCCAGGGAGCGGGTGCAGCGGACTCAATCGCCGCCGGCTACCCGCGATGGCTCCCCCGCACTGAAAGAACGGAGGTCCGTGTATATAAACATGGACCTCCGTTCTGTGAGAGGGGGAAGGGCTGTGATCACAGCCTTCCTCTACATGGAAGCTGTGATCACTTCCCTTCCCCTGCTAGGGCAGCCCACACACAGTTAGAACACGCCCAGGGAACACAGTTAACCCTTAGAGCGCCCCCTGCAGGTTAACCCCTTTACTGCCAATGGCATTTACACAGTAATCAGTGCATTTTTATAGCACTGATCGCTGTATAAATGCCAATGGTCCCAAAAAAGTGTCAAAATGGTCCGAAATGTCCGCTGAAATATCGCAGTACCGCTAAAAATCGCAGATCGCCGCCATTACTTTTAAAAAATAAAAACCCCAGAAATTAATTCTCTTCATCCATAAACGTGGCAACTTTTGCGCAAACCAATCAATAAACGCCGATTGCAATTTTTTTTACCAAAAATATGAGGATGAATATAAATCGGCCAAAACCGATGAAAAAAAATTTTTTTTATATTTTTTTTTGGATTTGTATTTTATCAAAAAGTAATAAATGTGGGTCTTTTTGCAAAATTGTCGCTCTTCTTTTGTTTATAGAGGCGATCAGAAATGACGCAGAGGTGATCAAATACCACCAAAAGAAAGCTCTATTTGTGGGAAAAAAAGGACACCAATTTTGTTTGGGTACAACGTCGCACGACCGCGCAATTGTCAGTTAAATCGACGCAGTGCCAAATCACAAAAATTGCTCTGGTCCTAAAGTGTGAAATCCTTCCGGGGCTGAAGTGCTTAAATAAGTTATACTTTCAGCTCTTCCATATGGACTTCGAAAAACTAGCCTACAATTTTTTTTGAAAATTTGGAGCTTACAGTATGGAGATCTCATTCTCTAATTGTAGCAGCAGGGGAGCAAAGGGAAGAGGAGTATATGCAGCTGGTTAAGGCCAGCATAAAAGTGAACCCGTTGCCTTGCATCTCTTTAAATGAAAGTTACTTTCGTCATTCAGAAATAAACTGAAACCCGCGGCAGAAAATTCCTTCAGGCACTTTGAAAAAAAAAAAACAAGATGGAAAGAAACACGCTTCTATCTGAGTCCAAAGTCTGAAAAAGTGAATCCTTTAAGGGGTTTGTGTGGACAGCTTCATGTCATGTTCTGCAGCCTGTAACATGCTTAATTAGAGACCGCCACTCTGTTCGGTTTGCCGCGTTTCTCGCCGCACGGTACAAGCAGAACCCAGAGCCCACCTCATGTTAAATGCATCTCTCTCTTCTAAATGTTCTCACTTAAGAACACTTGTTAATTACCACAAAGCTATTAACAGATTCATTAACAACTCCTCACTAGCGCATCATCAGGAGGGATATGTGAAAAAACAACTATTTTTTTCATCTTTGCAAAGGAGATCTGACCGGAGAACGAGGGAACGGTACTTACGGTACCTCCCATGGGAGGCTGCCAGAGCTCCGTTCACCTAGTCAGCCCCCAAGTCACCAACTTTTCTAAGGGCCGGTTAAAACAGGGGCGATCAGACTTCAGGCGCGACTTTGCTAGGCGATTTCAACGCGACTTTGGGCGACTTACAACGTGACTTAAAGCGACCTCCATGCCTATGCCAATCAGAGAAGAGAGGGAAGGACTTGCCTGGGTAATTTTTGGGATGTAACTGAGTATTTTTCTTCTTCCTGTAAAGTCACTTCAATATAAATGAGGATCCAACTTGAAAGCGACTTCCATTGAATTCTATGGGCACAAGTCGGATAGAAGTCACCTTGAAGTAGCACAGGAACCTTTCCTGAAGTCAGAGCGACTTCAGTAGTGTACATTAAGACGGCTCTCATTCACTTCAATGGGATTTCTTATGTCAAGCGACTTGGGGCGACACAAGTCTGATCCCAAGTCGCTGTATTGTGAACAGAGCCTAATGGACAAGAGGTCTTCTTATCAACCAGGCCAGGCCAATTTATTCATAGACTGAAGAAGGAGTAGTTAAGTGTAGCCCCCTCCTTGTTAAAGTATAGGATGCTAGGTAAATTTAGTCTGGCTTCTTTGTAGCCAGTGGAGCAGTTGTTTGCTTAAGGCCCATTTCACACTTGTGTGACTTGTCCTGCGGCTTTAGACTGCAAAGTCGTTCCCCATGATTTCCAATGACAACCATTCATATATGTATGACTCCAAGTCGTGCTGACTTCAAAGTAGTCCCTGCACTACTTTGGTCTGACTTTCATGTGAGTTGAGGTCCATAGACCTCAAGTTTGCACAGGCATTCTCTGAAATTGCGTCAAAAGTGCGTCGGAATCGCATCAAAATCGCACCTGCAAAATCACATCAAAGTCGCGCGACTTTCAAGTCACAGCAATGTAAAAGGGGCCCTAGCCTGCTCAGTGCTTCACAGGCAGCTTGCCTGATTATTTCCTCCTGCATTCTAGAGCAGGCATCCTTAAATGGTGGACCACGGTCCAAATCCGGACCGAGTCACTCTCCAGTCCGGACCGCTGGGATCACACCACTTAAGGAGCCACTTTTTCCCCCCAGCCTCTGCCACTGTCATTCTCATAGAGCAGAGAGAGGGGGGCAGGAAAGCTGCGAGAGCTGCAGGAGTAAACTTTTCCTGTTAGCAAGCTGGTGATTGGTTGCTCACACTGCTCTGCGTCCTAGCAACCGATCACCTACTGCTTAACTTAAAAAGCTAACTATGGCAGCTCCCGTCCCTCATCCAGTGCCATGCCGCCCACTGTCCAGAAAGGTGTGGAAGTCTCTGCATCGTCTTAAAGGTAGAGGACATGGCTGTGGGGGGGATGTGAGGGGAGGTAGAGGACATGGCTGTGGGGGGATGTGAGGGGAGGTAGAGGACATGGCTGTGGGGGGATGTGAGGGGAGGTAGAGGACATGGCTGTGGGGGGATGTGAGGGGAGGTAGAGGACATGGCTGTGGGGGGATGTGACGGGAGGTAGAGGACATGGCTTGTAGGAGCGGTGCTCAAGTTAAAAACATTTAGACTTTAGAACCACTTTAAGCATCCAGCACTGAATGTATGTAATGGCAGTTGGTGCTGGAGTGTGCTGGAGGATTCATTGATGAATGCTGACTGCTGGAAGATCTAGTGTTACTAGTTGGGTTCTATTGTTCCTTGGAGTAGTTTCAGTGGGTCTATTGTTGCTGAGGACATCTATTGTTTGCCGGGGTGGTATTGCTGTTCGGTTTCAACTATTGTTGCTGGGGGGGGGGGGCTACTATTGCTGGGGGGTATTTTGTTGCAGTATGTCTATTGTTGCCGTGGGGTCTATTGTCGCTGAGGGGACCTATTGTTGCTGGGCTTATTGTTGTTAGGGAAGATCTATTTTTTCTTGGGGGGGAAATTATTGTTGCTGCCTGCTGGGGCTCCTAATAATGCAGGCTGCTGGAAGCATTTTGTTCCTGGGGTGGATCTATTGTTGCTGGGGAGTATTTAGTTGCAGGGGGTATATTGTTGCTGCAGGGATCTATTGTTGTTAAGGGTAGGCTATTATTGCTGGCTGAAGAGAATCTGTTTTACTGTTTTTCTTGTTATCATTAACAAATTCCATACAAATTACTGTGCACCACAAAATGATACCTGGTTCTGTATTCCCTAAATGGGGGGTACTGAGAAGTAGGTAAGGGGTTGAACCAGTGGACGGTGTTCAGATGTGTGTAGGGGCAGAGACAAGATGTGACTCATAAGAGGGGAGTACCTGCACCCATTTTCGCTTCTCTTACGTGCAGACTAGAATTTTTTTTTTCATACGTCAAGTCAACATCTGATTTTCGTATCATTAGTACAATTTTCAATTATGAAAAAAATTGTACGATGGAGACTACGCATGCTCAGAAAGGAAAAAATGCATACAAAACTATTTAACACATTACGTCACTTCTGGTGTTGAATTTGGTCGTACGAGAATTTTCTTATTGTTATTATGCTCTTCACTTTCGACATGAGACAAGCGTCCAACAAAAAACAGACGTCCTGTCGTCCAAAAATCTAAGGGTGTATACAAGGCTTTAGTCTGTAGGGTTCAATATTGAGTCTTTATGGACCTTGCTTTGTGCACTGATCCAAGTCATTTGGTGGAGGGTGGATTATGCTGTGGGATTGTTTTTCAGGAGTTGGGTTTGGCCCCTTGTTCCAGTAAAGGGAACTCTTAAAGTGTCAACATACCAAGACATTTTGGACAATTTCATGCTCCCAACTTTTGGGAACAGTTTGGGGATGGCCCCTTCCTGTTCCAACATGACTGCGCACCAGTGCACAAAGCAAGGTCCATAGAAACATGGATGAGCGGGTTTGGGGTGGAGGAACTTGACTGGCCTGCACAGAGACCTGACCTCAACCCGATAGAACACCTTTGGGATGAATTAGAGTGGAAACTGCGAGCCAGGCCTTCTCATCCACATCAGTGCCTGACCTCACAAATGCGCTTCTGGAAGAATGGTCAAACATTCCCATAGACACTCCTAAACCTTGTGGACAGCCTTCCCAGAAGAGTTGAAGCTGTTATAGCTGCAAAGAGTGGGCCAACTCAATATTGAACCCTATGGACTAAAGCTGCCATACATTATACACTTTTCTTATTCAATTTTCTTTAGATTTATCTTCAACTATGTAGTGCAAGGGCCTGCCTGACTGGATACAAATTGAAAGTGTTTAGGTTTGACCTCATATAATATGGTTTTGGTAAATCTAAAGGAAAATTGTACAACAGAATTGTATAATGTATGGCCACCTTAAGGCTCATACACACAATTATCTGCCAAAAACTGTTACGACAGCCTGTCGTAAAAATAATCTGACCGTTAGTACTCTCCATTTGACAGACGATTTTGAATTATCGTCCAACAAAAGTTGTATGAGAAGACTAGAAAACTTTTGTCTGCGGACAATGCGTTGTACGATTTTGGGCTCCTGTGTACAGAAGTTGGACAAACAAAAGTTATAAGTACAAACACGTATATTCGGAACCCAGGAACGACCTAGAAGTGTTCGGTCGTGTAACCCTGCTTTCATAATTCACAATTCGCATTCAACTGAACTTCCTCTTTGTACGCTCGTAACACGTCACTACATTTGCCTTTGTCAAACGATAATTTGACTATCGTCAGTATGCTAGACAAAATCGCGGATAGTCGATTTTGGGAAAAGTTGGATGTGCGGTCGTACGATAATCGCATCGTATGTATGAGGCTTAAGACTGGGATGTCAATAAAAGTTCAGGCAGGTGTCCCAATACTTTTGACAATATAGTGTAAATAGATTTAATTTGAAATAGATAGATAGATAGACAGCTCGGTTCCAAAGTATAAAACAAAGATTTTGCTTTAAAGTTAGGGGGAAAAAACGATTTTATTATTCCGGTTTACTACAAAATCAATTATGTCGGCGTACTTAAGGAATCTCAGTGAAATTAAAAAGGGCACACTGGCACCGCGCTAATGTAATTAGCCATAAATAGAGCTTGCGTTAATGACAGTAAATATAATAGTTACATAGTGTAATGACTTTAGATGGGACATTAAAATCTGTTACTCGATTTTGTGAAGAATTATATCATGAGACCCCTCCATTCATTTACAGTCTGCCAAACCCTTCCAGAGATAAATTGCACTTTCATTGCCATAAAACGCCCGTTATATTGGTACCAAATTGGAATTTTAAATCTTTGCCGTCATTAAAGAGGAGAGCCAGCTGATGGAGTGTTTGCCTGCCCAGGAAAACAGTTTTAAGAACGATCCCTCAAAATCACAACGCATTTCTATTGACAGGCGTAACGTTTGATAATATTTACGTACATCACTTCCTTTTTTTTTTTTGTGCGTTTTGCCATTCTACAGTTCCTGCCTGTAGAAGCGTACATAAAACTTTACCGGGAACCCATTACAGGGAACATCATGTATGCCTGGACTTGTAGCAGTTCACTAATTAGATAAAGTAACAGGCGCCCGTCAGTGCTCAGATTAATGTTACGATGTAATTATAAATTTGTTCTTGTGGCGGTCATTTTGATTAATTAAGCAGAACTCCAGGCACTTATCAATAAAAACAATGAAGTCTGTAAAGTCAGGGGAAAAATACAGCTAGTATAAAGATCTGAATATAAAGGTCTTAGCTTCTTGTAATCCCCTGCACAGCAGAACTTGGTCTTGGAGCCAGAGAGACGGCAGTCTAATGGCGGCCATACATGCATCGATAAATCATTGATTTTCTGACCTGTCCTTTCATCCCCAAATCCAATCACTGTCCAAATCTTGCAGACTTCACCTCCGAAATATCTCCAAAATTTGCCCCTTCCTAACCGTTGACACCACTAAGCAACTTATCCACTCCCTTGTTACCTCTCGCCTTGACTATTGTAACTCCCTCATAATTGGCCTACCTCTCCGCAGGCTACCCCTCTTCTATCATTAATGCCGCTGCTAGATTAATCCACCTAACCAACCATTCAGTGTCCGCCACCCCTCTTTGCCAATCTCTCCACTGGCTTCCCATTTCCCAAAGAATAAAATTCAAAACCCTAACCATGACATACAAAGCCATTTACAATTCTCCCCCAAGCTACATCACCAATGTTATCTCCAAATATCACCCAAACCGTCTTCTTCGCTCCTCCCAAGACCTTCTGCTCTCTAGCTCCCTTGTCTCCTCCTCCCATGCTCATCTCCAGGACTTCTCCAGAGCCTCTCCCATCCTATGGAACTCTCTACCCCAATCTGTCTGCCTATCTCCTACTCTGTCCACTTTTAGGCGATCCCTGAAAACTTATCTCTCCAGGGAGGCCTATCCTGCCTCCAGCTAACAACGGAATCTTCTACTCCCCTCATCAGTTCATCCCTCACAGTCACTACCTTTTGTTTCACCAGCCCCTCCCGCTTAGATTGTAAGCTCCCAGGAGTAGGGCCCCTCTAACCATCTTGTTTTTAATTGTACTGTTGCTGTATTGTCTCTCTCTATATTGTAAAGCGCTGCGCAAACTGTTGGCGCTATATCATTTCTGTATAATAATAATTTGTTTTAGGTTTGATCCCTTCCAGAATGAACTGATCTATAGCCAACAACCACAAATACGCCACACACAAGTGAATTTCGATCAATAATTAAGATGCAGCTGTGACTTTCAAACATAAGTCATCAATCACATCTCTATTTTCACCATGTGATCTCACATTCTGATTGATCGAAATACAATCATATTCAATCCAATGCCAATCAATGCAGAACGACTGATTATATTCTGTCTTGGTCAATCGACCCAGTTTGAGCGAATTCGATCAAAATTGAGTATAAATTGATCAGAGGGGAAGTTATGGCTTTTCCATTCTACGGAAATTCAATCATTTTTTATAAAATATCAAAGCGTGTATGGCCACTAAACATGTGCGTAGCCAAATTTTTTGTTTTGTTTTTGTTTCATTCATTAATTTACACATTTCATTGAGTCATATTCCTTATGTTGAACAGATCCGTTTTTGGATTTGCTTAGTATCTTCAGCATTTGTTTCATATATTTGTTTGCAATGGAAGAATTCAAATTCATTGTGAAGAATAGCTGGTTGTTAAGGAGCAGGCAGCTGCCGCATCCTTAGCAACCATGACTCATCTGCTGTCATTGGCATTCCCCACTGACATTAGAATGAAAACAACAAGTACTGGCATTAAAAAAAAAAAAAAACAGCTTGGGGTTCCCCCTCATGCCAAATTTAAAATGGCGCGGGGCCCCCTCCAAATTCCATAAAAGACACTTATCCAAGCATGCAGCCCGGCAGGCCAGGAAAGGTGTGTGGGGGGGGGGGGGGAACAAGCGAGCACCCCCTCCTGAACCACACCAGGCCACATGCCCTCATCATGGGGGGAACACAAAAACAATGTCCCCGGAAGTAAATCCAGCAACAATCACGATGAATGCTGACTACCTACCAGCGACTGACAGCTCCGGTTCCCACCAACTGTAAATAAACAAAGGGGGGGGGGTCACCGGTGACAGCAGGTGACCCCGCCCCTTTGTTTATTTAGCATTGATTAGTACCCAGTGACTGACAGCTCCAGTTCCCAGTGCCAAGGGTAAATAAACAAAGGGGCGAGGTCACCTGTCATTGGATAACCCCACCCATTTGTTTATTTACCGTCGGTTGGAACCAGAGCTTTCAGTTGGTGGGTTCCTGGCAATGCTAAATAAACCAGTGACAGTGGGTGACCCCGCCTCTTTGTTTATTTACCGTCAGTGGGAACCTGAGATTTCCTTCATCCCGTACAACCATACTGTGAGTGCCAAACTTCCGATATGGATACTGACAGTTCCAGCTTTAGTACAGTGATGATAGTGGATTGCTTGCTCTCCACCTCGTCCAATCACAAAGCTTCTTAGGTTCTTTTTAAATGTAGCGCTGCCCTCTTGAGGGTTGCTTATCAATTCCGCCTTGGATTTCCCCATTCTGAGAGTCCTCCACCACCCCGACACTCTGGGTTCACTCATATTGCAAGGCTCCATTAGCAATCACTCTGTTTCAGTAATGGAGACCGCAACACAGATAGAGTTATAAATGATTACTTAACTCTTATTTCTGCAAGAAATAACAATATCAAAGTAACATAAATATCACAATACTTCACATCAACAACTGAAACTTATGGTTCTAGTGAACAAAGGGAGTAGATAGTTTGTTAATTCCCGTCACTCCCTGTATTCTCCAAAAAAAAAAAAAAAAAAAAACAACAGTTGAAAGGAATACAGTTCCTCCAATTGAGTTTAAATAATACCCAAGGGTTCATTGGAAAATAGGTGCTTTGGTACTATTTACTAAAACTGATAAAGGAAATAATACAGTAATACCCTATAGCAAATAGATGACCCAAAGGGTAAATTGGTACCACTCAATGGATTATAATTAAGATAACAAGGTTCAATAATGCACAAATAAAATATATTTAATTAGCAGTTATATGAGTACACTATGTAACTTTGAATTTCTATTTAAATTCTCCAGTTCTAGCTCAGAGAGTTCTTAGAAGATATAGTATTTGAAATTATATAGCCCTGAGTACATTACTGGGCAGAGGATGAGTAGATGAAGTTGTAATAATCCTGTCATGCAGTGTCCAAGTAATCTTCTGCCGGCTATAAGAGTGAGTTAGGTACCTTAGAACACTGTGTCCTTCCAATCACTAAGATGAGGCACAAAAAAGGGTTAAATTCCATTGCACTAAATAGCCTTGTAGTGATCACAGACTTCTTGAACAAACTGGTCACAAACGGCAATCCAAAAGGTAACAAAGAGATGCTGCATAGACAGTATAAGTACTCTTCTTATGTGTGGGCCTGAGCTTGCTCACCACATCCAAATGGCTGTATGTAGACAAACGATCCGGCACTCAGATGAAGAGGATGGTAATGCTGGGACCGTTAGTTCACACTGGCTGCTTGCTCCTGGGAGGTGGATAGCATCCGCCGTGCTCCTTGCAGCTCTCGTGGATTGATAGGTACAACTGCTGCGGTAGCTGCTGCTTCAATCCAAACAGAGATGAGAATCGGACGGCTCTGCTGGTCACTCATTGTGTTGCTGGAGAGCGGCTGCTAGCTGGGTCACCTGCAGAGAATTCAGTCGGCTGGAACACCGTACTTAGGCTTTGGGCCTAGCTCTGACTGTAACAGCACGCGGGGTTCCTCACTGATTGATCACGCTTTCCAAAGAGGCCGCTCTCAGCTCCTCCTCCCACTTAAATAAGTTTATCCCACAATGCTTTGCACTTCCCAGAAGTCTCCAGTGCAGCACAGCCTGATGGGAAATGGAGTCCTTCATACCAGAGTTTGCTGACTGTTTCTCCTTTCCACACTACAACTCCCTAAATGCTTCATCCTCATTGTAATTAGTCTTATTCCACAAACGAACACTAGAGGGAGTTCCCCATGTTAGGCGATGAACATAATTTTCTGTATGCCAGAGGAATATTTATGAACTCCTGGCTACATACAGAATACAAGGGGTTCTGAGAATGTACGAGGGGAAAGGAGGGTATCAAGTACCTGGTTTGAAGCGTAAATGATCAGAAGGCTTCCCTCACACCTCTGATACAAACATCCCTGGAATGGTGCCAGAGAAAAAAGGCACAGAGTGGCATGGATGCTGGGTATCCAGTCCACAGGTTCTCTTTTCTGGTTGCCTGGTTCTTCCCCTCTTAGACAAGAACCAGGCTGCCTTAGGCCCCAGACTATTTATGCACCCCTCAGCCACCTACTGGGCACCCTTCCCCAGGGATTGGAGAACATATGAATATGAACATACAAATAACATATGAATATTCAGGCTGCTAATGTGCCTTTCCCTCCCACCCACTACATTCTAGAATTTTCCAGAAGGCAGGGGGAAACAGTCAAACCTGCAGCAGGTGAAGCACAGAACAGCCCAAAGCAATCACAAAATAAAAGAAACTAAATTTACCTAATCTTTCTAGCAATATATCTAGGGAGGTGCTACATGAGGTAGACAACTTGGTAGACAGGTGCTAACAGGCAACAGAGGAGATCATAGAGTAACTGGGTGAAGGTGCTGCCAAGGAGCTGACTGGAACAGCAACTGGCACTGAAACCCACGGCATGCTGGAAGCACGGTCCAGGACAGGCAGAGATTGGCAACCAGGAAGACTGATAGCAGGCAGGGCAAAGGCATCATGGTCAGTGGACAGGCCTAGGTCACACAAGGAAGTCATCAAGGTCAAGCTGAAGGTCAGCAGATGTAAGCCATAATCAGGAGCCATCGGCTAGCTCCTGATTCAAGAATCATCAGAAACAGGCCATGGTTTAGAACTAGACAAGGTCAATAGCAGGCAGGCAGAGAAGAGACAAGTCCAAGTGCAGGCTAGGTCAGCAATAGCAAAGAATAGGTTCAGGGTTCAAGTCATAGAATAACAGATGAAGACATCCATAAACTTCCTGATTCAACTCTGTTCCATAAATAGGCCATCTGGCACCAAGATTGGAATTAGGCATGTATACCTCATTTATTAGTGTGCCTACGTAATAAACCACCAGGTGCACCCTTGTTCTGTGTATTGACACATGTATTATTCTGATGCTGTCCTGACAGAGGGGTCAATGAATGTCACAATCTACCTCCATCCGTTCACAAAAGGCCTTGTATTGAGTGAAAAGAGCACAAGACATTTTGTGAATGGAAGAGGTGGAGAGCAAGCGACCAGCTTTCATCACTGTACCAGAGCTGGAACTGTCAGTCTCAACCCCGGACCTTTGGCCCTTACAACGGTGTAAGGAATGAAAGAAGCTTAGAGTTTTACCCAATGCAGCAACATCCACACCTGGGACACCCATCACTCGACCTGTTTAGTTTTAAATAGTAAATGTCCAAAGATTGTTTTTATTCCTTGAGTTCAGCTTTGACAGAAAAAGTTCAAAAATTGCTCAGCAATATTCAAACGGAATGGGCAATATCCTCCAAAACGAGTTTCTGTAACTTTGTGTTTCCAGCAACAGGTGCATTCAAGAGAACCATTCACGAAACACAAGAGGGAAAATTCTGCAGTGCAATTTTTTTTTACTAAAAAATTTTATATTAAGACCAACTATACGCTCATAGTGCACTGAGCACTATGTATAACAGCAATCCAATATTCCCCCGACTCACAAGGCTTGCCCCAGGCTTCCTCTTGGCATAGACGCCTAATGTGTGATGACTTATTACTGTTGGCCCCCGAAGAGTTACCCCAAGGAAAAGGTGTCAGCAAATCACTTTAGAAATTGAAACACTTTATACTGGTGGTGGATACAATCTGCTATGTTGATCTTCATTGAACAGACTGTTATTATACATACACTTTATTGTACGTTTTCTGCTATATACGGGAAATACGTTTATTTATGAGTAGCCTCATAAAAGATTTATTTATTGTGTTTATGTGCAGGATGCTTCAAAATATCTGAGTGCTGTTTTCTATATGATTAATTACATACAATTACCAGAATACAATTCCTTTAATTTGTCACTTACTACACTGAAGCCATCTTGTCATTATGTTCCCCGTATCCCTCCAATACAGCCTTTTTCAACCTTTTCAACACAGAGGAAACCTTGAAATAACTTTCTGGTCCCAGGGAACCCCTGCTAAAAAATACTATACTGTATCTACATGTGGACTTTGGGATGAATTTCCCCCTTACAGATAGCTAAAAATATAAATGATGCCAGTGGGAGCTTAACTGAGAGGCCAAAATTGCTCATTGCTCAAGGAAATCCCTAGCAACCTCTGGAGGAGCCCTAGGGTTCTATGAAACCCTGGTTGAGAAACCTTGCTCTAATGTCTCCGTTAGTACAATGAAGCCATCTTGCCATTATGTTGCCGGTGTCCCTCTAGTATCTCACTTACTAAAATGAAGCCATCTTGTGTCACCATGTTGACCATGTCCCTCCAGTATTTCACTTACTAAAATGAAGCAATCTTGCCATTATGTTGCAGTGTGCCTCTAATATCTTCCTGACTACATTAAAGCCATCTAGTTACCATGTTGCCCGTGTCCTTTTAGTATTTTCCTGACTTTATTAAAGCCATCTTGTCACCCTGTTGTCCGTGTCCCTCTAGTATGTTTCTGACTACATTGAAGCCATCTTGTCAACATGTTGCTTGTCTCCCTCTGGTATCTTCCTAAGTACATTGAAGCCATCTTGCCGCTATGTTGCCCAAGTCTTTCTAGTCCTTCTAGTACTTTACTGATTGCATTGAAGGCATCTTGTCACCATGTTGCCTATGTACCTCTAGTATCTTCCTGACTACATTGAAGCCATCTTGTCATTATGTTGCCCGTGTCCCTCTAATATCTTCCTTACCGCATTAAAGCCACCTTGTCATAATGTTACCCGTGTCCCTCTAATATCTCCCATACTACAGTATATTGAAGCCATCTTGTCGCCATGTTGCACATGTCCCTTTAATATCTTCTTGACCACATTGAAATCATCTTGGCACTATGTTACCCATGTCCCTCCAATATCTTACTTACAACATTGAAGCCATCTTGGCCCAATGTTGCCCTACAGTTATGCCATCTTATCACTATGATGCCTGTGTCCCTCTAATATCTTCCTTATTATGATGAAGTCATCTTGTCACTGTGCTACCCATGTCCCTCTAATATCCCACTTGCTAAATTAAAGCCATCTTTTCACCATGTTGTCCATGTCCCTCTAATATGTACCTGACTACATTGAAGCCATATTGGCAGTTGGCACTATGTTGCCCATGTTCCTTCAATATATCCCTTATTACAGTGAAGGCATCTTGTCACCATGTTGCCCTTGTCCCTCTAATATCCCATTTAATACACTGAAGCTATCTCTTCACTACATTGCCCTAGTCCCCACCGTCTTCTTCTCTTCCTGTCCAAGACAAAGACAAATCTCTCTTACACTGTGGTTTCCTTATTCCATAAGTGCATATAATATTTGATTTTCCTCTGTCAAGCTTAATATGTACTGTGGCTGCTAATAACAGATGGCACCCCATCCCCCGATCCTGGCTTAATGTGCTACAGTATCATTTTTTTTTTTTTTTTCCTCTTGTGCTATTTAGTCTTTAAGCCACACGCATTTGGAACCGCGCTGCCACTTTGATTTAGTGCACTCGACTAATTTGCTTGTCTATACATGTTTCATCTAAAGAAAAGAAAACAGGCATGATGAAGGGGACGAGGAGACTGTATATATGTACTTTACATAAAAATTAATGCCTTGTCTTCCAGCTGCATTTGGCTCCGATTTTGTGATCTGACCGTCCTTTCTTGTCACAACATTCGGCGCTTTCCTGGCAGCTAGTGGAAAAAAACGTTAATTTGATATGAAAACTTACTAATAAAATAACACTCTACAGACTGAGATAATAATAAAAACAGATCTGCGATCTTCTAAAAGAAGACATCCGCTAAGAGCTGGTATGCTTCAGCATGGTCATATAGCCACTGCCCAGATAAACATCTAAAAGCCCTTCTGTTCTCAAGTATATGATCCTTGTAGATTAGAATCCTTGTCCTTGATCTGGGGCTCCAAACTTTTCAGTATGAGGGCCACATCATATATTTTACAAATATTCAAAAGGCCAAAAAATATTAGTTTTGTGAATAGATGAAGCATATTTAAATGAATGAATATGTTTTACTTGGAGTTAATGTAATCAACATGATATGATTTAGAACAAGAGTCCCACCTACATCAGAGCCCCCTTACATCAAAGTCCTCATCAAAGTCCCCCCTTATGTTGGTGTCCACCTATCACGATCTGAAGCCAGGCTCAGAGACCAGTAGGTCTGCTTTGGGTTTTGCTGCGTGTTAGTACCAGGTTGCGGTCCTCGGGATCGCCCCACCAGGAGGAAGCAAGGACAGGGTCCAGTAGCAGATATAGCAGGTAGGCAAAAAGCAGAAGCAGTCAGTCAACAAGTCAATGGTCAGTAACAAGTGGTTGCAGGTTGGGATCAAGGAGAAACATAATCAAGGAATAAGTCAAAGGTCATAACAAGTGGTAGTAGAGATACAGAGGACAGCAGGATTGACAAGAAAGAGATATTGGCTGGAGAGAGCACAATAATCTGGCAAACATGTGAAGTGAAAATGCATGACTTTTATAGGAAGTTCATAGGAGGAACAAAGGGTACTTGGTTCAAGACAAACAGGGGTCATTCAAAGAATTGTCCAGGGAGCTATCCAGCATTTCAGGAAGAGACATTGCCAGGCACAGCAGAGTTTGCAGATTGAGATCCAGGCCCTGACACCCCTTTACATTATAGTTGCCCTTACATGAGAGCCCCTATCGGTGTCTCTGTACATTAGAGTGCCCCTTACATGAGAGCCCCTATCGGTGTCTCTGTACATTAGAGTGCTCCTTACATGAGAGCCCCAATCAGTGTGGCTCTTTACATTAAATTCCCCATCAAAGTCCACCTTTCATCAGAGCCCCCTAAGGTCGCCTTACAGTGAAGTCCACCTTTCATCAGAGTGCCTCTTACATGAGAGTCCCCACCAGAGGGCCAGTTAAAAACCTACAGCATGACAGATTTGGCCCAGAAGCCGTAGTTTGGAGACCCCTGCTTTAGAGAATTCAACTTATATACTCTTTCTACAGTTTGCACTAATCATCAATGTCTCAATGCTCAAGGGAAAACTCAGCTCTCATTAAGTCTGTGAACATCAGTGATAGAAGTCACAGCAGATAGAATAGATAGATAAGCAGAACCTTACCACTTTGCATGAATTAGTTGGCTATTTGGAGAGTGGTTGGCATGCTCAGCTCTTCTCTATTGACTAGTAATGCTTCCTATCAAACTAAGTGACCTGGAGATGGAATGGGGGGGGGGGGGGGGGGAGA
>BLSH010303156.1:404046-417150 GCA_018402905.1 Glandirana rugosa | reverse complement strand
GTATGGTGACAGATGTGACGGGGACAGACAGAGGTTTTGTGTATGGTGACAGATGTGATGGGGACAGACAGAGGTTTTGACCCGCGTGACAGATGTGATGGGGACAGACAGATGTTTTGGGGACTGTGACAGATGTGATGGGGGACATACAGATGTTTTGGGGACTGTTATGGGGACACTCATGTGTATGGGGACAGAGGTATCAGTGATGCTTGGTGCACTGTGTGGGGGGCGATCTGTGAGAGCTCTCTGTATGAAATCATTTTCATGCAGAGAGCTGTCACATAGCTGCAGCTTCTCCCCTTCCATCCCCCCCGCACTGAGCTCTCACTGAGCTTGGCGGGGGGAGAACTGACACAGAGACGTGCATCTCTGTTTACACTGTGATGGCTGTGTTTGGACACAGCCGTCACATGATCGGGAGGGCCAATCACGGCGCCCATATCCCGATCTGTGCTCAGCTGGACCCGTTCTGCAGGATGTAAATGCACATCCTGTCAGAACAGTGAAGCTCCCACCCGGCCCTATATATGCAGTGGCCGGGTGGGAGGTGGTTAAGGAATTCAGTTAAGTAATTGCCAGACCATTGTTCCTAATTTTTTCGGACATTCTGCTGACTGGTATGGTACCAGCTGATTGGAGAAAAGCCAATGTAGCACGAATATACAAAAAAAAGGACCAAGGTATATCCCTGGAAACTACAGGCCAGTTAGCCTAACATCAATAGTATGCAAGCTCTTGGAGGGAATGATAAGGGATTGATGATTCCCCTTCTCAGCATCATGCCACAAAGGGCACCTTCCAATTCGAAAGAGAAGCCGTCACGCCACACAGCCCCCCCCCCACCCACCCCACTACTAGGGTTGTAGAGGTCATACTTGTGACCAGATCCTGGCATTCCCCAGAGAGAGCAGGAAGGGGGCCCACTTCAGAACATGTTTATATGAGTCCCGCTGTGGTTCACACTGCTGCGAACCCAATGTCTTGTAACTTGCCTATGATTTCCATGCAGCTTTTGTGACTTAACCTTGCAGTCTATGGCACTCAAATCGCACCAAAGTCATAGAAAAGTAGAGCAGGAACCTCAACTTGAGTCACATTGATTAAGCACCCATTGAAATAAAGTTGTTTGACTTTTCATGTGACTTTGTGTCGCAAGTCACATGATAGGTTGCAGCAGTGGGAACCAGGGCTTACAAAGGGCCCCATGACAGAAGTAAAAGGCCCTGAGACGCAGCAGTCAGGGTGCCCTGCATGGTTTCTTTCATTGCGGTCCTAAAGATTCTAGTTACTTCTCTGCCCCCCACACCAGCATCATGGCACACAGAGCACCTTTCATCATCATAGAATGCCCCCTCGAAATGCATTGTAACCCCTTCCTGCCACAGGGCACACCCTACACAGGTTCTTGTGCCACCGGTCCCTTCCTCACACACTGCAGATATTACAGCACTGGGTGCAATGTGCAATAGGTGTGACTTACCTCCATCAATAAACGTACACTCAACCACGTCGTGTATTGCGAACTGTATTTATAAAATATTACCTAAACTGTAAAATTACTTAAAACATAATTGCGACACAACTCTCCAGTTTTGCCGAGCAGATGAGGTCATCGACCTAATTGCTTTGCATTAAGAACTAGTCCTACTGTATATGCTCCATCATGTGCTGTTGACTTTCAGCTGTCAGAGACTTGTCTTGTGCAGGCTGAATGATCATGCTGCTTGATGATGGACTGATTCATCTTATTATATCCCATAAATATCTCCAATATAACTTTGTACACTGTAGCTGAGATCGACTTTGCAATGCTCGCTCTTCGTTTCATTTACTGTGCTCTCAGAGCTTGCAGTGCAGAGCTTATCAATCAAGGTGACAGACCACCCACATGCAGCTTCCCCGCATTCGTGATTCATGGCACAGGCATAAGAAGTAGGTGTCTCCACTGAGTTCTGCTTGTTAACGTTTTGCAGTTCTGCAACAACCTCTTTTTCTAAAGCTGAATATTACCTATACATAGACACTAGCATACATTAGGACACAGTTAGAGGAAAAGTATAGTGGCTTACTGGTTAGCACTCCTGCTTTACAGCACTAGTGTCATTGAATCCCAACCATGACACTCCTTGCATGGAGTTCACATGTCTTCCCTATTGTTATGTGGGTTTCCACCCAAAGACAAGCTGGTAGGTTCATTGGCTCCTATCTAAATTGGTCCTAGAATGTCATATTTTAATTGATCAGATTATGAGATTGGTAGGGAAATTGCATATTTCATATTCTTTATTAACCTCACAAATATCTAATAAAGCCACTAATATCCTGGTTATCTTGGATGACTTATCTTATTGGAAAGTGAACTGCCTATATGGACAAGCCAGCCTCCTCTCCTTCAGGAATTTGTCATTTTCCTTAGAAGGTCACTTTGCTCTGAGGGTGGGCTTGACCATTTCTGACATCCAAGACCTACAGTATATACTCTAGCTAGAATTTGTAGGGTTAGCCCCCTCTCCAGAGCTGCATCACGCAAGTGTTTGGTCTGATTACCTGGCCACGCCTTTATGGGGGGACTCCGTGGCAAAACAGCATCTTTAGTTAAGTATAAATGGGGTACTCACACGCTATCAAGGAGGGAAAAGATTGGGTGGGGTGAGAATGGAAGGGTGGGAGGGAAGAGGAACAAAATCTCCAGCTGCTCCAAAACACCAATATAACTTTCCTAAGTTAAAAAATGGAAAATGATTGCCAGTGGGTGTTGCACAAACTGGTGTGAACTACAGATACTCGTAGTGATGAATGAAAAAAATTATATATGTGACATAATCCAATAAAGGTGAATGGGGCAATAATATTAATATGTAAACATGAAACCCTGTGTAAAAGCAAATAAATAGTGCAATATTCAATTAAAATGTGCAAAATGTGCTAAATACAGATATTTATATATATATATATATATATATATATATATATAAAAACACTTAATCAATAGCATACCCAGCGTTATCAATAGATTCTAAAAAATAGTCCACACACTGTTCTAAGTATCCTGTGCAGTGCAAGTGTGAATTAATATTCATAGAGTGCAATAAACAACAAATAGTGGCATCCAATCATCTAGTGGCATAAAATGAATCCATAGGTGAGCGCAAGCTATTGCATTAGGGTGTGCACCCCAAAGCTCAAACACACATGCCCTACTGCATGGGGCAGTGAATGAATGGGAAGTGCTCTGTGCTGAGCGGCATCCTGTTCATTCACAAACTGCAGAATAATAAACACAGTTTACTATGCTTCAGTTATGAATGGACACAGTGAGTGAGTGTGTTCACCGTGTTCATTTAGACAAGGAACTATTTACTAGTCCCTTCCCCCTCTTTCCATCCTAAAACATCCCCCGCAGCAGCCGGGGGGAGAGGAGAGGGGGGAAGCCAGCTGCACTGCAGGGTGGGTGGGCAATCGGCAACACACATAGTGATTAGGGTGTGCCCAGGCACACCTGGCACACCCCCTGTGCCTGCCTATAAGTGAATCCTAGTGCTATGTTCATAAATTGCAGTAAACGGTCAGTGAAGGCATCAGATCATCCAGTGGCATAAAGTGAACCACAATACCGAATCAATGTTCATAAGGTGCAATAACAGCTAGTAATAGCAGCAAATCATCCAATGACATCAAGTGAATGGTGACTGTCCGCGTTGTGACACCCTCATGCTATCTAGCCTCTCACCTCACAGCTGACAAATGACAGCATATAGGATCTGTGCATCTCCACTTGTTTGGGATATGTGGGTGGGGGGTCATCCAGCCTGGAACACTCCGTCAACGATGGTCTCCTGTATGTATAGATCCAGGGGTTATAAGTAACCATTCTTATCCATGATGTTCATACATAGGGAAAGAAGTAGCTCATAGCGTAAGTACGTACAAACGAGATAATTTTGTTTAAACAGCTTTCAAGTTACACTCACTTGTTAAAAACTGTAAAGAAGCCTATCCCGACGCGTATCGTCACATCACATGACTTCATCAGGATCCCTGAGCATGCGCAGTATATGATGCAGGTCGGTTCAGCGGTTTAGTGTCACATAGCAGCAGCTCCTTTGATTGCAGTAAGAGCAAAAAAAAAAGTACATGGTACACATTATGGTAAGAAGCATGCTCTGTATATTCTGTTTTTAGTTTTTGATTTAGTTCTAGTAGAGAGAACTTATTTATATAGCAGCAGCTTAATATTGACTTAACAACAAGGGTACCTTCATTCAAAGGCGCGTGTAACTTTCCATACTATTTGTTGTTTATTGCACTTTATGAATATTAACCAGTTGCCGACCACCCGCCGTGGATTGACGGCTCTCCTGTGCGAATCGCTGTCACCTGACGGCGGCTGTGGGCGCGCTCACACGCCAGTGGGGGAGCCAGTCAGCAGGTGGGGCAGACTCAATGTCCGCCGGCCACCCGCGATTGCCCTCCGGCAGTGACAGAACGGGGATCTGTGTATATAAAAACAAGCGGATCCCCGTTCTGTCTGGGGAGTTGAGTGAGACTGTATGTTCCCAGTATATGGGAGCAGCGATCTCTCTCCTCCCCCAGTCAGCCCAGCCCCCATACAGTTAGAAACACCTCCCAGGGAACACAGTTAACCCTTTGATCGCCCCCTAGTGTTAACCGGTCCCATAAAAGTGTCAAAAGTGTCCGATCTGTCCGCCGCAATATTGCAATCCCGCTAAAAATCACAGATCACCACCATTACTAGTAAAAAAATAAAATAAAATAAAAACGCCATAAATCAATTCTCATAGTTTGTAGACATTATAACTTTTGCGCAAACCAATCAATATACACTTATTGTGATTTTTTTTTTTTTTTTACCAAAAATATGAGGAAGAATACATAATCAGCCTAAACTGAGGAATACATTTGTTTTTTTATATTTTCTTTTGGATATGTATTGTGGCAAATAGTTTTTTTTTTCAAAATTGTCGCTCTTTTTTGTTTATATCACAAAAAAATAAAAACCGCAGAGGTGATCAAATATCACCAAAAGAAATCTCTATTTGTGGGGAAAAAAGGAAGCCAATTTTGTTTGGGTACAACGTCGCACGACCGCGCAATTGTCAGTTGAAGTGGCGCAGTGCAGAATCACAAAAAGTGTTCTGGTCAGGAAGGGGGTAAATCATTCCGGGGCTGAAGTGGTTAATTCACGCTTGCACTGAACAGTGTGTGGACTATTTTTTAGAATCTATTGATAACGCTTGATATCCTATTGATTAAGTGTTTTTTTATATACATATGTGTATTTAGCAAATTTTGCACATTTTAATTGAATATTGCACTATGTATTTGCTTTTACACAGGGTTTCAGGTTACATATTAAAGATGAACTGCAGACTGCTCACATAATTTGCCATTCTAAAGCTTCCCTCCAACCACTTTGCATATTATTTTATATATACTGTGATTCTGTACTTGCCAAATATGCTGCAGAAATCTCCCTCCACTGAGTCTGGCTGCAATAATTTGAATTGTTGAAGCTGCTGCCTGTTCACTTCCTTGATTTACACAGAGGCACACCTCCAGTCCTGCAGCTCTCATTGGCCCTCTTATGACTCACCCCCCTCCCTTCCTGGCAAACTCTCAGGAGCTGTGCATGATGTGATAAGCCTAGCCTAATGACCAGACAAGAAACAGGAAATGGGCTGTATAAGGTATTTACTGGCAGAAAAAAAAAATGTTTTACTATCCAAAGTTAGAACAACAAGGGCAGATGATTTAAAAGATGAAAAATGACTGAAGTTCCACTTTAATAGCATTGCCCTATTCACGTTTATTGGCTTATGTCACATATATCATTTTTTTATTCATCACTGTGAGTTTATGTAGTTCACGCCAGTTTGCGCAACACCTACTATCTTGTTATATTTTCTTTATCTTTATATTTATCTGTCAGCATCTTTAATAAATGTTATACTTTTATGTTTTTGCATGATCTCTTTCTTTGCACATATTCAACACAACCCCAAAAAAGTGACAAAACTGAGATGGTGGAAATAGAGATTTCATTGATTACTTATTTATTTCAGGTACTTATATAGTGCTGTCAATTTACACAGCGCTTTACATATACATTGTACAGTCACATCAGTCCCTACCCTCAAGGAGCTTACAATCTAAGCTCCCTAACTGACATTCATATATATATTAGGGCCAGGGGAGGGCTGGCAGCCTTAGGCCTGGGGGGGCAAGTCCAGTCAAGTGGCCCAATGAACCACCGAATCAGCTCACCATCCATGCCCACCTGGTTTTATAACGGATATTGATGTTATGAAGCAAGACAAATATGATACAATGTGGTAACATCATTTAATGTTAATAGCAACAAAGGAGCTTTAACAAAAATAATGCATCAATGCAGCCTCACTACCCACCAATGCAGCCGCACCAGTGCCCACCGATGCAGCCTAACCAGTGCCCACCGGTGCAGCCTCACCAGTGCCCACCGTTGCAGCCTCACCAGTGCCCATCAATGCAGGCTCACCAGTGCCCCCCCTTTGCTTGCATTTAGTTGGTGGCTGCGCCAGTGGCCCCTACTTCCTTCCTCCACAAGAAGAAAAAAGTGTGAGTGGCAGTGGCTGTCGGCCATTTTGAATGTAAGTTAGGATGGCCTGGGGGGCAATTGCCACCCTGCCCCAGCCCTCCCCTGATTAGGGCCAATTAGAGAGGATCTAATTTACCTACCAGCATGTCTTTGGAGTGTGGGAGGAAACCCATGCAGGCACAGGGAGAACATGCAAACTCCAGGCAGGTAGTGTCATGGTTGGGATTTGAACCTGGGACCCTTTTGCTGGCAGGCGAAAGTGCTATACACTACACCACTGTGCGGCCTTACTTAGCTATTGATTGAAATCTATTTTCCCGTGTGGCATATTGATCAAATGGGTTTATCATTTATTGAAGTGTGTATTGCCATTAGTCTATTTCTGATGTGATTGTCTCTTCTAGGAGGTATATATCCTACATTTACTTTGAATTTATGGCTTAGACTGTTGATATTGCTGCGTGGTATTGGCTTTGTCCTCATGTCACTTCCTTTACAAGTACTGGGGACAAGTACTCATTGTGTATTACTCACTCACTAAATTATATTAGAATGACATTGTATTCACAGTATGCAAGACTAACTGAAAATACGTCATTCATATTTTTTTCCATTCCAAACCACTTGGATTAGAATGGAATTTCAACATAAAATACTTTATTTAAACAAAACCATTTGTGAATGTTCTACATCTGAAACAAACTTCACTTCACCTTGTTCTGAACCCTCCAAACGGTTTATTTTCATGGCAGAGAAAAGGATTAAAAGTTGTCCAATAGCTGGAAATCTCATTTTGTAATATTTACCACCTCCAGCCACTAGGGGAGCCCAATATCACCTCCAAGGGGGATTACAGCGGTATTAAACCCAAAATTAAAAATGTATTATATTGCAGATTACTAATTATCACGTGGTGGCTGTATTCATTTTTTTTTTTCAGGTTCTTTTTGCCGCCTGAGTTCACCTGGTGATCTGGCCAGTAACACACCTCCTATATTAGAGCATCCCCCCCCCCCCACACACACACACACGCACACACTCTGGAGGTAGCACAGGAGGCACAGCAGCATTGTCAGTGAGAGGGGAGAGGAGTGTTAGATGCGCTAGCAGATTTAAACACACTAACAAATTGAAGCCACACATTCCGGCTTGTACTTTATAAACAGTTTCAGTAACAGATTAACAACAAACATGAAAGAATTTGGGCTTTAAGGTGGTATTAAACCCAGCGGTGACCTGTCCATATCCATGCACCCAGTCCCATATCAACATGCGGGGCGCCGGAGGCATGGATTCCAATAATGGGGTCTTTTTTTTTTTTTGAAGCACATGATTAGAGCCTGAGGCTCTGATTGGCTTCAAAAAAGGGTGGTATTGGGGTGCAGAGCACTGTGCCCCGAGCCCACCCACTTGTGTGACAATAGCAAATTAATATTCACTATGTCTTCCTGATTCTTCTCCTGGGCCAATCAGGAAGCAGCTCCTGAGACCCGATTGGCCAGGAAGTCTTTGGACTCCCAATCGTGTCTCAGGACACACTTCCTGTTAAGCCCAAAGGAGAATGGAGAGGAGAATGGCCTGGCTCTTCATTCCCCCACTGCCTCCTATTTTAAGGCTAGTTCCCGCCGCCACCTTCTCGCCCATCTAATGACGGGGGGTGCATTGCTGTGCTTGTGGCGATCGTCACCTTAGCGTCCACCATTCGGTGGAGGCAGTTGCGCCGCCTTCCTGTTTGTCTAGTAGGGCGAGTGCTGTATGGCATTAGTTTGAAGCCCCCCCCCCAGATATTTAGCACCAGCCGCCACATCATTCGATTTTTTTAGGCTTTTTACCTTCTGTTTTCACCCGGTGATCTGGCCAACAACACCACCTGTATTAGAGCGCCCCCAACTCTAGATGAAGGAGCACAGGGGGCACAGGAGACAGTAGTTGTGTCAGTCTGGGGGGAGGGGAGAGTAAGATGTACTAGCAGATTTAGAATCACTAACAAACTGAAGTCAGACTTTAGCTAATACTTTATAATCATTTACAGTAACAGTTTTTTTTACTTGTGGGATAAAGGCTTTTACATGAGTAAATAAAAGCTGATTATGTTGCACCTTACAGTAGGCTGCTCGGAAAATGTAGTTAGTGCCTCTGTAACAGTGGAGCAGGGGTTGAATACTTAGGGCTGTTTAGGGGCTCACGGGCTGCTCTTCTGCTACTCCTTTGTCTTCTAGAGACTTCTAGAAGTATAGAGGGAGGGAGAGCAGGAAAAGCAGCCTGAATATATATGGCACTCCAGCTAATTTCTGAGGAGGTGTGCTCAGAAGGGGGAGGGAAAGTCCATAAATATTCTGAGGCCTGGCAGCCAGAGTGCAGAGTCTGTGGTTCCAGTCCTTCAGAAGTAGACCCTTGTGCAGGGGCTTTGCCCCTGGGAGCAGAGAGAGACAGAGATGAAGCCAGAGGAACCTTTGAAGATGTCAAGGTCCCACCAAGGCTTAGCGAGGAGGTGAAGGGGGGTTGGGGACATCACGTTTTCTTCAAGCCACACCTAAATGCTTTAGCGGTGCACAACAATTTTTTTTAAGGGTGAACGCTGTGATCTGGTGTAAAGGGTAACTGATGGAAGAGTGTTTCTGCTCACCAAACTTACATCAGAGGTCCCAGCCCTTCCTCTTAAATTAGGGTGTCCAAAGCACCCCTTACATCAGAGTCTGCAGAGTATCCCTTACATCTGAGTCCCCATTTCTTAGTGTACTCAATTTTAAGCAGGAGAGAGAAGGGAGAGGGAGGAGACATCAGTCACACACACAGAGCTCAGTCACCCGGGGATGGAGGCTCATGTATCTGCCAGCTGCTGGGCTTCAAATTTCCCGCCCACCCTTTTTCTAAGGCACAGCACACCAGGGACTGGAGTGTGATTGGGCAGGCACTAAGGGGTAGAGAAGGAGTAGCTCTCACACCTGGCATACCCTGTGCACACGCCTATGGATCTGAATAATGTGTCCGGGTTTCAGACACATAACTCAAAACCCGGACTGTCGGGGCAAATCCCAGACAGGTGGCAACCCTGGGGGGGGGGCAAGCTATCAAAGAGAATCTGGTGTAAAGACTGAGGGGAGCAAGAAGGGAGTTGGTGGGAGGGAGCCCAACCGTTCTGGGGCTGGCTGAGTAACTGGTCATGCTATACAGAGGGGAAGTGACTGTGGGATGGTCTAAGCCCCCAAGCAAGTGCAGTGCAGCCAGAAGCCTACCAGTCCTCACAGTTCCGGGGTATTCCATGCTCTTCATTCCTATTCAAGTTACTACCTCTATAACCTGGGTGTTCAACCTGTGGCCCTCCAGCTGTTGCAGAAATACAAGTTACATGAGGCATTGCACACTGCTGACAGTTACAAGCATGACTCCCAAAGACAGAGGCATGATGGGACTTGTAGTTTTGCAACAGCTTGAGGGCCACAGGTTGAGCACCCATTCCCTAAAAGAAATCCCTAGACTGATATTTGAGCCTGAGGAAGAATGCAAAAAATGGTGTTTGCCTGGCTGTGCATGCTGGGAGTGGGGGAAATATAACCAAACTACCAGCAGCTCCTGAGTGAGTATCACTACAATTCTAAGCACCTATGCCAATGTTAAGTGGTTTGTCCCATCCGCATTAACTGATAAATCTGGAAGAGAGCGTGTTCTTTTGGAAAACAACAGAATTACTTGCTGCATCACCAGATGAAAATAGTAGAAAGAAAGCCAAAAAAAGGAAACTAATGCAGCCATCACATCTAAGAATTGGTAAGCTGCAATATAATAAATATTTGCTTTTGGGTTTAATACTGCTTTAACTTCTTTCCGTCTGTCGTATAGTAAAATGAAGGCAGGGCAGTGGGGCAACGTTATATCGCTGTCGCTCTGTGTTCTTTGGACACGGCACGACCCTAATCTTGGTAAAGAGCCGATGACACGGCTCTTTACCCATGTGATCAGCTGTGTCCAATCACAGCTGGTCACATGTAAATGAGGAAGTGCCATTTATCGGCTTTCCTCGCCGCACATTGACAGTGTGTGAGGCGAGGAGAGCCGAACATTGGCATATCCTCACAGGGGAGACGTGTAAAGGTAATCAGGGCACTGATCTTCAGTAGTCCTGATTACAGTACAGTCCCAGCAGTGCGATCAATCAGTGCCCATCAGTGACACCAATCAGTGCCCATCAGTGACACCAATCAGTGCCTATTAGTTCTGCCAGTCAGTGCCCATCAGTGCCTGCTCATCAGTGCCACCTATCCGTGCTGCCTATCAGTGCCCACCAGTGCCGCATATCTGTGCCACCTATAAGTGCAGCATATTAGTGCCTCCTCATCAGTACCGCCTAATCAGTGCCACCTCATCGGTGCCCATAAGTACTGCCTCATCAGTGCCCATCAATGCAGCCTACCAGTGCCCATTAATGCAGCCTCATCAGTGCCCATCAATAAAGGAGAAAAATTACTTATTCACAAAATTTACTGACAAACTAAGAAAAAACGTTTTTTTTTTTCAAAATTTTCAGATGTATTCTTTTTTTTGGGCAAAAAATAAAATACCCAGCAGTGATTAAATACCACCAAAACAAAGCTCTATTTGTGTGAAAAAAAAATGATAAAAATGTCATATGGTTACAGTGTAGCATGACCGCACAATTGTCATTCAAAGTGCAACAGCGCTGAAAGCTAAAAATTGGCCTAGGCAGGAAGGGGGTAAAAGTGCCCAGTAGGCAAGTGGTTAATTATCACGCCATTTATGGGAATCCTAACACACGCAAGGATTTCCAGAACCACCAATAATAATTCCTTTCAGAGCAGCCTTGATATATATTAATTATCGGGCCATCTATGGCCAACCTATGACAGGCAAGGATTTCCAAAACCACTGATAATAATTCCTTACAGAGCAGCCTTGATATACCCCGATTATAGGAGCAGAAATTAATTCCTAACCAGATAAAGCTTTTATTAATGGTCATTTAAAGGGATTTCTGTTCAGCAAGTGGATATGGTCACTTTGCTAACAAAGAATTAAGCTGATATCTCAAAGCAAATCCGCCCGTCTGCGTTCCCTGCAGGGAACCAAAACTCTGGCAGACATTAAGAGTCATCAGATTTAGAGATACTTAGAAAATTTAGTACATCGCTCAAACGGTAAATGTAAAGCTTGCCAAAGAAAAGATTAGACCATCAGAAGATTTGTTACAAGCGAACACGTTTTTCTCTTTTTTTTCATCGTTATTTGCTGGCGAGCCGGAGCAAGGTATAATACGGAGTTATAAAATATTTGTATATGGTCTTATCACCGTGCAAGGGGCAATTAAATCTTAAATAAGAGTAACGGCCAGTACTTTGTAAGGTATACGGCCTTTAATAATGCAGGAGAGTAATTACCAAATGTGATCGTCTTTTCTCACAGAAGACGACCTATTTTTCTTTCCCAGCCAATGGGGCATTTTGCGTTTTCTCCTTCCCGTATATCAGGGTAATGAGTCTTCTTCATTGACCGGTTCAGGCTTAACTCTGTTTTGTAGGTTGAATGAAAGCAGCTGGTCTCCGAGCATTAGTGTGCAAAGGGTTGGAAAAATAGATCAAGATTAGAAAGGATAAACCTTAGGACTTTGGTATAAATCTGCGGGGTGGAGGCACACGATGGGTTTCATTTTTTAGCCTTTGTTCTATTCCTAGGATGGCGCGATTACAGTTGTGCCTGAGGTTGTAGGGGCATTAAGAAGAGGCCGATGGGCTATTTGTGAATGTGACTCGACTCCAGAATAGGAGGACTCTGATTAGATCAATACATGGCGAAGGATTCCAACTCAACTCTATCCCCTTTGTGTTGGACTCTAAGGGGGTCATGAACCTTGGTCTACAGTTTTTGCTTGTTAATTGTGTGTCTTGGGTCCTGCCATCCACAATGTATAGACATTTATAGTATCCTCATACTAAGCAAAGCTGCTTTTTCTCACATTTTTTCCCCCAAATGTTTTTAAATGGCACTAAAAGTATCATTTATTTTCTGTATAATCTATATTATCCTAGTGGTTCCCTGAAATTCGTCACCTTATTAGTAGTGTTGAGCGAACCCGGACTGTAACGTTCGGGTCCGTACCGAACTTTCGGGTGCCCGTGGCACGGACCCGGACATTTCAAAAATCGTTCGGGTTCGGTCCGGGGTTCTGCTATTTTACTCCACGTGTTGAGAAGCTGCAGGGCAGCCAATCAACAAGCGTTTCACTGGTTTGCCCTTAGAAGCCATCACAGCCATGCCTACTAATGGCATGGCTGTGATTGGCCAGTGCATCATGTGACCCAGCCTCTTTATAAGCTGGAGTCACAGTGCTGCAGTCACATGCTCCTTGGGTTAGTGTAGGGAAAGGAAGCTGAAAGCTTGAGGGACAGATTTGAGACATTTTAAGACCTGATCCTGCATCCTGAGATAGATTATTTTACTACTGCTGTCTGTGCTGTTGCTCTGAGGACAGATAGCAGAAATTAGAGATT
>BLSH010303156.1:386137-397553 GCA_018402905.1 Glandirana rugosa | reverse complement strand
TCCATCCCCTCCCTTCTCCTCCCCTCTCTCCTTTCCTCCTCTCCTCTCCCTTCTCCTCCCCTCTCTTCTCCTTTCTCCTCCCCTCTCCTCTCCCTCTGTATATAGCCCATTTCCATTTGTGTTTTTTTGGGTTTTTTTGCTCCATTTGCACAAACGGAATGGAAAAAAAATGGGTAAAATATCAATCCATGCACTTATAGGCTGATTTTTAAAGACATGGAAGATACCAAGTTTGGGTCACTAGATGAGTATCATAGGAGTTTCATATAATTAGGTCCTTCTAGTGGCCATATGCAGTATGCATGTTTTTTGCCCCATTTGCACAGAACAAATTTGCTTTGTAAAAAATAATGCATGCATATGTTTCAATTATATATTTATTTATCAAAAATGTGTAAAATATCAGTCTATACCGGGGGAAGGCAAACTTTGGGCTTCCAGCTGTTGTGCAACTTCAAGTCCCATCATGTCTCAGCCTCGGGGAGTCATTTGTGTCTGTCAAGCAATTTTTCATGGGACTTGTAGTTCTGCAACAGCTGGAGGGTCAACGTTTGCTTTCCTCTGCTCCATATACTTATGGAAATACCAAGTTTTGACACTAGATGGAGGATCATAGGAAATTCCTATAATATTTAGCTCCATCTAGAGGCCAAATGCAGTATTTTCTGGTTTAACTCAATGATTTACATTCAAAGTTTGCCTTCCTTTGGTCTATACATTTGTCTATACATTTATGGAAAATACCAAGTTTAGCCACTAGATTGGAATAAGTATCATGGGAATTTCCTATGATTCTTAGCTCCATCTAGTGACCAAATGCAGTATTTTCTGGTTTAGCTCAATGATTTACATTCAAACAGCACTGGATATTGTTTGTTTTTTGTCCAATTTGCACAGAAAGAATGTACTTTGTAAAATATAAAGAATTTATAATAAAAATCTGGGGAAGGGGAAGACAAACGTATGAAAAGTACCAAGCCTAACCACTAGATATAGGAATTTCCTATTATACTTAGCTCCATCTATTGGCCAAATTCAGTATTTTCTGGTTTAACTCAATGATTTACATTCAAACAGTACTGGATATTTGTTTTGTTTTTGTTTTTTTGTCCCATTTGCACAGAATGAATGTACTCAAATAAGTTACTTCTGTCACCATTGATGCTTTTAGTTATCTGTAAGGGGGGAATTCTTCCAAATGACCACAAGTTTAAGGAATAGTCTTCCCCCCACTGACCATCACACTAATATATTAATAGTTGTAGATATAGTAATTATTAGCAGGGATTCTAACTGTAAAGTTATTTAGAGGGTTCCCATGTGTTGAAAGGGTTGAGAAAGGCTAAACTAGATGGAACTAAGTATCACAGGAATTTCCTATAATACTTAGCTCCATCTAGTGGCCATATGCAGTATTTTCTGTTTCAACTCAATGATTTACATTCAAAGTTTGCCTTCCTCTGGTCTATACACTTATGGAAAATACCAAGTTTAGCCACTAGATTGGAATAAGTATCATGGTAATTTCTTATAATACTTAGCTCCATCTAGTGACCAAATGCAGTATTTTATGGTTTAGCTCAATGATTTACATCCAAACAGCACTGGATATGTGTTATTTTTTTGTCCCATTTGCACAGAATGCATGTACTTTGTAAAAAAAATAAAGGATTTATAATAAAAAATGTGTAAACGATCAGTTTATACAAGGGGAAGGCAAACCTATGAAAAATACCAATTTTAGCCACTAGATGGAGCTAAGTGTCATAGGAATTTCCTATAATACTTAGCTCCATCTAGTGGCCATATGCAGTATTTTCTGTTTCAACTCAATGATTTACATTCAAACTGGTCTGGATATAGCCTACGTTAATTTGTTTTTTGCCTAATTTACCAGAACAAACGTACATGCTTTTTCAGTGGGTGAATGGCTATGCAAATTCTTTGTAAATTAAGAAAAAAAAAGTTGCTTGGCCCTTCCATTTATTGGGGATCTGTAGGCATATTCCTCTGTTGCCCAATTATATAGTCGGGTACGTTGAACATTCTGATTATTTCCCATGCCTCATGCCACAAAGGACAGTAATTCAATTGAGCCCTGATGTATGGTGAATACAGTTGACTAGGAAATCGTCTTTTATCAGACTGTTGGAATTTTTCTTAAAACCTCCACAGGAATGACAGGCTAAACCTATTTATTTCCTGACTGCTAAACTGCCAACTTAGACACAATTAGGCTCTCTGCTTTTTTTTTTTTTTTTTGCTTTTTTTTTTAAGTGTGAGTTCCTTGTCTCTGGGGCTGGTGTTATCATCACAATTAGAGAACAGAGCGGGTTTTTCTCTCTGCTCCACGCCTTTGATCATTGATCCGGCCTCTCTTTTCCTCCTTGTAGAGTGCACCTTCTAAATAACATTGTGACGGGGCTAATCCTCATTATCACAGCTGTCAATGTGTTCATCACCGCGTTCTGGTTCTCTCCTCTTCACTCGACCCCTGAGGATCGCAGCTTTCTCACCGTGGAAGCCGCCGGCGAGTGTTAACGGAACGCCGCGCAGAGAGCCGTAGACATCTGCGGGAAGGCTGGAGTGTTTCGGACAATCCTCTCCGAGTACAATTACGGGCCTCACGCTGTCCGGAGATCAAGTCGCTGCTGGAAAAAAAATTAAGCGGGATAAGCGGTTGCTGGCTTTAGATGGACGCTCTGCTGGCTATGGCAAAGATATGAAAGACTTTAAACATGATAATTGTGAATTTGGCTACAATGTAGCATACGTAACATACACTATATTGTCAAAAGTATTGGGACACCTGCCTTTACACCCACTTAAACTTCAGTGGCATCCCAGTCTTACTCCGTAGGGTTCAATATTGAGTTGACCCACCCTTTGCAGCTATAACAGCTTCAACTCTTCTGGGAAGGCTGTCCACAAGGTTTAGGAGTGTCTATGGGAATGTTTGACTATTCTTCCTGAAGAGAATTTGTGAGGTCAGGCACTGATGTTGAATGAGAAGGCCTCTGCTCTAATTCATCCCAAGGGTGTTCTATTGGGTTGAGGTCAGGACTCTGTGCAGGCCAGTCAAGTTCCTCCACCCCAAACGCGCTCATCCATGTCTTTATGGACCTTGCTTTGTGCACTGGTGGGCAGTCATGTTGGAACAGGAAGGGGCCATCCCCAAACTGTTCCCACAAAGTTGGGAGCATGAAATTGTCCAAAATGTCTAGGTATGCTGATGCCTTAAGAGTTCCCTTCCCTGGAACTAAGGGGCCAAGCCCAACCCCTGAAAAACAACCCCACACCATAATCCCCCCTCCACCAAATGATTTGGACCAGTGCACAAAGCAAGTTCCATAAAGACATGGATGAGCGAGTTTGGGGTGGAGGAACTTGACTGGTCTGCACAGAGTCCTTACCTCAACACCTTTGGGATGAATTAGAGTAGAGACTGTGAGCCAGGCCTTCTTGTCCATATCAGTGCCTGACCCCACAAATGTGCTTCTGGAAGAATGGTCAAACGTTCCCATAGACACTCCTAAACCTTGTGGACAGCCTTCCCAGAAGAGTTGAAGCTGTTATAGCTGCAAAGGGTGGGTCAGCTCAATATTGAACCCTAAGGACTAAGACTGGGATGCCATTAAAGTTCATGTGCGTGTAAAGGCAGGCGTCCCAATACTTTAGACTATATAGTGTATCTTAAAACTGGTAGAATTTTGCTCCTATCTCTAGTTTAATCACTTCACTTTGTCACTGCAATATGCTTTTTAGTCCTCCCGTAAAATACCATGTGCAAAGAGAACATTAATTAACCACTTAACGACCGCCCTATAGCAGATTTACTGCTACAGTATGGCCGTTCTGTGCAGAATCACATATATATATAATGTATGTGATTCGGAAATTCCACCTAGGGAGCGTGCCACTTCTGCTGTGATTATTCACAGCAGAAGCCAATAAGTAGGAGCCGGCCAATGGATGTCCGCCTGCACTCGCCGATCGTCAGGGAGAGAGACTGGACAGAGCTTTGCCTATGTACATGGGGGAAGTGACGGATTTTGTGTCCCTGCAAAGCAGGGAATAAAATCCATCACATTCCTTAGTAAAAGCAGCACACAAATTACACAAAAATGCTGGCTAGGCACACATTTAACCCTTTGATCGCCCCTGATGCTAACCCCTTCCCAGCCAGTGTCATTAGTTCAGTGACAGTGTATATTTAGCCCTGATCACTGTATTAGTGTCACTGGTTCCCACAAAGTTTCAAAAGTGTCAGTTAGTGTAAAATCTTCTGCTGCAATATCACAGTCCCGCTATAAGTCACTGATTACCGCCATTACTAGAATAAAAATAAATAAATAAAAATTCCAATATATAACCCATGGTTTGTAGACGCGTTAACTTGTGCAAACCAATCAATATACGCTTATTGATATTTTTTTTACCAAAAACATGTAGCACAATACATATTGACCTAAATTGATGAAGAAATTAGATCTTTAATTTTTCTTTTGGATATATATTATAGCAGAAAATAAAATTCAAAATTTTCAGTCTTTTTTCGTTTATAGCGTTAAAAATAAAAACCGCAGAAGTGATCAAATACCACCAAAAGAAAACTCTATTTGTGTGGAAAAAAAAGTTTATTTGGGTACAGCGTCGCAGGACCGCGCAATTGTCAGTTGTCAATTATCAAAAAGTAATGCAGTGCCGTATCGCAAAAAATGGCCTGGTCATGAAGGGGGGTAAATCGACCCGAGGTCATGTGGTTAAACCACGGTTCACACTGAATCCGACTTTGAAATCGTGTGATTTCCCTTGAAATCTCACAATTTCAAAGCCGCAGGTCAGTACAACTTGGCTGACATCTGTGCAACTTCATGCATCAATGTCTATGCAAGTCGTAACTGAAATCGCAAAAAAAAAAAAATAGTGCAGGGACCTTTTTTTTCCAGATCGGTGCGGCACCGCAAAGTCTGAGTCGCACAGTTTTAGGCAGTTCCATTGCTGACAATAGGGTGCAACTTGTCATGCAATTTGAAGCCCAACTTGCATTAAAGTCTGCAACTCTTCTCTCCACTCACTTCCTGGTCTCACAGACTTTGTCATTGGCTCACTCTACTGTCAATCAAAGCCAGTGACAAGAGAGTAGAGGGCGGAGCCAAATCCTGCTGTCTGTGTTTATGGATGCAGGCAGCGGGGTTTGGGAGTGAACCCGCATGAGTGCCTTCATAAGAAGGGGCTTCCTATGGGACACTCGGCCGAGAGGAGGACCAGGGAAGAGGAGGTACAGTGAGGGAAAAAAGTATTTGATCCCCTGCTGATTTTGTACGTTTGCCAACTAACAAAGAATTAATCAGTCTATAATTTTAATGGTCTGTTTATTTTAACAGTGAGAGACAGAATAAAAACAAAAGTATCTAGAAAAACGCATTTCAAAAAAGTTATAAATTGATTTGCATTTTAATGAGTGAAATAAATATTTGATCCCCTATCAATCAGCAAGATTTCTGGCTCCCAGGTGTCTTCTATACAGGAAACAAGCTGAGATTAGGAGTTCTCACTTAAAGGGAGTGCTCCTAATCTCAGCTTGTTACCTGTATAAAAGACACCTCTCCACAGAAGCAATCAATCAGATTCCATTCTCTCCACCATGGTCAAGACCAAAGCGCTGTCCAAGGATGTCAGGGATAAGATTGTAGATCTACACAAGGATTGAATGGGCCACAAGACCATCGCCAAGCAGCTTGGTGAGAGGGTGACAGTTGGTACGATTATTTGGAGATGGAAGAAACACAAAGTAAATATCAATTGCCCTCAATCTGGGGCTCCATGCAAGGTGTCACCTCATGGAGTTTCAATGATCCTGAGAACGGTGAGGAATCAGCCCAGAGCTACACAGGAGAATCTTGTCAATGATCTCAAGGCAGCTGGGACCATCGTAACCAAGAAACCAATTGTTAACCTACTACACCATGAAGGACTGAAATCCTGCAGTACCTGCAAGGTCCCCCTGCTCAAGAAAGAACAATGTACAGCCTGTCTGTAGTTTATTAATGAACATCTGAATGATTCAGAGGAGAACTGGGTGAAAGTGCTGTGGTCAGATGAGACCAAAATCAAGCTCTTCGGCATCAACTCAACTCGTCGTGTTTGGAGGAGGAGGAATGCTGCCTATGACCCCAGGAACACCATCCCCACCATCAAACATGGAGGTGGAAACATTATGCTTTGAGGGTGTATTTGTGCTAAGGGGAGAGGACAACTTCACCGCATCAAAGGGACGATGGATGGGCCCATGTATCTTCAAATCTTGGGTGAGAACCTCCTTCCCTCAGCCGGGGCATTGAGAATGGGTCATAGATGGGTATTCTGAGCATGACAATGACCCAAAATACACAGCCAAGGTAACAAAGGAGTGGCTCAAGAAGAAGCACATTGAGGTCCTGGAGTGGCCTAGCCAGTCTCCAGACCTTAATCCCTTAGAAAAAATGTAGAGGGGGCTGAAGGTTCGAGTTACCAAATGACAGCCTCAAAACCTTAATGACTTGGAGAGGATCTGCAGAGGAGTGGGACAAAATCCCTCCTGAAATGTGCAAACCTGGTGGCCAACTACAAGAAACGTCTGACCTCTGTGATTGCCAACAAGGGTTTTGCCACCAAGTACTAAGCCATGTTTTGTGAAAGGATCAAATATTTATTAACTCATTAAAATGAAAATCAATTTATAACTTTTTTGAAATGCGTATTCCTGGATATTTATATTATTATTCTGCCTCTCACTGTTATAATAAACCGACCATTAGAATTATAGGCTGATCATTTCTTTGTCAGTGGGCAAACGTGCAAAATCAGCAGGGGATCAAATACTTTTTTCCCTCACTGTACCTCCTCTTCTCTGGTCCCCTGCTGGCGTTCTCTGCTTCTCTGTAAGGATATACCTGTTTGTTATTTAAAACAAAAAAAAAGTTTGTTAAAGGAGTACTGAGGCGGGGTGCTGGGATGTACAGCACCCTGCCAGCCCCTTCCATCATCCATGATCTGCATGCTGTGTATAGAGAAGCACAGAGACCCAGTGATGATGTTGCTGGGTCCAAAATAAGGGTTGTAATTTACATGGAAAGGTTTCATTTAAAAATTGTATTAACATGTTAATGAGGTGAAGGTGGGTGGGGGTCAGGGAAGGCAAATAATAAACTTCAGCTTTAATGTTGCAACAGAGAACTAGGAATGCTCATCTGTGGGCGCTCCTAGTTCTCAGACCATTTTGTCAAACGAAAAAAATGAACCATAGAACTATAGTCAAGGTAACTGATACATACACTGGTTATTGCTGAGACTGCAATTACTAATTCCTGTTAGATTTACTTTATACCACATAGAGACCAGCCACGTGCAGCTCAATGTATAGGACTCCTGGCAGCCAGGCAGCAGTAAGCAAATCATTACATCATCATCATCTATTACCTCTACTCACTTCCAGTGAAGCGGAGTTTGGATCCCCCCAGCCCAGAGAAGAGGACTTTTATGGACAGCAAATAGTTACTGATAGTTTTTTTTAAGCAACCACTTAACCACTTCAGCCCCGGAAGGATTTCACACTTTAGGACCAGAGCACTTTTTGCGATTCGGCACTGCGTCGCTTTAACTAACAATTTCGCTGTCGTGGGACGTTGTACCCAAATGAAATTGGCGTCTTTTTCCCCCAAAAATAGAGCTTTCTTTTGGTGGAATTTGATCGACTCTGCTTCATTTCTGATCGCCGCTATAAACAAAAAAAGAGTGACAATTTTGCAAAAAAAACTATTTTTCTTACTTTTTTGCTAAAATACAAATCCAAAAAAAAAAAATATATAAGAAAAACATTTTTTTTTCATCGGTTTTGGCCGATTTATATTCTCCCTCATATTTTTGATAAAAAAAAAAAAAAATTGCAATCGGCGTTTATTGATTGGTTTGCGCAAAAGTTGCTGCATTTATGAATGATGAGAATTCATTTCTTGCATTTTTTTTTTTTTACTAGTAATGGTGGAGACCTGTGATTTTTAGTGGTTCTGCGATATTGCAGCGGACATGTCGGACCATTTTGACACTTTTTTGGGACCATTGGCATTTATATAGCGATCAGTGCTATAAAAATGCATTGATTACTGTGTAAATGCCATTGACAGTGAAGGGGTTAACATGGAGTGGGCGCTCTGAGGGTTAACTGTGTTCCCTAGGCGTGTTCTAACTGTATGGGGGATGGGCTGGCAGGGGGAGGGGAATGATCACGGCTTCCATATATAGGAAGCCTGTGATCACAGCCCTTCCCCATCTGTCAGAACGGAGATCCATGTTTACCTACGCGGACCTTCGTTCTTTCACTGCGGGGGAGCTATTGCAGGTAGTCCGCCCTACCCACTCCCTGGCCCCCCCGGAACGCAGTGAGCACGCGACCGCGCTCACAATGCTAGTTATCGCAGCTGCCGTCAGGTGATGGCGGTTTGCGATAACTTGCCACTTTGCGCGTGCGGCCGCCAAATGGTTAAAGACCAAGCTTTTTCTGACACTTTTTGTTTATATTTAAAAATCAGTATTATTTAGAACCCTCAAACATTATATATATTTTTATAGCAGAGGCCCTAGAGAATAAAATGGTGGGTTTTGCAATTTTTTATGTCACACGGTATTTGCGCAGTGGTTTTTCGAACGTAATGTTTGCGAAATAATACACTTTAAATAATAAATGTTATTGCATGCAAACATAATATAATACTCAATTTTGGTAAAATATAAAAGACGATGTTACATCAAGTAAATAGATACCAAACATGCCACGCTTTAAAAGTGTGCATGCTTGTGGAATGGTGCCAAACTGGTAGTTAAAATTCTCCATAGGCGACGCTTTATAAGCCTTTACAGTGGAGAGTTACAGAGGAGGTCTGGTGATGGAATTATTGCTCTCACTCATGGCGATACCTCACATGTGTGGTGTAATTGCCATTTACATATATGGGGGCACCTTAAGAAAAAAACAACATTTTTCGACATTTTATTATTTATTTTTTATATATATTTTTTACACTGTTTCTTTAAAAAAAAACATTTTTTATCACTCTTATTGCTGTCACAAGGAATGTAACCATCATTTGTGACAGCAATAAGCAGTGATAGGTACTCTCTATGGAGAGATCTGGGGTCTATTAGACCCCATATGTCTCCTCTGCCCTAAAATCATCTGATCACTCCAAGATTAATGTGATTAAATGCTTTCATGATTTAAAAATGACGCTATTTACAACAGTACTTGTTGCTTACAATTCTCTATAACATAGAGCTCATTGGAGCAGTAGCGCTCTGTTCATACGGGTGCCACCCCCCCAAGTCATGCGCCTGCCCCCCAATCTACATGTGCGGCGCAGGACGCATGGATTTCAATGGGGTTTTCTTTTTTTGAACCACATGATTAGAGCCAGATGCTCTAATTGGCTTCAAAAAAGGGTGTGCTCGGGGCGCAGAGCACTGCGCCCTGAGCCCACAAAGTTGTATGACAATAGCAAATTAATATTTACTATTGTCTTCCTGATTCTCCTCCCAGCCACTCAGGAAGTGGGTCCTGAGACCCAATTGGCCAGGAGTCTTAGGACTCCTGTCTAATCAGGTCTCAGGACCCACTTCTTGTTTGGCCGGGAGGAGAAGCAATGGCCCCGGAGCAAGGAGTAGCAGCCCTACCCCAGATCCTCCTCATCTGCCTTTGACCACCACCTTCCTGTCTGTCTCCCGTGCGCGGGGGGGGGTGATTTTCACCTTCCTGTACATGCCGCCTTTCCATCCATCTCCCACATGGGGGGGGGGGTGATTGCCACCTTCACATCTGTCTCCTGCGGGGGGGAATCGCCGCCTTCCCTTCCGTCTTCCACAGGGGTGAGGGTGGTGTCATTGGTTTGCCACCCCCCCCCCCTCAAAATATTGAGCACCAGCCGCCACTGCATTGAAAAACTTCCGGTTCTCCGTGGGCCCTGTGGTGAGTTGGCTGAACTGCCAGCTTTGGTTTCTGATATCTCTGGTGGGATCCCGGAGACGCACTGGCGGTAGGGGGGGCTCCCTTCTCGCCGTCTGTAAAAGCAATCCAGTGGCTAATTAACCGCTTGGGTGGCTTTTACAAAAAAGCTGATCGCCTACTAAAAAAAAAAACGCTACCAAGATGATGTCTGTAGCAGCAGACATCATCCTGTATACCACGTGAAAGCTGTAACGTGAATATACTGTACGTATTGCAGTCTTAAAATGGGTAATTTAGCATCTAATTTCCTCTTTTAAATCCAATTTTTCATTTTAAAAAATACGCAAAAGCTGAGGCTGTAGTAACAAAGTGAAACAAAAACAGAGAGGAGCACAGAGGAGGCTTGTATGTCTATCAGAGTACAGACAGGTATCTTATGATGTCGGCCCTCCACCCAGTGCCTGCAATATGTTAGATGGGCAAAACTGTGCAATGCAACAGAGCATGATTCCTGCTATGCAGGGGGTTGTGGGGCAGATAAATACACATTTCAGGCAGCCATACAAGCAGTATTTTCAAATATATTTCATTGGTTTTACTGCATATATTACTGACTTAAAAAGTGTGGGAGTTACTATGTAACCGATTTCCTTTGTATAACTTATTACTATAATAATATAATATAATAAATGCAAAACTAAAATGTACCTTAAGAGGTTGTCAAGTTTTTGTATTTCCAGGCAAGGGCCAGGTGGGTATTAATTGGTGATGACTGCTCTGTGATATCAACACTGCAACCAAAAATGTGCTACAGTTTAATTTTGTAGCATTATTGCAATGCTGAGGTCATTTTGAATGCAAATTTAACTTTACAGGCTTGCTGTACCATATTTCCATTATTATATTTCATATGCCAATTTGAATTTTCTAGTGGCTGGAAAGCCAACCCTTCTCCTGCAATGATGTAGAGGTCAGCAGGAGGAACCCAGGCAAGCTGTTGAGGAGGAGGACCAGAAGATTGACACTCCCAGCTTCCTAGCAGACCTTTTCTGAAGAACATAGCTTTTTTTTATGGGGGGAGGAATTACAGCATTAAAGCAGAACTCCAGTTAAAAGTAACAAGATAGAAATCAATAGCCCATTAATAGATCAAATAACGAAACCAGCTGTGCTGCAATATTCCGCTTCAATCCAGAGATTTTCCCCAGCAGTTTTTTCTGCCTCTAGAAGTCCTTCAATTCACTTCTTCTGTGCCCAGGTCACCCTGGACCCACCCACAGCCTGTGACTGGACAGTGAATGGAGGAGCAGAACTTTTCCTGCAATATTCATCTTTAAGCCAGAGATTTCCACCGCCATACTTTTTCTGCCACTAGATGGCCTCGGTCGGATGTCTAGCATGATTCAACTGACTTCCTCTGCGCCCAGGTCATTCTGG
>BLSH010303156.1:366955-386127 GCA_018402905.1 Glandirana rugosa | reverse complement strand
TCTCCTTCAGTCAACTTAGTACGATCTGTAGGCTGGCTCCGGTAGTCTGCCACTAGATGGCCTCGGTCGGATGTCTAGCATGATTTAACTGACTTCCACTGCGCCAAGGTTATTCTGGACCCGCCCCCCAAGCCTGTGACTGGATACTAAAGGAGAGACAGCACTTTTGCTGCAATATTCATCTTTAAGCCAGAGATTTCCACCGCCATACTTTTTCTGCCACTAGATGGCCTCGGTCGGATGTCTAGCATGATTCAACTGACTTCCTCTGTGCCCAGGTTATTCTGGACCCACCCCCTGCCTATAACTGGACAGTGAAAGGAGAAGCAGAACTTTTTCTGCAATATTCAGCTTCAAGCCGGAGATTTAAACCACCATACTTTTTTCTGCCACTAATGCCCAGGTCATTCTGGACCCACCCCAAACCCATGACTGGACAGTGAAAGGAGAAGCAGCACAGTGATGAGATCATCTCTCTGTCTCTCTGTTCCCTCCTCCTATCATGCTACATCTCCTATGATGCATACGTGACATCAGAAGATCCAATTCAGTTTGTTATAGAATAAAAATAGCACATTGGCTTGTACAAGATCAGACAAAATCTCCCTGGAAGGCACTGCTGATCCTACACACTCACCGTACTGGACACGCTGTGGTTTATTATTCAATAAACTGCACCAGATCTCTTGAGTGTGCCGTACCAAACCTGCTGGGGTTTGTTATTTATTAATTATCTCTTACAACATATGTGCCAACCCCATATGACACCTGGCGGAGTTTGTTATTGAGATTAATGCATGCATCGTAGGATATCCTGTGCATGAGCTGCAGGGGATCCGTTTAGTTTGTAATAGAATAATACCCAGGGCCGTCTTTAGTGCAGGGCAAAAGGGGAGGCTGCCCTGGCCTAGTCATTGTTGAGGGGCCCAAAGCAGCTGCACCTTGAGCCCACACTGACCGGTTGATAAGTGGATCTGGGAGGGCACAAGAATATGTTTGCCTAGGATCCAATCAATATCAAAGACGGCCCTGACAATACGAACCATGCCACATCAAGTGGGCTGCATTCATGAGATCTACCTGGAAGGGACTGGTGACATAGCCTTCCCAGGGGGCACCAGCTACTACAGCATTGCCTATTGAAAGAGGCTGGGGAGGGGAGATGTAAGTTAAAGGAAAAAAAAACCCCTTTCAATGTACAAATTACTTTATATATGTGCACATGATCTCGCATGTGCACTGTATAGCATGTGGCGTGGTTTGTTATTATTTTATCACAAACTGCACTAGACAGCGCATGCACTGTCAGTGCCATATGTGTCAGTCGTAACATGTGCTGTACAAAACCTGGCACTGTCTGTTATTGACTAATAGCAAGCTGAGCCGGATCTCTTACAACACGTGCGCCAATTTGAAGCTTGCGCTGAACATGACCTGGCGCAGTTTTTTATTGAATAGCAAACCTCGCCAGGTCTCATACAGAGTATGAAAGAGATTAGAGAATGCCCCCTAGGCCAGTGATGGCGAACCTTGGCACCCCAGATATTTTGGAACTACATTTCCCATGATGCTCCACTACACTGCAGAGTGCATGAGCATGATAGGAAATTTAGTTCCAAAACGTCTGGGGTGCCAAGGTTCACCATTAATGCCCTGGGTAGAGTAATAACAAACCACGGCATGTAACTTATCGCTCATGACTGAGAACTCCCTGGAAGGCACTGGTGATGTAGCCTTCCCTGTATGTGCCTGTGAGTCCCTGGCTACCTCACCAGTACCTACTGAAAACCAGAAAGTGTGGTGTAGGGGGGTGGAAATGGAAATATAAGTTAAAAATGACTTTGTAGATGTTTGTGACCTGATTTCGCACACTTGCCCTACTGGACATACCAGGGTTTGTTATTATTCTATAATAATATAATAATACTATATTCATAATAAAATATTATTATACAACAATATAAATAATATAATAATGTTGTACCAGATCTCCTATGGCAGATATGCCTGATCTCTTACAGTGCATGCACCAATCAGTTACATGTGCGGTACTAAACCTGCCATGGTTTGCCAAGCCGAATCTCCTACAGCACATTTGTCAAACACATGCATGCAACGTTTTAAATAACAAAGCACACCGGGTCTCATGCAGTGCATGCACCGTAGGTGATCTGGTCAGTTTGTTATAGAGTAACAAACCATGGCATGTCCAGTATGGCAAATGCGCAAGATCAGGCGAGATCTCCTTGGAAGGCATGGTAACGGAGGCACCTGTGCCAATTGAAAGCCAGAAATTTATGGGAAAAACTGTAGTTTAAAAAAAATGTACAAATCACTTTATCCCCTTCCCGCCTTCCCTGGCATCCCTTTAAAAAATTCCCCAGGGAGTGGGAAGGATCAGCAATCATGTGACCACTGTGATGGTCATATGATCAAGAGCCACCACCACCAACTTACAACTGTTTGTCTTTGACAGCTCAGTCTTTGTGCTAGGAGTGTGCAGGGAGCGTGATCTCAGCACATTGGCAGCCCAGTAACACATATGTGTGGCTGGTGGGTGTTGAAGCCCACCCTTTTGTCCCTGCGCATACAGTATCTCACAAAAGTGAGTACACCCCTCACATCTTTGTAAATATTTTATTCTATCTTTTCATGTGACAACACTGAAGAAATGACACTTTGCTACAATGTAAAGTAGTGAGTGTATAGCTTGTATAACAGTGTAAATTTGCTGTCCCCTCAAAATAACTCACAGCCATTAATGTCTAAACCGCTGGCAACAAAAGTGAAAATGTCCAAATTGGGCCCAATAAGCCATTTTCCCTCCCTGGTGTCATGTGACTCCTTAGGGTTACAAGGTTTCAGCTGTGAAAGTGGAGCAGGTGTGTTAAATTTGGTGTTGTCACTCTTACTCTCTCATACTGGTCACTGGAAGTTCAACATGGCACCTCATGGCAAAGAACTCTGAAGAAACTGAGCTGCAGCATGGTGGCCAAGACCATACAACGGTTTAACAGGACAGATTCCACTCAGAACAGGCTTCACCATGGTCGACCAAAAAAGTTGAGTGCACGTGCTCAGCGTCATATCCAGAGGTTGTCTTTGGGAAATAGAAGTATGAGTGCTGCCAGCATTGCTGCAGAGGTTGAAGGGGTGGGGGGTCAGTCTGTCAGTGCTCAGACCATACGCCGCACACTGCATCAAATTGGTCTGTGTGGCTGTCGGCCCAGAAGGAAGCCTCTTCTAAAGATGATGCACAAGAAAGCCGTAAACAGTTTGCTGAAGAAAAACAGACTAAGGACATGGATTACTGGAACCATGTCCTGTGGTCTGATGGGACCAAGATGAACTTATTTGGTTCAGATTTTGTCAAGCTTGTATGGCAGCAACCAAGTGAGGAGTACAAAGACAAGTGTGTCTTGCCTACAGTCAAACATGGCGGTGGGTGTGTCATAGTCTGGGGCTGCATGAGTGCTGCCGGCAATGGGGAGCTACACTTCATTGAGGGAACCATGAATGCCAACATGTACTGTGACATACTAAAGCAGAGTATGATCCCCTGCCTTTGGAGACTAGGCCACAGGGCAGTATTCCAACATAACGACCCCAAACACACCTTCAAGATGACCACTGCCTTGCTAAAGAAGCTGAGGGTAGAGGTGATGGACTGGCCAAGCATGTCTCCAGACCTAAACCCTATTGAGCATTTGTGGGGCATCCTCAAAATGGAAGGTGGAGGAGCGCAAGGTCTCTAACATCCACCAGCTTCGTGATGTATTCATGGAGGAGGGGAAGAGGACTCCGGTGGCAACCTGTGAAGCTCTGATGAACTCCATGCCCAAGAGGATTAAGGCAGTGCTGGAAAATATTGGTGGCCACAGAAAATATTGAAACTTTGGGCCCAATTAGGACATCTTCACTTAGGCTATTTTTACACTGGGGCGGTAGTTATGCAGTCAGCAGCGCGGCGCTTTTAACCCCACACAAAGGGTTAAAAATGGGCTAAAACTGCCGGCGCTCCGTGCTTCCGAGGCGGCATGCAGCCGCTTCGGAAACGCTGTCCATTGATTTCAATTACAGGGGCGGTGGAGGAGCAGCGTATACACCGCTCAGTGCACCTCCCCAAAGATGCTGCTTGCAGGACTTTTCCTAACGTCCAGCAAGCATATGGCCCCGGTGTGAAAGCACTCAGGCTTTCACACTGGGGTGCATTGGGACACGTTTTTCAGGCGAGTTACCAGTGCTATTTTTAGCGCAAAAGCGCCTGAAAAACGGCTCAGTGTGAAAGTAGCCTTAGGGGTGTACACACTTTTGTTGCCAGCGGTTTAGACATTAATGGCTGTGTGTTGAGTTATTTTGAGGAGACAGCAAATTTACACTGTTATACAAGCTGTACACTCACTACTTTACATTGTAGCAAAGTGTCATTTCTTCAGTGTTGTCACATGAAAAGATATAATAAAATATTTACAAAAATGTGAGGGGTGTACTCATTTTTGTGAGATACTGTATGTTAAAGGTGTAAAAATATTAACATACAACGCAAACAAAAAAAGTTTTAATTATTAATAGTTTTAACATAGAAGTGAACAAAAAAAAATCAGCAGGAAAATAATAATTAAATGGTGGAGAATAAGGAGTTAATTAAGGTTGATTAGAGTAAATTAAGGGCTAGTAAGGGGTCAAACAGAGGAAAATGTAATAAAAAAACAACAAAAAATGTTTTTTCTACTTGACAGGTTACTTTCATCTGTAGAAGGAAGCTCATCCCTTTGCTCTGTAGATGAATAAACAGACACAAAAAGAAACATTGTCTCTTTTTAAACTTTCTGTTTCAACGGTTGAGCAATGTTGTTAATACACATTGTCCAGCTGCTTTTTTTTTTTTTTTTGACAGCTTCAATTGCTGGGACTCAAGTCTACACTTCAGCTGTCAACAGGGGAACCCCACTGACAGCTGAATGAGTCACCGGTTGTTAAGGATGTGGCGGCCGCGCTCCGTGACAACCGATTACTGACGGCTTTTTTTTTTTTTACATTTCAGCTGTCAGTGGGGGAACCCGCTGTCAGCTGAAAGAACCAGGCCTGAAAGTATCGGTTTCAGGTACCGGAGCATTTGCATGAGTACCGATACTCATGCAAATGCTTAGTATTGGTACCGATACCGATATCGGTGCCAGTGCAACCCTAGTTAATACCCATCAAGTTATGTATGGAAGCATCTCTATATGTTTCTTGCATAGGTTTCAATAAACATTTATTAAATAAAAAATAAAAAAATCAGGCCCTAAGTAGAGTGGTCCAATCCAGGCAACACAATAGATGAAATATCCAAAAACCATACAAAAAGCATATAAATATAGGGCCCAATTAGCCATTTTTCCTCTCCGGTGTCATCTGACTTGTTAGTGTTACAAGGTCTCAGGTGTGAATGGGGAGCAGGTGTGAGAAATTTGGCACCTCACGGCACAGAACTCTCTGAGGATCTGAAAAAGAGAATTGTTGCTCTACATAAAGATGGCCTAGACTATAAGAAGATTGCCAAGACCCTGAAACTGAGCTGCAGCACAGTGGCCAAGACCATACAGCGGTTTAACAGGACAGGTTCCACTCAGAACAGGCCTCACCATAGTTGACCAAATAGGTTGAGTGCACATGCTCAGCGTTATATCCAGAGGTTGTCTTTGGGAAATAGATGTATTAGTGCTGCCAGCATTGCTGCAGAGGTTGAAGGGGTGGGGGTAACCCTATCAGTGCTTGGACCATACGCTGCACACTGCATCAAATTGGTCTGCATGGCTGCTGTCTCAGAAGGAAGCCTCTTCTAAAGATGATGCACAAGAAAGCCTACCATTTGCTGAAGACAAGCAGACTAAGGACATGGATTACTAGAATCATGTCCTGTGGTCTGATTAGACCAAGATAAACTTGGATCAGATAATGTCAAGCGTGTGTGGCAGCAACCAGGTGAGGAGTACAAAGAGTGTCTTGCCTACAGTAAAGCATGGTGGTGAGAGTGTCATGGTCTGGGGCTGCATGAGTGCTGCCGGCACTGGGAAGCTACAATTTATTGAGGGAACCATGAATGTCAACATGTACTGTGACATACTGAGCAGAGCATGATCCACTCCCTTCAGAGACTGAGCCGCAGGGCAGTATTCCAACATAACGACCCCAAATACACCTCCAAGATGACCACTGCCTTGCTAAAGAAGCAGAGGGTAAAGGTGATGGATTGGCCAAGTATGTCTCCAGACCTAAACCCTATTGAGCATCTGTGGGGCATCCTCAAATGGAAGGTGGAGGAGCGCAAGGTCTCTAACATCCACCAGCTCCGTGATGTCATCATGGAGGAGGGGAAGAGGACTGCAGTGGCAACCTGTGAAGCTCTGGTGAACTCCATGCCCAAGAGGGTTAAGGCAGTGCTGGGAAATAATGGTGGCCACACAAAATATTGACACTTTGGGCCCAATTTGGACATTTTCACTTAGGGGTGTACTCACTTTTGTTGCCAGCGGTTTAGATATTAATGGCTGTGTGTTGAGTTATTTTGAGGGGATAGCAAATTTACACTGTTATACAAGCTGTACACTCACTACTTTACATTGTAGCAAAGTGTCATTTCTTCAGTGTTGTCACATGAAAAGATAGAATAAAATATTTACAAAAATGTGAAGGTTGTACTCACTTTTGTGAGATACTGTATATTTACATGTTTCACAATGAAAAAAGTGCAAAATAAAAAATAAAAAAATAAAAAAAAAAAACACTTCAACCCCGAAATGATTTAGCCACTTCCTGACCAGGCCTTTTTTGCGACACTGCACTACGTCGATTTAACTGACAATTGCACGGTCAAGCGACGCTATACCCAAATAAAATTGACGTCCTTTTTTCCCACAAATAGAGCTTTCTTTTGGCGGTATTTGATCACCTCTTCAGTTTTTATTTTTTACGCTATAAACAAAAAAAGAGACAATTTTGAAAAAAAAAACCAATATTTTTTACTTTTTGCTATAATAAATATCCCCAAAATTTAAAAAAAACAGATTTCTTCATCAGTTTAGGCAGATATGTATCCTTCTACATATTGTTGGTAAAAAAAAAAATCGCAATATGCGTATATTGATTGGTTTGCGCAAAAGTTATAGCGTCTACAAAATAGGGGATAGATTTATGGCATTTTTATTATTCATTTTTTTTTTTTACTAGTAATGGCGGTGATCAGCGTTTTTCAGTGGGACTGCAATATTGCGGCGGACAGATTGGACACTTTTTTGGGACCATTGACACTTATACAGCGATCAGTGCTATAAAAATGCACTGATTACTGTGTAAATATCACTGGCAGGGAAGGGATTAACACAAGGCGGCGATCAAGGGGGGAGTGTACTGACTGGGAGTAGAGAGAGATCGCTGTTCCTGATCACTAGGAACAGCAGATCTCTCTCTACTTCCCTGTCAGAACGGAGATCTGTCTGTTTACAGATCCTCGTTCTGGCTCTCTTTTCTGTGATCACGGGTGGCCAGCAGACATCGCGGCCACCAGCCACACGCATCAGCTCCCCCGCCGTGCAGTGAGCGCGTGCGTGCCTGCTATACCAGTATGGCGATTCGCGGGAATGTGCCGACTTGCCGCCGTATAATGACGGCGGCTGGTCAGCAAGTGGTTAACAATATTGCTCTGCCACTGAAACAGAAAGATAAAAAGAACCATGTTTATCTTTCTGTTTAGTCATTTACAGATCAAAGCAATGAGCTTCCATCTGCAGATGAAAGCAACTTGTCAAGTGAAAAAAAAATGTATTAATTGTTCCTCTGTTTAACACCTTATTAACCCTTAATTTACTTTAATCAGCCTTAATTAGCTCCTTATTCTCCAATATTTAGTAATTATTTTCCTGATGATTTTTTTTTTGTCTACTTCTTTTTTATAAACAATTATTAATTTAAAAAAAATTGTTAGCTTTGTATGTTAATACCTTTAACATATATTTACATGTTCCACATTGAAAAAAGTGCACAATTTAAAAAATAAATACATTTAATTCATTTGTAAATACGTTTTCAATGCTTTGTAACATTGCTGACAGCTGAAGTGTAAGCAAAACAGTTGCGGTAGGTATCGGTAATTGGTATCGGTGAGTACTAAAAATAAAAAGTATTGATACTCGTACTCATTGTAAAAATAATGGCATTGATGCATCCCTAGTTTTAAACCACCAGTTATCATTCAATAAAACCCAATAGGAGTTCTAATCCTTCCCCACTCTACCCAAAACTAGAAAAAAAAGTTCTGGCTGGACTTCCACTTTCGGCTTTAACTTCGCTGTTTGCAGAAGTACTTGAAACATATTTGCTGCGTTTCGCTCCAAGCCCGCCAGACCCGTAAATGAGGTGTAATATAGCCTGGAGCATTAGTCAGACCCATCCCGGCTCCAAAGTTTCCAGGGGAGGGATCGATCTTCGGCGGGGCTGTCAAATTGCACAAGCGTGGCGTAATCTGTCTGCCGGCCAAGCTAATTCTCTCAAAATGATTGTGTCAGGTCTGGCCAAATACTCATTTAATGAGTCAAAATCAAAAGTAAATATTAGCCATCTGTTCTGCAGCTTTATATATTGTTTTCCTAAGATCTCATCTTTTTTGTGCCACTGCCAGGGCAGAGATGGTTTCAAAAAGAAAAAAAAAGAAGCTTCTTCTCCGCGACTAAATGAGGGCGGGTTTTAATATATACACATACGCGGTTGGTACCTTAACGGTGTTACGTGATCGATGCCTTCTCGGAGAGGTGATGTGCATATTTATATGTACACAGCAGCTGCAGGGTTCTCACAGGGAATTCGCAGATTAAAGTGGGGTATAAATTCAATTTTCAAGTCAGATGATACAGCAGTAATTTAGCACTGAGCGTACACCTATAGCAAGCTAATGACCCTGCTGTGATGCTAAGCAAGTTCATGTGGCACTGCAGTCAGGAGAAAATTGTCTGCAAACTTATATCATCCAATTGGGTGGTTAAAGAGCACCAGAACTGAGATCTTAAGGAGCCGTTCCACCCTTTTTGGTAGATGTTGGAGAATTAAACCACCTGGCAGGATTTTCCTATTGGTGGGATCTCTGCACTTCCCAAGTTTATACGATCTAACGTAGAAGGCAAGATAGAGACTCAAATGAGGAAGCCAACATATTTCGCTCAACATCGCCCCCTTCATCAGGGCTGCAAGGACCTAATAAAAGGAAAATTTGGGTAAAAAAAAAAAGTGTGGTTGCTACAGTACTCTAGGATCTGTGCCTGTACAGCCAGGGGCATGGCATGTCCAATCTGATCCATATGCCATGTCTCATGGGAAGCACCCTCTAGTGCTAGAAGTAGAACTAGGTTTTTGTTTTTAGCACAGGTAAATGTATGCAGGTTTGGCTGGTAGCCAAGCCTGACTGTTTTTGTTTCCCGGGTTGGGCATAAATCCAGGGAGAGCTGGTGACTCACAGCCAGCATCACTGAGCCCTCCCCCCTCTTTCTAGAATGCACTAGAACTTTCTGGAAAGGAGGAGAGGTAAGTGGGAGCTGCCTGAAGTATGCTGAGGGCCCTGGCCAATCCCCAACTTGGGTTGGCAGTGGGCAGAACCCCTCAAATACTCAGGGTCAGCCCAGCGGGGGAGGAGTTGTTCGGGTGGAAGCTGGAGATGGAGTGTGGCCTTTGAGGGAGCTCCCCAGACTGGAGGAACAAGGAGCAGCCAAGACGGTTGGTGAGTGACATACAGTCTGGAAATTAGTGTGCCTGGCTATGCAGGGTGAGAGACGGACCACAATTACCAGAAGTCCCTATGGGGGTACCGCTATACGGGCATGTGCCAGATCAGCAATTGTCATCACTCAAATGCAACCCCTGACATCATCAAAGGGCTACACATATTGTTCAATATATTTAATGCTTGAGAGGACTGTCAGAATCTGCAGACCTAATACATGAAATTAGGGTCAGAGAGCATGTAAATGCTTCATATTTGGCTGTGGATATGACAATACAAAACTGGGAACATGTTAAATGAGGCTCAAAGAGATCAATGCTATTACCTGATCAATGCTCCCACTACAGACTGCTGAGAACCGAAGGCTACACATCTTATACCCAAGGGCCTCAGGCTGTGCACCTGAGTGCTAGCTCATGGTCTTTTGGCTCTGGCTGGTTGAGTGTAAGCATGAGCATGCACATGTTGGTGAGCATTGGTGTACATCCCTGATGCTGGGCTTGGAAGGTAAAAAAGGTAAAAAAAAAGGTCCTTCCGGGAGTCTTCCTGCCTGCTACCCTGTGTGTTGAGATTGCTGTTATTCCTGATTACGTGTTTCTGACCCGTATTGTCTAACTCTGCTCATGGCTCAAGCCTCTGCTGCTGACTCTTGTCCATTCTATATTTCATATTGCCTACTGCCTGCCTTGACCTGTACCTGGACCCTGACTACTCTCTTGCCTGCCACCTGCCTTGACCTTCTCTTGCCTGATGCCTGGTTTGAACTCTGCCTGGACTCCAGCAATTCTCTTGTCTGCCGCCTGCCTTGTTCTTTACCTGGACCCTGACTACTTGCTTGCCTGCTGCCTTTCTTGACCTCTGCCTGGACCCTGACTGCTTGCTTGCCTGCCTCCTGTTTTGACCTCTGCCTGCCTTGATCCTGACTATTCTCTTGCCTGCTGCCTGCCATGACCTCTGCCTGCACTCCCACTATTCTCTTGCCTGCCTCCTAGCTTGACCTCTACCTGAGCCCTGACTACTTGCTTGCCTGCCACCTACCATGACCTCTGCCTGGACTCCAACAATTCTTTTGTCTGTCGCCTGCCTTAATCATTACCTAGACCATGCCTACTTGCTTGTCTGCTGCCTGTCTTGACCTCTGCCTGGGCCCTGACTAAGGCTGCACATCTTATACCTGATGCCTGCTTGACCTCTGCCTGGACCCGGACTACTTGTTTGCCTGCCTTGATCTCTGCCTGGACCCTGACTATTCTCTTGCCTGCCTTCTGTCTTGACTTTCACCTGGAGCCTGACTACTTGCTTGCCTACTGCCTGCCTTGATCTCTGCTTGGACCAGGACTATTCTCTTGACTTCTAACCTTCTCATCATCAACTTGGACACCAAACTGCTGTCTCATCTCATCCTGTCTCCTTAGTGTAGTAACACTGCTCCTGCAACCATTTGTAATATAGGAGGGACACATTAAAATTGTACAGTATAAAATAAACAGAAAAAAGTACACTATGTTAAATTGTTGGCGCTGTACATTTCTGGGGCTATATACCGTAAATACCTAAATAAATAAATAGGAATATACATTAAAAATGTATAGTATGTAAATTGTTGGTGCTATATAATGTAAATGCCTGCAAAAAAATAGAGTATAGGAAGGACTGATGTGAATGTACAGTGTGTAAATTGTTGATGGTATATTCTGCAAATAACTGCAATAAATAAATAGGAGTATAGGAGGAACTGATGTGACTGTACATTATGTAAAGTGTTGGTTCTATATACTGTAAATACCTGTAATAAATAAAGTATAGGAGGGACTCATTAAAAATGTACAGTATGTAAATTGTTGGTGTTATAAATGCAATAAATAGATAAATAAGAATATAGAATTATTGGAATATAGAAATGCACAGTATGTAAATTGTTCGAGATATATAGTGTAAACAGCTGCAATAAATAAATAGGAGTATAGGAGGAACTAATGTGATTGCACAATATGTAAAGTGTTGGTGCTATATACTGTAAATATCTGCAATAAATAAAGTATACGTGAGACTCATTAAAAATGTAAAGTATGAAAATTGTTAGTGTTATATACTGTAAATACCTACAATAATAAATAGAGTACAGAATGAACTGATGTAAATGCCTAGTATGTCAATTGTCGGTGCTATGTACTGTAAAAACCTGCAATAAATAAATAAGAGTATAGGAGGTACTGATGTGGATGTACAGTATGTACATTTTGGGGCTATATACTCTAAATATCTACAATAAAAATAGGAGTATAGGAGGGACTCATTAAAAATATACAGTATGTAAATTGTCGACGCCATAAATGTAAATATCTGCAATAAATAGAGCATAGAAGGGATTGATGCAAATGTACAGTATGTACATTGTTGGTGCTATATACTGTAAATACCTGCAATAAATAAAGTATAAGTGGGACTAACTAAAAATGAAAAGTATGTAAATTGTTGGTGTTATATACTGTAAATACCTGCAATAAATAGAGTATAGGAGGGACTCATGTAAATGTACAATATGTAAAGTGTTGGTGCCATATACTGTAAATACCTGCAATAAATAAAGTATAAGTGGGACTAACTAAATATGTAAAGTATGTAAATTGTTGGTGTTATATACTGTAAATATCTGCAATAAATAGAGCATAGGAGGGACTGATGTAAATGTACAATATGTAAAGTATTGGTGCTATATACTGTAAATACCTGTAATAAATAGAGCATAGGAGGGACTGATGTAAATGTACAATATGTAAAGTATTGGTGCTATATACTGTAAATACCTGCAATAAATAAAGTATAAGACGGACTCATTAAAACTGTAAAGTATGTAAATTGTTGGCATTATGCAATGTAAATACCTGCAATAAATAGGGTATAGGAGGGACTCATGTAAATGTACAATATGTAAAGTGTTGGTGCCATATACTGTAAATACCTGCAATAAAGTATAAGTGGGACTAACTAAAAATGTAAAGTATGTAAATTGTTGCATTATACACTGTAAATACCTGCAATAAATAGAGTATAGGAGGGACTTATGTAAATGTCAAGTATGAATTGTTGGTGCTATATACCATAAAAACCTGCAATAAATAAATAAGAGTATAGGAAGTACTGATGTGAATGTACAGTATGTACATTGTTGGCGCCATATACTGTAATGTACAGTAAGTAATTCTTGGTGCTCTGTACTGTAAACACCTGCAATAAATAAATGGGAGTGTTGCTATAAGTTTGATGATTATCATCGCCCGCTGAGCAGGTAAGGAATCAAGTCAGCGTTTCTTGCGTTCTTTTTTGCCGGCTAATTAAAGTAGACTTATTGTAAGTCTGGCACCCCTACCAAAGTAATTAGCTGGAAAATACACCTTTGGAGATAATTCATAGCGAGCATTAATACCGAGGGAGAGCTTATTGTCTCCATAATGTCACCACTGTGATAGGATTATCTGTGTCACCAAATACACCGACCTCTAGCTAAGCACAATCAGATCTCTATGTGGGCTCTGCCGTTGACAGGTCCGCGGGAGGGAAGGAAATGATTCTTTTGCTGAAACATGGAGCGAGACAAATTATACGGTAGAGACAGCGCCACGCAAGAATCAAAAAATCATCAAGTCGTCCTATGCAGCCAGTAAAGGGGACAGAAAAATATTAAAAAAAAACCCTAACAATGAACTACTTTTATTCTATCTAGTTTGGTCTGTTATTTATACCATTAAATGCATTTTGTTATATCTGCTCAATAAGTGCAAAAATAGCATTTGATCCTGACAAAAATCCAGTGGGCTGAAGATTTCCTGTGTTCATTGCAGTGCTGCACTCTTGTCAGTTAAATAGCTCCCAGCTGTCTCTTTGGACTACAAACCCCCTCCCCCATGTTATGGAGAAAAGGAGAAGGGGGAGGCAGTCTGAAATCCTAAACAGGGGCGGCCGGTCCATAAGGGGCGCAGGGGTGTCGCCCCCCCCTAATCTACATACGCCCGGCCCCTAATCTCCATGCAGGTAGCATTTCGGGGGTGGATTTCTATTTGTTTTTTTTTTTAAGCACATGATTAGAGCGGGAGGCTCTAATTGGCTTCAAAAAGGTTTGGCTCGGGTGCCCCAAACCCATCCACTTGTGATATTAGGGAATCAACATGTGCTATGGTCTTCCTGCTTCTCCTCCCTGCCAATCAGGACAGAAAGTGGGTCCTAAGACCAGATTGACCGCTAAGAGAAGCAACCGGATTGGCCGGGGGAGAAGCCGCCTGCGAGCTGGATGGGATAAGTGCGTGTGGGCGAGCGAGCACCAGAATGGAGCACCAGCCACCACTGATCCTAGCACTTCCTGTTCTAGGGTAACAATGCTGCTTCTCCATAAATACATTACAGTGAGTATTGTCACCCTATGACAGGAAATGTCAGGAATCAGCAGCAAGGATGGCCAAGAAGGGGGAACTAGGACTGGAATCATGACCAAGGGGATGAGGTTCAAGGCATCAGGGTGCAAGACAGGAGAAGGATCAAGCTCAGGATTTAGCAGCAAGCATTCATCTGGTTGGCAGACAAAACACTGAAGCACAAGTGAGCAGTAGAGGAGGAACTAAATACCCTCCCATCAGCCAGCACCAGGGGAAGACTGATTACTGGGATCTGCTGCCACCGGTGGACACTGGAACTACAACCTTCTGCTCTGGGAGTCACAGTGTCACCAGCAGGTAAATCAGGTCCTGATAGGAAGTATGTTACAGGCAGAAAATGAAAAAAAAGAAAGCTAATGCAGCCGCTACATCTAAGGATCTAAGGACTGGTAAGCTGCAATATATTACATTTTTGTTCTTGAGTTTAAATATCCTTTAACGCTCAGCTGAACCCTCAGATAAAATCAACTAAATACATTCCAGGCACAATAAAACAAAAGGTGCTCGTTGTTTTACAGTTTATTTTCTTTATAAAGCATCCTGATTAGAAAAGCCTGTCCCCTGCCAACATGCCGTATAGAAGGTCCCTTTCCTCTGTCTGGAAACAATGGTCTCTCTGCAGAGGTCGGACAGGCCATATGATGAGTCAAGCCCATAGCTGTGCATTCTGCAAAGCTTAGGCTTCTTGCTGATTAGAGAGCTCTAGCTCTCACTCAGCAGGGGAAGTGATGGACCTCTGCAGAGAGACCACTGCTTACACATAGATTGCTAGAGTCCCTCTCTCTGCACCGTACTGGCAAGGAACAGGTTTTTATATTCATTCTGTGGTTGCTTTTAAAAGAAAAGGTAAGACTTTGCACACCTTTTGTTCTGGTGCACCTGGAATGTAGTTCAGTTAAACTTTTACATCACCACAATGGCCATGGGTTGTCCTGGCTTACATACAGTAAGTACATCCTGTGGTATATAGTTCTTTTTCTGCTCTGAAATGAGGGACCCACATTTTCTGACATTGGAATTATCTTATTGTAGAAGTCTCACTTTTCCTCACGATGTGTCTGAATTTAATTTTCTGTGTGCATACTACATTTCTAACTGAACCCCACCCTCTTGTAATATGTCACTACCTGAGCTGCAGATAGAATTTTATGTCAATTACCTCATTCCCTGCCCTTTTCTACTCTTTTAGGCTACTTTCTGGAGCGGTACCCGCGGTCGCGGTAAAACCCCGCTAGTTTTCGCGGAGTTTTACCAGCGATAGGGCTCCGCTATGCGGGTGGGAGCGCCACGCTTTTAACCCACCACAAGGGGTTAAAAAGGGGTTAAAAGTGAAGACGCTCAGCGCTACCGAGGCGGTGTGCAGCCGCTTTGGCAGCGCTTGCCATTCATTTCAATGGCAGGGGTGGTAGAGGAGCGGTATATTACCGCTCCCCTCACCGCCCCAAAGATGCTGCTTGCAGGACTTTTTGTAACGTCCTGCTAGCGCACCGCCCCAGTGTGAAAGCACTCAGGGCTTTCACATTGGGGTGGATTGGGGGGGACTTTTGAGGCGCTTTACAGGCGCTATTTTTTGCTAAATAGCGTCGCGTCTGTAAAACGCCTCAGTGTGAAAGCAGCCTAAAGCAGGCTATGGAGGCTGAGTTGAAATATCAGCTGGTGTGCCGGGTAGGATGAGAATGTGATAGAGATACTTCAGGTAATTATGTATAAAAGTTCAGCCAAATCCTTTTTTTTTTCTATGATTTGAATAAAGATGACAGCGGCCACCACGACAGGAAGTGAGGGCAAATCTCCTAAGTGGGGACATAATCAGAGGGGAAAAAATGGCAAAGGACCTAATCCTGTCCCGCTCTATCCTAAACTGTTTTTTTTTTTTGCTAGACTTAAAGAGTAACTCCACTTTGGTTGAGAAAAACACACCCCTCTGGGTGATCTAAGTACATTGCAGGGATTTTAACAAACTTTTTTGCAGATTCCTCCTTTTTGTTATTCTGAAGAAATTCCTGTGTGTTTGTCTGTGTCCATGTGGTAAGGTAATCTAATGGTAGAGGTTTCATAATTATCAACCAGCTGCTGCACCTGCAAGACTCCAATGAGGAAAGTGGAAGGATCTGCACCCCTTTCCTATTGGGTACTCCCCCAGTACATGTAGCGGGACTTTTAGGGCAGTACAGTCAACAAAATTTGTATAAAATTGACACAGTTTATTACAAAATAGACAAAATTTGCAAACATACAAAAATAACATACATGATTTAAAAAAAACATAAAGGCATGGACTGCTACAATCCAAAATGTGTACATGAAGAAACGTGGTTCATGTGGAGATGTAATATCTTCATGGGTGAAGGCCCGACATGTTTCGGGATGAGATACCCTTCTTCAGGGGCCACATATCATACCCATATACATTTTCTGAAAAACATCATATTGTTACAAACTGGAATTGCATATAACAAGGTCAGATGCCTTTATGTTTTTTTTTTAATCATGTATGTTATTTTTGTATGTTTGCAAATTTTGTCTATTTTGTAATAAACTGTGTCAATTTTATACAAATTTTGTTGACTGTACTGCCCTAAAAGTCCGGTTTTATTTCCACTAGAGAAGCTATGTGAAAATGGAATTCTTCATCACTCCAGCCGGTCAGAATTCTACAGTCAGGCTATCATCTGATTGGCCACTCTGGGTCACACTATAGTGGTACCTACTGTTCTATTACAGAAGAAGTCTGTTATGTTTTAATCTGGATGTACAGCAAATATGTCTGTGATTTCTCTGAGCCTTCTACTGATTGCTCCAACTGTCTACCACTGGAGACAGAATAAAAAAATTGGACTTTAAGGGCCGGTTCACACATAAGCAATCCGATTTCAGGGGCGACTTTGCTAGGCAATTTGAACACTACTTCAAGGCGACTTCAGCGCGACTTACAACATGACCTGAAGCGACCTCCATGCCAGGTGACTTTGCCTGTGGCCAATCAGAGAACGGAGGGAGGGGGTTGCCTGGGTAATTTGTGGGGAGTAGCTGTGTAAATTCTTTTCTTTTTCCTGTAAAATCGCTTCACTATAGATGGGGGATCCGACTTGGAGGCGACTTCCATTGAATTCTATGGGCACAAATCAGACAGAAGTCTCCTTGAAGTAGTCCAGTAACTTTTTTGTGTGAACCAGCCCTATATGTTTAATATGATGTTTTGTATAATCAATAATATGTATTGTTAAATAAATAAATATATACAGTATCTCACAAAAGTGAGTACACCCCTCAGATTTTTGTAAATATTTTATTATAGCTTTTCATGTGACAACACTGAAGAAATGACACTTTGCTACAATGTAAAGTAGTGAGTGTACAGCTTGTATAACAGTGTAAATTTGCTGTCCCCTCAAAATAACTCAACACACAGCCATTAATGTCTACACCGCTGGCAACAAAAGTGAGTACACCCCTAATTAAAAATGTCCAAATTGGGCCCAAAGTGTCAATATTTTGTGTGGCCACCATTATTTTCCAGCTCTGCCTTAACCCTCTTGGTTACGGAGTTCACCAGAGCTTCACAGGTTGCCACTGGAGTCCTCTTCCACTCCTCCATGATGACATCACAGAGCTGGTGGATGTTAGAGACCTTGTGCTCCTCCACCTTCCGTTTGAGGATGCCCCGCAGATGCTCAATAGGGTTTAGGTCTGGAGACATGCTTGGCCAGTCCATCACCTTTACCCGCAGCTTCTTTAGTAAGGCAGTGGTCATCTTGGAGATGTGTTTGGGGTTGTTATCATGTTGGAATACTGCCCTGCGACCCAGTCTCCAAAGGGAGGGGAGGGGTTAATGCCTTGCTTCAGTATGTCACAGTACATTCATGGTTCTCTCAATGAACTGTAGCTCCCCAGTGCCGTCAGCACTCATGCAGCCCCAGACCATGACACTCCCACCACCATGCTTAACTGTAGGCAAGACACACTTGTCTTTGTACTCCTCATTTGGTTGCCACCACACATGCTTGGCACCATCTAAATCAAATAAGTTTATCTTGGACTCATCATACCACAGGACATGGTTCCAGTAATCCATGCCCTTAGTCTGCCTGTCTTCAGCAAACAGTTTGCAGGCTTTCTTGTGCATAATCTTTAGAAGAGGCTTCCTTCTGGGATGACATGCAGACCAATTTGATGCAGTGTGCGGCGTATGGTCAGAGCACTGACAGACTGAGCCCCCACCCCTTCAACCTCTGCAACAATGCTGGCAGCACTCATACGTCTATTTCCCAAAGACAACCTCTGGATATGACGCTGAGCATGTACACTCAACTTCTTTGGTCAACCATGGCGAGGCCTGTTTTGAGTGGGACCTGTCCTGTTAAACCACTGTATAGTCTTGGCCAATGTGCTGCAGCTCAGTTTCAGGGTCTTGGCAATCTTCTTATAGCCTAGGCCATTTTTATGTAGCGCAAAAAAATTTTTTTTCAGATCCTCAGAGAGTTCTTTGCCATGAAGGTGCCATGTTGAACTTCCAGTGACCAGTATGAGTGTGTGAGTAGAGTTGAGCGAACACCTGGACGTTCGGGTTCTGCTGGTCCGTCCGAACTTCGGGACAAAGTCCGGGTCCGGGTCCGGACGGAACCCGAACGATCGCACGGACAACGAACCCCATTGAAATCAATGGGGACCCGAACTTTTAGGCACAAAAATGGCTGTAGCAAAGTCCTGGAAAGCCCCAGAGGGCTGCAAAAGGAAGTAAAATGGGGGTAAGGGTAGGGCAAGTGCCCTACAAAAAAAAAATGGGGACAGGGAAATAACTTTAAATATTTTTAAAAAAATAAAAACAAAAAAAAGCAAAAATGGAGGTGAATGTGGATCATCTTCAAACTGTGTCTGAAAAGTATTAATTAACGGTAGAAACCATATAACTGTTCCAAAATCATCTTCAAACTAGGGCAAGTGCCCTACAAATAAATGGGGATAGGGAAAATAAATTAAAATCAAATAAA
>BLSH010303156.1:348231-366945 GCA_018402905.1 Glandirana rugosa | reverse complement strand
ACGACGTCCCTAACTTCCCAAACCACCAGTCGGAAAGTCACGAGTCTGGTATGTGACGTAGTTTAACCAGACGTAACGACAGCAGGGTCTTCCTTCTGAGAAGATTTCTACTACGTGTTCTTTTGGGTGTTTGACGGGTGTTCTGTTCCTCTTATTCCTGTACCTAATGACCTTGATACAGGACACCAGACTATTCTGGTTCTATTTACATAAACCAAGTCTACCACAGTTCGTACACACCACCGTTAGTCCTCTCCTCATGTTTCTGTTCACACAGAACGGATGTCAATTCGTACCACCACCCTCACAGTACCTCAATGAACTGTAGCTCCCCAGTGCCGTCAGCACTCATGCAGCCCCAGACCATGACACTCCCACCACCATGCTTAACTGTAGGCAAGACACACTTGTCTTTGTACTCCTCTCCTGATTGCCACCACACATGCTTGACACCATCTGAACCAAATACATTTATCTTGGTCTTATCAGACCACAGGACATAGTTCCAGTAATCCATGTCCTTATTCTCCTTGTCTTGTGGGCAGTTTGTGGGTTTTCTTGTGCATCATCTTTAGAAGAGTCTTCCTTCTGGGACGACAGCAATGCAGACCAATTTGATGCAGTGTATGGTCTGAGCACTGAAAGGCTGACCACCAAACCCTTCAATCCCTGCAGCAATGCTGGCAGCACTCATATGTCTACTTCCCAAAGACAACCTCTGGATATGATGCTAAGCACATGTACTCAACTGCCTTGGTCGACCATGGCGAGGCCTGTTCTGTGTGGAACCTGTCCTGTTAAAGCGCTGTATGGTCTTGGCCACTATGCTGCAGCTCAGTTTCAGGGTCTTGGCAATCTTCTTATAGCCTAGGCCATCTTTATGTAGAGCAACAATATTTTTTTTCGGATCCTCAGAGAGTTCTTTGCCATGAGGTGCCATGTTGAACTTCCAGTGACCAGTATGAGAGAGTGAGAGCAATAACACCACATTTAACACACCTGCTCCCCATTCACACGTGAGACCTTGTAACACTAACAAGTCACATGACATCGGAGAGGGAAAAAGGCTAATTGGGCCCAATTTGGGCATTTTCACTTAGGGGTGTACTCATTTTTGTTGCCATTGGTTTAGACATTAATGGCTGTGTGTTGAGTTATTTTGAGGGGACAGCAAATTTACACTGTTATACAAGCTGTACACTCACTACTTTACATTGTAGCAAAATGTCATTTTTTCAGTATTGTCACATAAAAAGGTAGAATGAAATATTTACAAAACTGTGAGAGGTATACTAACTTTTGTGAGATACTGTATATATATATATATATATTCTGACAGGAAGCCAGGAAAATCTATGCGTTGTGTCCAGGATGGGAGATATATTTGTCTCAGGTTTATGCTGTACACTGATTGCTTTTGAGTTGTGTAGTGTAGCCTGTTTGGGCTCAATGAGGGTTGTCAAGCTCAGGTGTAACAGATAAAGCACTCAGGGCTCTATAAAACTCCCAGGTTGCTTCAACAAGTGGCTCCTCCCTAGAACCAGATCTCTGTGTATGACAGACTGGGGAGCAACAATACCTCTGAATGGTGAGATTAAGTCTGGGTGACTAAAAGCCTCTGTTTATTTTTCTGTGACCGCCAAGTGTCTGGGCAGCAGTAGGACAAGTAATCAGCTTCCTGTGTCTTTGTAGTTAGATGCCCAAAGTGGCAAGGGTTTATGCAAACCCCATTACTGAGCTAATCCCTTACAGATGGTGGAGGATGTAGGCATGGAGGAGCTACTGAGACAGCTTGCTTTGATACATGTCCCCTAGGGCAGGACCCGGGTCCCCATACACTTTTTAGGGCAATAACATTACATATAAGCCTTAAAAATGAGCACTTTTGATTTTTCATGTTCGGGTCCCATAGATTTTAATGGTGTTCGAATGTTCGCACAAACTTTTTGTCTGTTTGCATGTTCTGGTGCGAACCAAACCTGGGGGTGTTCGGCTCATTCCTACTCTGGAATGGCACGTCAGCAAGCCCAGACTGTGATCTACCAGTCACCTGTCCGAGACCCACTGGCTGCTGACCCCCGCAATAGAATATACAAAAAATAATATATTATAATAATATTATATAAAATAATTATAATAATATAATATTACGAAATATAATGCAATATATATATATAATGAATGCATAGATAGATATATAAAATGATCGATCTATCTATCTATCTATCCATCTATCTATCTATCGTGAGAGATTAGCTCATGAGGATCACTCTTCAGAAGAAATCATTCAGCGTGGAGTTCAGTTTCTTTAAAATCTGGCGGCTTACCAGGTTTTATTTTTAGATGTTTGCAAGCTCAAAACACATAAAAGAGCAGAAAACAAAACCTCACCGTCCAGCGCTAAACTAAACAATTGGGTTCCTCTCTATACAGTGTGGGGCTGTCCCCGACACCCACAAAACATAAACACAGCGCAAACCTTGTTCTTTGAGTCCAAATTAGCACACAGAGCTCACTCAGCTTTCTCCCTCTGGGGACCAAGATAGAGCTCTCCAATGCTCTCTTCCTGGTCATTAAATGCAGGTGGAGAGGGGTTTCAGTGGACCAGAAAGTCCGGGCTGGAACCAGCTCTGCCACGGTGGCTGGCAAAACCCAGGTCGGACTCTTGCTATTCACCTCAAAACGATCGCATGCGAGGCGAAGTATCGCCCGTCCATTGTGGCACCTTGCATAACGTCACATATCCCCCTCTGCTCAAGCTCCTCGGGCAGAGCAACTGTTCCGACCATGCAGTGGGCCCCGGAAAGATCATCTGCGTTATTTTGGAGCCTTCCAATTTTTTCCTTTGCTGACTCTGTTAGGGGGATCTGCCAGTATCCCTTAGTTACCGTATTTGCCGGCGTATAAGACGACTTTTTCCCCCTGAAAAACATGCCTCCAAGTGGGGGGGTCGTCTTATACGCCGGGTGCGCTCCTCTCTATACCTCCGCTGCGGAGGTATAGAGCCGCATTAGCCGCTGCTCAGTCTATAGTGCCGGCTCCCGTGCCGGCGGAGTGATATGCAGCTGCACTCCGCCCTCTCTCTCCTCTCCCCACTTTCATTCAGCGGCACCAGTGGAGAGAGAGGTAAGGTTCTAGTTGAGAACACACGGGTATTTCAGGATGAGCAGGCAAGGGACACGGTGGCACTGGCACATAAATAAAAAGCATTATATGTATTTCATTTTAAGCATTATATATATATATATATATATATATATATATATATATATACACAAAATGCTTTAATTAAATACATATAATGCTTTTTTTTTATGTGCCAGTGCCACCATGTTTTAAAATTGCTCTCACACTTGTCTGATCTGATTTGCTCACAAAGTGTTATTTTAACCACGCGCCGACCGCCAACCGCAGGTTGACGGCGACAAAGTGGTTCGATATCGCAAATCGCCGTCATACGACGGCGGCTGCGAGATCGCGCACTGTGAGCTAGGGTAGTCCCCCCACAGTTAGAACACGCCCAGGGAACACTGTTAACCCTTAGAGCGTCCCCTCCAGGTTAACCCCTTCACTGCCAATGGCATTTACACAGTAATCAGTGCATTTTTATAGCACTGATCGCTGTATAAATGCCAATGGTCCCAAAAAAGTGTCAAAATGTTCAGTTTTATTTGGTGTGTGGAAGGTGTGCGGAAGAGGGGGTAGTCTTATACAGCGAGTATATAACAAACTCTATATTTTGAGTGGAAATGTTGGGGGGTCGTCTTATACGCCCAGTCGTCTTATACGCCGGCATATACGGTAAGTCTAGGGTTGTTATGTTAGGGCACCTCCCAACCTATCCACAATTTGTCAACCCATGGCATTGGGTATGTGTCAAACTTAGGCTTCATTCAGCTTCCTAAAATCGTTACAGAACCGCATATTGCCATTGGGCTTTGGGACCAGTACTATAGGGCTCAACCAGGCACTGTGGGACTCCTCTATCACGTCTCACTCCAACATGGTTTTTATTTCTCTCGTCACCGCCTCTCGTCTAGCCTCAGGTATTCGGTAGGGTTTTACATTACCACGGACCCCTGGTTCCGTGATTTTGTCATGTTGTAGTACAGTGGTCAGTCCGGGTAGGGAAGAGAAAAAGTCTCTGTTTTTACTGACAAATTCCTCAACGTCGTTTTGTTGCGTCAGTGACAAGGACTCGGTTATGGGGACATCTGGGGTCAGGGGTAACCGGTCCTTTTGGGCAGTGTGCACTGCCAATAAACTCTCTCTGTCCTTCCACGGTTTTAGGAGATTAACATGGTAAATCTGCTCCGGTTTCCTTTTCCCAGGCTGGTAAACTTTGTAGTTTACTTCCCTTACTCTTTCCCTAATCTCAAAGGGACCCTGCCACTGTGCCTGGAATTTACCCTCAACCATGGGGACTAGCACCAGCACTCTGTCTCCGGGGGTTGAAAGTTTGAGTTTTGGTCCCCCAATTGTAAACCCTTCTCTGGGCTTCCTGAGCTTGCTCCATATGCTCTCAGACAAGAGGCAGGACAGCTGCGATTCATTCCTGCATCAAGGAGACGTGCTCTATGATGCCTCTATATGGGGTGGCCTCTCCTTCCCAAGTCTCTTTTGCAACATCTAGCAGTCACCTGGTATGTTTACCATACAAGAGTTCAAAGGGGAAATACCCCGTAGATGCCTGAGGAACCTCTCGTATGGCAAACGTGAGGTATGGCAGCAAAAAAACCCATCTTTATCCACCACCTTTTTTAGCATGCACTTGAGGGTCTTGTTAAATCTTTCCACCAGACCGTCAGTTTGGGGGTGGTAAACAGAGGTACGGAGGTGGGAGATTTTGTACAACTTGCACAATTCTCTGGTCACTCTGGACATGAATGGGGTACCCTGATCTGTCAAGATTTCTTTCTTTAGGGATCCCCACTCGACTAAACACCTGGGCCATTTCCTTGACGATAGTCTTAGTGTAGGTATTCCAGAAGGATATGGCCTCAGGAGAGCGGGTCACATAGTCCAGGATCACCAGGATGTGCTGGTTTTACTACTGGTCCCACGAGATCCATGCCAATTCACTCAAATGGCACTCAATTATGGGAAGTGGGACAAGGGGGCTACGAAAATGGAGTGCCAGGGCCGTCATTTGACACTCAGGGCATGATTCACAGTATTCTTTGACATCTGCATACAACCCAGGCCAGAAGAATCTCTGGGTTATTCTCTCCCTGGTTTTCACCATACTCAGATGTCCCCCCATTACATGCCCATGGGCCAGATCTAGCACCATCCTGCAGAAGGGTTTGGGAACCACTAGCTGTTCCACTTAATCCTCCCCGTGTTTCACCACCTGATAAAACAAATTATTTTTAAGAGCCATGTAGGGAAAAGACACCCCCCAATTAGGGTCCACAGGTTCCCCATCCATCACCTTCACGTTTTCTCTGGCTTTGAGGAAAGTGACATCCCATAGTTGCTCTGTACAGAAGTCCTCTCTCCGGACCTCTGAGTCAGGTGCTACATTCGGTTCACTCTCACCGCCAGGGACAGAGACATGGTCTGAGTCATTAGCCCCCCGCTGTGAGCTATCTTTCAGCTCCTCCGGCTCCCCAGCCAGTAACGGAAAAGGAAGAGAGTCTCCTCCCTCCTGCCACCAGATTCCCCTTCCATTTGGCAAAACGGGTCTGGCAAGAGGTCCTCAAAAAATGGGGAAAATCACTGCTCACTAGGGTGTCCTAAAGTAGTGAAGGTACCACCCCCACTGAATGAGTCACACTACCGCAAGGGGTGTCAGTCTCAACTACCGCTGTCTGGAAGTCATGAGTGTCCCCATGGATGCAAACGACTCCGACAGTGCTAGGGTGTGACCTTGCAGGGTTTACACAATTGCTTTATACCAATGTTACCACACTACTCGAGTCAAGCAGTGCAGTGACTGGTCTCCCATGAACAAAAATAGCACACATTTGTTTCTCCATGCGACTTGAACATGATGCTGTATATGCGACCTGTGCAAAAAGAGAATGACGTCTATTTACGTAAGTATAATTGCATTGCATGGGTTCATCATTAAGGGGAAATTGGCAGCCATACGTCCCCATGCATGGCATCGGTAGCACTGTATGTGTTCTATACCCAGTCCTCTTAAGGGTTCCCAAGACCTTCCTGGCCTCTTTGGCCCGTCTCCAGGTCTAGAGCCCATAGTCTCTTTAGCCATAGCAGTCTTATCAAACTTCCCCACGCCCTTGACCCCTGGAACAGTCTTACCGGATCCAATGGGCGATCTTTCACCCCTAGATACATTGGAGTGGGGTGCAGATGGGTGCAACAAGTCCTCAGCAGCAGTGTATCTCTCCACGAGGTCCACCAATTGGTTGGCAGTTTTGGGGTCCCCACGACTGACCCACTTCCTCAAAGCAGCAGGGAGCACACGCAGGTACTGGTCCATGACCACACGCTCCACAATCTGGGGGCCTGGCAAGGTCTCAGGTTGCAACCACTTCCTCATGAGATATATCAGATCAAACATTTGCGAGCGTGGTGGCTTGTCCATGCAGTAGGACCACTGATGCACCCATTGAGCCTGGATGGCAATGGTGACCCCCAGGCGTGTGAGTATTTCCATCTTTAGAGTCTCATAGTCCTGGGCCTTTACTGGTTCCCAATCAAAGTAGGCCTTTTGGGATTCACCTGTCAGGAAAGGTGCTAGCAGTCCCGCCCACTGCTCTTTTGGCCATCCTTCGCGATCAGCGACTCTTTCAAAGTCATCTGCAGGTGTCATCCTTTTGCAGGTGGTAGCTGGCACGTACCATATTTTGTTCTGCTGGCACAGGACTTGTGGACCCCTTCTTTAATTCCAGCAGGGCCTCCACAAACTGGTGGTTCTACTCCTGACACTTGTTGTGCTGCGATAGCCTTGCGAATCTCCTCTCGCTGAGCTGCAACGGCCTCTGCGACTTGGCGGTTGGTTTCCCACTGCTGGCGATTGCTCTCTTGTTGGGCCGCAGTGGCCTGTAACAGGGCTTTTACAATATCCTCCATCTGCGAGGAAGATGCTTGCTGAGTCCACCACATGTGGGAGATTAGATTGTGGGGATCACTCTTCTGAAAAAATCATTCCGCATGGAGTTGGGGAGGATTGATAGCCAACCAAGTTTCCATATATGCAAATGTGCTGACTGTTAACATGCTGATAGGACAAGAGAGCAGAGAGAGCAGAGGGATGACCTGATCAGTCTTCTGCTCTTTCACTGTCCATTCTGCAAGTTGGGAGTGGAGTGGACACCACTCTATTTCTTTATTGTAAGGCTTCGTGTACACTAGCAGCACCTACTGTAGACTTGAGTTTAGGAGCTTTTGGTGCTTTTTTGCTAAAGCTCCTAAACTCAACTCCATAAAAGTCTATGTGTCCATGTGCATAGGCTTTTAGTAGAGTGTAGGAGCTGCCGAGGTGAGGTTCAATCCCCCTTTCCTGAACGCGGATGAATTGTGTTCAGGATAGGAATGTTTTGACCGCTGGGCACTTGAAAACGCAAAATGATTTTGGCGCGATTTTTCTGCATTTTCCCGTGGCTGCAGTAAATGTAGGCAGGGTGTACATGAAGCATAAGTGGAGTCATCCCCCTGGCTGTGTTGTCTGCCAGACCGGATTACATTGACAAAAACAGCTCTCTTATATACGTATATTCCATCTATGTATTTAGCTGTTTGCTTGGAGTTCAGATTTAAGAAAGCAGAGGGGGGAAGGGATAGACTTGGGGGCCTATATATAAAGTTAAAAGCTTAAATTACTTTGTTGAACATCTACAAGTCATTGTGAGATCACAGCGGCTTCCAGAGCCACTCTCCAAGGTGCTGAAGTTACATGAGAACTGACTCCGGCCCAGCGCCAAGTTTCATTCCAAGTGTACTCTCCACGACTTCTTCTATAGAGATGATTATTGAGCCTCGCTGATTGAACCTCTCCTAATGAATACTTCTTAATGATTCACAATCAATTCTATTAATCACAACACTGCAATTAGGAAAACGCAAGGTCCTCCAGACTTCATTGTGTCAAATGAAGTGCAAGGACCTTCTCTGCCAGGCTGTGGGGTCGGGTCAGCATTGTCATAAAACATTCTATGTAGGTAAGAGGGGCATTCCCAAAAATATTATTTGAATAAAATAAAATGAATTCATGCATGAGAATATTAATACTTACAATCAGAATCCAAACCCGGAAGGAAGAGAATGTGGAAATAAGTATGCAGGAGAGGATGTGGGGAGAAAGGAAAGATGGGAGGAAGGAAGAACCGAAGGGAAGAAGGAAGGGATTAAAGGAGAGAGGAACTGAAAAGAAAAATAAATGAAGCCAAGGAGAGGAAGGAAAAGAGAAAAGGGAAGTAAAAGGGAATAAAAAGAAAAGGGAAAGAAAAGAGGGGCAAACTGTAAGGATGGAAAGAAGGGGGGGGGGGGGTTGAAGCAAAGAACAGAAATAAAAGAGATAGGAGAGGAAATGAAAAAGGAAAGAGAAAGGGAACAGAAAGAGAAAAGGAAAGAGTAGGTAAGGGGAAAGGAAAAATAAAGAGAAAGAAAAAAGGAAGGAAAAGAAAGGGAAAGGAAGGAAATGAAAGAGAAAGGGAAAGGAAAGGAAAAGGAAGAGGAAGAGGAAAGGAAAGGAAAAGGAAGAGGAATGGAAAGGGAAAAGAAAGGGAAAGTAAAGGAAAGAGAAAAGAAAGGAAATGAAAGGGAAAGGGACAGAGAAGGGGAAAAGGAAAGGAAAGAGAAAGGAAAGAAAAAGGACAGGAATGGAAAAGAAAGGAAAGAACAAGGAAAGGAAAGGAAGAGGAAAGGAAAGGAAAGGAAAAGAAAGGGAAAGGAAAAGAAAGGAAGTGAAAGGGAAAGGGACAGAGAAAGGGAAAGGGAAAGGAAAGGGACAAGAAAAAGAAAGGAAAGAAAATCATTGGTAAAGGGACAGTGAAAGGGAAAGGAAAGGGAAAAGAAAGGAAATGAATGGAAAAATAAAGGAAAGGGAAAAAGAAAGGAAAAGGAAAGAGAAATAGAAAGTAAAGAAAAAGGACAGGAATGGAAAAAGAAAGGAAAGAAAAAGGAAAGGAAAGATAAATGAGAGGGAAAGGGAAAGGAAAGAGAAAGGAAAGAGAAAGGAGAGGGAAAGGGAAAGGAAAGAGAAAGGAAAGGAACGGAACAGAAAGGAAAGAACATAAAACACATCTGGGTATTTCAGGACGGAAAAGCAGTTATTCAGAGCCCAGCACCTACAGACACAATGGAATCACTCCTGGATCCGTATTTAAGTAATACAATTTCTTGTTTCATTGCCTTTCCTATCTCCAGAAAAAAAACATAAATCTGACCCCCGACCCATCTGTCTGTTCTCTCTTATGACCTTATTTCCTGTCACTATCTATGGAGTTGTCATCATCCTCCTTGTGATGGCCCTAAGGGTGCCATACCTCCTGCCTTCACCCCTGCTGTTTGTTACATCTGTGTGATCACTTTGTCAGGTTTAGTCCCTATGTACCGTATGCTTTCCAACTGCTAATTCAGCTGTTTAAAAAATAATTACAAAAGTGACGTTTTTTGAAGGCTGTTGTAGGCTTTAATGGTAGTGTACAAGGACATCAACACATAGATAGTATAAAAAAATATTTTGATGTCCTTGTACGGTATCATTAAAGTCCACAACAGACTCCAAAAAATATCCCTTTTATAATGATTTGGATATAAGTACTTATATCTGTAAGACTTTTTTGCACAAATATTTGGATATTTTTGAAAAAAAAAAAAAACTGAAATAGTGCTAAAGACACCACAGACTATATTTACACACCAACACAGGAACAATTCTCAAAAAATGCAATGTATTTAGAAATTGCATAAATAGTTCATCCACCTTTTCCCATACATTGCCATTCTGGGCTTGGGGCTGTGTGTTTCTATTGCTGTACACAGTGTAGGGAGACACAACTCTAGTCCCTGCATACAATGGTGGCTTCATATCAGCATGGCACACCATAGTACATGCAGGACACTAAACTACAAATTGTGTGAGCTGTCTGACTTTCGGGACATTTTGATGCATTGGCACCGAGCTGCCCTAACACAATGAAAACCTATGAACTACGTGTTTAGTTGGATTATTCAATTTCATTAGTAGCATATTAAAGTGGTATTAAACCCAAAAGCATAGCCCAAAAGCAAACATGTATTATATTGCAGCTTACTAATTCCTAGATGTAGTGGCTGCATTTGTTTCCTTTTTTAGGCTTTCTCTGTTTTATGTTACTTTGATGATCTGGCCAGTAAGTCTGTTGTAAGCTCTCCTGCAGATGTAGTGTTTACAGAGCTGAGACAAACCATTTAACACTGTCAGAGATGCGTAACCTCTTCCCGTCTACGCTATAGACAAAAGACAAATCCAGCATGGACTCACATTGCCGGGAGGGCGTCTATGGACATGATCGCATTGTCCACGCTCCCTCTGCTGTGGGCAGGGATCTTTGGACACAGCTGCTCACAGATCGGTTTGAAGAGCCAATCACAGTGTAGCCCTAACAGTGACTGCCAATCTGTGCCCATCTGTGCCCATCAGTGCTGACAATCAGTGCCGTCTCCCGAGGAGTCAATTCCTCAGGATTAGGAGGAATTGCACTGACATAGATGACTATAGGTCCCAAGCCATGGTCCTAAAGGACAGATTCCTGGATAAAGGATATGAGGCACCTGCGATTGAGGAAGAAATCAAAAGGGCTGAAGACACGGACAGACATAACCTGATCCATGCACAGCCCAGACCCTCAACGGAAGCAGAACAACACTTCAAATGGTCAATGCTCACCTCGTTTTCAACCCAGCATAGAAAATTCCTCAACATTGTCCGGAGACACTGGGAAGTTCTACGGAGTGATCGAGTCCTAGGACCTCTCCTACATGAAAAAAAGGAGAAAGTGATATTCAGAGGGGCCCCCTCACTAAGACTGAAAGTTGCACCTAATGTCCTAGATCCCCCTGTGCGACCATCCTTCTTCCATAATTTGAAGGGCTTCTATCCATGCAGAAAATGTAGAGTGTGTAAACTGAACCACTGTAGGGATAGGAAGATCCTCAGCTTCTCCTCTACCACTACAGGGGCCAGATATAACATCAGACATTTCTGTACCTGTGAGACAAAGAATGTTGTCTATATGATTACCTGCCCCTGTGGTAAACAATATATTGGGCGTACCATTAGAACATTGGCGATCAGAGTAAGTGAACATATCACTAATATAATAAAAGGTAAAACCAACCATAGTGTGCCCAAGCACTATCTCAGGGCACACGACAGGGACCCCAGTGGTACCACCTTCTCAGTTATAGACAAATTTGTGCCTAACTGGCGGGGGAGCAATAACGTCAGGGGAGTCTCACAGCAAGAGGTATACTGGATTTACCAGTTGAAAACTTACATGCCGTACGGATTAAACGTTGATTGGGATATCAACTCCTTTATTAATCGATCCTGATTGTGGAGCATGTCCCATCTCTGCATATGTCTTATGTCCTTTGCTTGCTTTCAGTCCATTTTTATCATGAAGTTGTCATTTCTTATGGCCTCATGCACCTCTGTAGGGATACAATCGATTTGTCACCCCATCATGTAAAGTAAATACCCCCCCCCCTCCCTATCTCTCCCGTTCTCCTGTCTATCCCCAGCATGGAGACCACTTAGATATATACGATACACTCTAAGAAAACAACGTGGCACTAAGCACATACACATATCTCCTGTTTATCCCCTACACGGTTCACCATAATGTGGAATTTAGCACATTTGCACATATTATCGCATCAATGCGATTTTGGCATCAATGAACACACACACACACGATCGCATGACATGCGATATTGGCTTGACTGCCGCAACTTCTATCTTTAATTTTTTATTTTTATTCTTATTTTTTGTTTCTATGCGATTTTGGCATCAATGAACGCATACACATACGATCGCATGATATGCGATATTGGCTTGACTGCCACAACTTTTATCTTTATCTTTATTCTTATTTCTTTGTTTCTAATTTCCGTCCTAGGGTTTGCGCCATTCCCATATTATTTTCCCGTTTGCATAGCCCACTTACACCCTAAAAGTTCCACCCATCGCATACACTGCTAGAAGTGCTTTGCTACTATAATCTTGTCTTCACTGGCTCACCGTAGGACCGGACCCGCCTCTGTCTGCAGAGCATCTTCCGTCTGCATAATCGGGGTTCCCGCCCACCGACATCCACCTCTGGGGCGGATCTGACGTCATACCTCCTCTATGCATCTCCGCACGGGAGATGAATATCTGAATTACTAAGCTCACATCTCCCGGCCACAAACCGCCGGGTACGCACACCCCCTTATTATAGGATTTTGATTATGCCATTCCCCGGTTAAATTCCCTTTACATGCGGTTTATTTACTTCCGGGTCACCGGGATTAGCATTCCCACTATTTTATATAAATCCTCATGTATTTTATGCACACAAGGTGTATGACACATCTTTCCACTCTATTCATACGTTCCATCTTACAATCCCTCTGGTTAACTCCATACATAGATACCTAGTCTGCTCACACCGGAAGCACTTCCCCTTATGTGCACCACGAGTTTGGGGGTGGGGTCTTGACTCTTCAGATCAATTGGTGCATGACTGCTATATATATCGCAGCATTTTGAGGCATTGGTTACCCCAGATGACGTATCTTTTATACGAAACATGGCGGGAACCTGCTGCCCTGATTTGCTGCGTTTTTGTGTTTGAAAAAGACTTTTAAGAAACTTTTACCTTATGCCTGATTGATAGGTTTTTTAACCTCATTTGTAATAAACGCACCTCATGCCAAGAGGTTTTTACACTATTTCGAGTTTTCTTTTATCTCTTCCGAATCCACCCAATTGGGGTCCATTGATCCACCCCTCTTCACCCACCACCACCGTGGACGAACGCTTGGATCTTGGGGATACCTCCGTCTTTTAAGTAAGACCCACATTTTCGAACGCAATTTGTGACGTTCCTTACACAGTGGAGGACACCCATCCGGAGATCCAGTTCCCATAGGAGCCACCCTCACAGGAACCATAAGAGAATCCCTGGTGGAACGCAGGATATACCATCTACTCTTCAGTACATACCTTGGCACCTGGTGAATGGTCCAACGCTCTACTATATCTGAAATCTGGTAAGCCTCCATCCTAACAAGACTGGAGAATATCTTATCCTTGTTTTATGGAACTGATTTACAGAATTTACTCAAAATTTATCTGCGGACTCTGAGCATATCCAATCATCTTCAGTCATTCCTGACTTGCATGAACTCTCTCAGGGTTGATTATATGTGTCTAGAAACTCACTGTTTCCCAATTGATTGTTCCTACTGCATTGGCTGAGCGCTATAACATCTGTATATTAATCAGTGCCGTCTGTCAGTGCTCCTCAGTGATGCCTATCAGTGCCCATCAATGTCTATTAGTGCCCATCATTGCAGCCTCATCAGTGCCACCTCATCAGTGCCTACCAGTGCACATCAGTGCAGTCTATCGGTGTCCAGGAGAAAATTACTTATTTAGAAATATGGTATGGTATAACAGAAACTAAGGAAAACTTTTTTAAATGTTGTCTTTTTTTCATTTCTTTAGTAAAAAATAAAAAACTCAGTGGTGATTAAATACCACCAAAATAAAGCTCTATATGTCTAAACAAAATGATAAAAATTGTGTTTTGGGTACAGCGTTGCAGAACCGTGCAATTGTCATTGAATATGTGACAGAGCTGAAACCTTAAAATTGGCCTGGGCAGGAAGGGGGTGAGATAGTCCAGTAGGCAAGGGGTTAAAGATCATCTTTTATTTGTTTATGTAAAACCTTTATCCCAAAAGGGAAAAAAACAGTTTGCTGTAACTACTTATAAATTGTGAGCTGGGATTTGGCTTCAATGTGTTAGGGTATTTAAATCGGATAGTACATCTAATACTCCCCTCCCCACAGACTGACAATGCTGCCCTCTGCTGTGCCCCTGTGCCCTTTCATCCAGATTAGAGGCACTCTAATACAGGAGGTGTGTTACTGGCTAGATCATCAGGTGAAAACAGATTGGAAAAAAAGCCTTTAATAAGAAAGCTAATGCAGCCACCACATCTAACGATTTAACCATTTGCCCCCCCACCCACAGTACTTTTACTACGAGTGGGCGGCAGCTATAGGCACCCCATGTACTGGTACGTTGCAGGATATACGCTAACTGGCGTGCCCCCTGGGTCTGCAGCACTTGGTACTTGGCTGCTGTGAGTGGCCGGGGTATCATGTGATCGCTATGACCAATCATAGAGATCACATGATTACAATGTAAACAGTACAACCATGAATGGCTTCTATTCATGACTGCTTGCTTACTATTTTAATGCTGTGATTGGCCCACAGCTATCACATGGTACCTGCCACCCTGTACCATTTGATTAGCTGTAGCCAATTACAGTAGTAAGAAAGCTGTCAATGAAAGCCATTCGTGACGGTTAAAATTATTGCTTATGAAGCAGTCACGGTGGAAAAAAAATATTAATCCTTGTTAAACCTCCAGAGTAGTACAGTGTCACTATGGTGAAAAGTAGGTAAAAAGAAAAAATCTTAAAAAAAGAAAAAAATCTTTTCTTTTTTTTTTTTTTATATACCGTCACCAGTCAGTATCCCTGATCACCGGCACACAAGTCATAAGATGACGGTGTACTGCACTGGTCACAGCATGTAAAAAAAAGTGATTTAATTTCTTAATTTTCCAAAAAATTGTGACAAAAAAAATTACAATTTCAAAAAACTCGCCATGCCTTCTTACTAAATACCCTGGAATGTCTACTTTCCAAAAAGTGGTCATTTGGGGGGTATTTGTACTTTCCTGGCATTTTAGGGCCTCAAGAAATGAGATCGGCCGTCAGTACATCGGGATTGATCAATTTTCAGATATATCCCATAGTTTGTGGACTCTAGAACTTTCCTACAGACTAAAAAATATACACTGATTTAGGTTATTTTTACCAAAGAAATGTAGCAGTATACGTTTTGGAATATTTATTTGCAAAATCTTTGTTTTTTGTCAAAATATAAAAATTTCCGGTAATTTGTTCATTTGTATAGCAAAAAATAAAAAACCAAGTAGTGATCAAATACCACCAAAGGAAAGTTCTATTTGTGTCAAAAAAAATTCCAGTTAAAGTAGCACAGTGCTAAATAGCAAAAAAAAAAAACATCATGAAGGGGGTAAAACCTCCTGGAGGTCAAGTGGTTAATTAGAAAAGTTTAGGTCTGTTAATTCATTTTTTTTTCTGGGTAGAATTTCCTTCCTGTCGCGGTGAAATTAAATACCACCAAAAGAAAGTTCTATTTGTGGGATAAAAAACACTTTCCCTACTATGGCCGTCCCACTTCAGCCCCCACATTCTTCACAGTAGCTGCTCTTCAACCACCACAAGGTATTTTTTCCTCTTCTAGATACAAATGCCATAGGAGTGATGTACATTTGAATAATTGCACAATTGCAATCAGACACCAACAGGTTAGTAACATTACCTGTGGCTAAGCCCATAGTCCTATAGATAAAGAGTCCTTTCTCAAAAAGATTACTATCTACGCACTGCTACCACAAAGCAGCTTATTTATGGATGTTTTTTTTTTTTGAAAATGTTAAACTTTGGGTTAAATTCCGATGGAATCAATTAACCTTTGAGAGGATTTTATATTGTTTTGTAATTGACCTACCGCCTTTTAGAACAGAAATATTAATTATGACATTTTGATATTATCGTGTAGAAATATTTTTAACCTTTTGTAATTTTGATCGTGACACAGTTAGATTTTGTTGATCTACATATATATTGTGTACAATTTTTTTATCTCCGTTTCCAATAGCCCTGAGGAAGGGGGAGTCTCTGATCCCCCGAAACGCGTTGACTCTATCCCATTGCAAACACCACAAGCAAAATAAAACTTTACTTATTTTATAATCTGTGACTCTGGGCGCTCCTTTCACTCACCCCCGGACCTATAAATGCCTATCGGTGCCACCTATCAGTGCAGCCTTATCAGTGCCTCCTCATCAGTGCCCATCAGTGCCACTTACCCATGCCCATCAGTGCCACCTATCAGTGCCGCTTACCCATGCCCTTCAGTGCTGCCTATCAAAGCCCATCAGTGCCACCTATAAGTGCCCATCAGTGCAGCCTCATCAGTGCCCTTTGGTGCCACCTATCAGTGAAGCCTCATCAGTTATTCCTCATCAGTGCCCACCAGTGCCACCTATCAGTGCCCATCAGTGTCGCCTCATCAGTGCAGCCTATCAGTGCCCATCAGAGCCATTTACCCATGCACATCAGTGCCACTTACCAGTGCCTATCACTGCCACCTATGAGTGCCCTTCAGTGCTGCCTATCAAAGCCCATCAGTGCCACCTATAAGTGCCCATCAGTGCAGGCTCATCAGTGCCGCCTCATCTGTACCCTTCAGTGCCACCTATCAGTGAAGCCTCATCAGTTACTCCTCATCAGTGCCCACCAGTGCCACCTATCAGAGCCCATCAGTGTCGCCTCATCAGTGCCCATCAGTGAAGGAGAAAAATTACCTGTTTGCAAAATTTTATAACAAACTATGAAAAATGTTTTGTTTGCTTTTTTCAAAATTTTCGGTCTTTTTTGTTTGTTTAGCAAAAAAATAACTAAATAAACCCCAGTGGTGATTAAATTCCACCAAAAGAAAGCTCTAATTGTGTGGTCAAAGCGTGACAGTGCTCAAAGCTGAAAATTGCCCTGGGCAATAAGGGGGTAAAAGTGCCCAGTAGCCAAGTGGATAAAGTAGCACAGTGCCGAGTATCAAAAAATGCCCTGGTCATGAAGGGGGTAAATCCTCTCGGAGGTCAAGTGCTGTAATACTGCTTTAGGGCAACGTTGTCTAATTTTGATCTGCATATTTCTAAAGTTACAAAAAGTGTCATCATCTGCCCAGAATCATGGAAGTGACCCCCCCACCTCCAGCACCGCCACCTTTAATTATCCAGCAAAGTCCCTTACCTGGTTTGCTATGTATTGCCTGGCATTACTTATTCATTTATTTGTGCCATTGTCTTTTTATACTTTCTGCCTTTGTGTTGATGCGCATTCTTCTCTTTATTAGAATTGTGCGGCATGATAAGCTAATTAGCGATTGTCTGGCTTTCCTGGAGAATAACCACAATGCGCACAATGACACCTCCAGACAAACAAACCAGAAAACAATGACAAATGCAGGAATAACTAAAAAGCATTTTTTTCCGATAACGACTTAGCCTGCAAACCCCGTCTTCTCTTCCATTCTCTGCGTAATTATGATATACATGGAAGCCATTACATTGTCACAATTCCTCCAACAACAATGAGCTGAGACAATTATTTCAGCTACATCGTTAACTTAATTAGAGATGGCACCTTTCATGTGTATGACGCCGTGACCTTTAATTGCACAATATAAGACAGGTAGTAATACTCGAAAAGGAATCACACCGGAGGCATTTATCTAGAATTATAGATTAAGTGGGGTTTAGCTCCCTTTGAACACATTTGTTTCTTTAATACATCCAAGTCAAGCAAATTTGCAAGTAAAACCTTTTACCTTTATGTCTCTGTCCCCAAATGCAAGTATTGGGCCGCCTGCCTTTACACGCACATGAACTTTAATGGCATCCCAGTCTTAGTCCATAGGGTTCAATATTGAGTTGGCCCACCCTTTGCAGCTATAACAGCTTCAACTCTTCTGGGAAGGCTGCCCACAAGGTTTAGGAGTGTCTATGGCAGGGGTAGGCAACCTGCGGCCCTCCAGCTGTTGCAGAACTACAAGTCCCATCATGCCTTTGGGAGCAATTGTAACTGCCAGCCCTGCAATGCCTCATGGGAAATGTAGTTCCACAACAGCTGGAGGGCCGCAGGTTGCCTACCACTGGTCTACGGGAATGCTTGACCGTTCTTCCAGAAGTGCATTTGTGAAGTCAGACACTGATGTGGATGAGAAGTCCTGGCTCGCAGTCTCCGCTCTAATTCATCCCAAAGATGTTCTATCGGGTTGAGGTCAGGACTCTGTGCAGGCCAGTCAAGTTTCTCCACCCCAAACTCACTCATCCATGCGATTCGGCACTGCATCGCTTTAACTGACAATTGCGCTATCGTGCGTCATTGAACCCAAACAAAATTGATGTCTTTTTTTTCCCATAGATAGAGCTTTCTTTTGGTGGTATTTGATCACCCCTGCGTTTTTTATTGTTTGCGTTATAAACAAAAAAAGGCCGACAATTTTGAAAAAAAAAAATGTTTTTTTACTATTTGCTATAATAAAAATCCAAAATAAATGTGCAAAAACCAATTTCTTCATCAGTTTAGGCCGATTAAGGAAAATTGTTGCCATACTTACCGTAATTTTCCTTTCCTGGATCCTCCCCATGTCAGCCTACTACGGGTCAGCTCCGCCCCCTCTGACCCCCACAGGACCACCTCAACCAAAAACGTGTAAATAAAACCTAAAAATAATATCGTTTATCATTTTTTTGTAAAAAAAAAAAGTTTTAACAGCCGGAAAAAAACAAATATTGCGTTTGTTATTTTTTGCGTCCCCACTAGTTTATGGTGGTTTTCTTTCGAGATAGATACCCTTTTTTTTCTGTAGTTAAAACAAAC
>BLSH010303156.1:286277-305415 GCA_018402905.1 Glandirana rugosa | reverse complement strand
AACCATTATATCACATATATATGACATATTCCAAACTACATCTCAACTCACTTGGGTTTGACAGGTATGACTTGAAATCCCACAGGATCTGTCCCTCAAAGCAGTAGTAGTAGTAATCTCTACCTAGTCCAGAATCAGATTGTTCTGTAATGCAGGATGAGATGTTATTATATCTGCATTCTGTCCCTCACAGCGCCGACAGCATCCTCTCCCTAGACTAGCCTGAGAGCATGTGACATGCAGCACTACGTGACTCCAGCTTATACAGAGGCTTAGTCACATGATGCACTGGCCAATCACAGCCATGCCATTAGTAGGCATGGCTGTGATGGCTTCTAAGGACAAACCAGTGAAACGTTTGTTGATTGGCTGCCCTGCAGCTATTCAACAGGCGGGATCAAATACCCGAACCCAGAACCCGAATGCAAACTTTTTTCAAATGTTCGGGTCCGGGTCACGGACACCCTAAAGTTCAGTATGGACAGTTTGGGTTCACTCAACTCTACATCAAACCTTATACAGTATATATACACTATATTACCAAAAGTATTGGGACACCTGCCTTTACACACACATGTGTTTAGTGATGAAGGAGCTAGGGGCGGCCCATGCATTGTGGGCACACGCCCCCCCCCCCCATCCATGCCGCCCCCTATCCATGCGCTCGGCCCCTTTCAGGGCTCCGGGCGCATGAATTACAATTGCGGGGATAGGCAGGGGGGGTGTGTCTTTTGAAACACTAGGCTTTAAAATAGGGTGGGATCGGGGCACAGAGAATTGCATCTGGAGCCCTCCCAGGTGTTGCAATACTGATCCTCCTCCCGGCCAATCAGGAAGCGGGTTTGATACCCGTAACCCGATTGGCTGACAGAACAGGCGACCCTATTGGATGCCTGGAAGAAGGAGGGGGGAGCTGGAAGTAGCCAAAGAGAGGACTCGGAGCCGCTGGCTGCCCCGCACCACGAATTGGTAAGGGCCAGACCTACCAGCAAACAACGGGAGTGGGGGCGGTCATGGGGGGGTGGATGGGTGGTTGTTTGACGCCCCCCTAAAAACCCACCAGCCGCCACTGGGAGGAACTTCTGATATGATGGGGAGGGACCTCTGATATAAATGGGGGGCCTTTGGTGTGAAGAGGGCTCTGATGTGATGGGGGACTTCTGATATGAAGGGGAGGCGCTGATGTATAGAGTTGACTTATACGATGAGGGGCTTTTTAGTGGTGGAGGCGACCTCTGATATGATGTGGGGCTTCTATTGTGACAGGGGAACCTCTGATGTAATGTGGGGTATCTGATGTAAAGTTTTCATCAAGGCAGTTGTGTGCATTGTCCCAGGCTCAGGCATGGGGGATAAGAAGGGAAAGGAAAAAAGGGGAGACATGATTGAAACCTTTAAATACATCAATGGGGTGAATAAGGTTCAGGAGGGCAGTCTTTTCAATATGAAACCAAAATCAAGAACACGGGGACCTCAAACTAACTGGAGGGAAGTTCAAATCTAATCTTAGAAAGTATTATTTTGCTGAAAGGGTGGTTGATGATTGGAATAAACTACCAACAGAGGTTGTGAGACAGTCAACAGTAAATGGCTTCAAACATTCTTGGGATAATCACAAATCTATAGTAAGACAACAAGGTTACTGAAAAAAAAAAAAAGTTAAAAAAAAAATGGCCAGACTTGATGGACTACTCAGTCTTTTTCTGCCGTCACTTTTCTATGTTTCTTATATATACATACATACATACATATACAATATATTGGTAAAAGTATTGGGACGCCTTTACATGCACATGAACTTTAATGGCATCCCAGTCTTAGTCTGTAGGGTTCAATATTGAGTTGGCCCACCCTTTGCAGCTATAACAGCTTCAACTCTTCTGGGAAGGCTGTCCACAAGGTTTGGGAGTGTCTATGGGAATGTTTGACCATTCTTCCAGAAGTGCATTTGTGAGGTCAGGCACTGATGTTGGACAAGAAGGCCTGGCTCACAGTGTCTGCTCTAATTCATTCCAAAGTTGTTCTATCGGGTTGAGGTCAGGACTCTGTGCAGGGCATTCAAGTTCCTCCACCCCAAACTCGCTCATCCATGTCTTTATGGACCTTGCTTTGTGCAGTGGTGCGCAGTCATGTTGGAACAGGAAGGGGCCATCTCCAAACTGTTCCCACAAAGTTGGGAGCATAAAATTGTCCAAAATGTCTTGGTATGCTGGCGCCTTAAGAGTTCCTTTTACTGGAACTAAGGGGCCAAGCCCAACCCCTGAAAAACGACCCCACACCATAATCCCCCTTCAACCAAATTATTTGGACCAGTGCACAAAGCAAGGTCCATAAAGACACAGATGAGCGAGTTTGGGGTGGAGGACTGGTCCTGACCTCAACCTGATAGAACACCTCTGGGATGAATTAGAGCGGAGACTGCAAGCCATGCCTTCTCGTCCAACATCAGTGCCTGACCTCACAAATGCGCTTCTGGAAGAATGGTCAAACATTCCCATAGACACTCCTAAACCTTGTGGACAGCCTTCCCAGAATAATTGAAGCTGTTATAGATGCACAGGGTGGGCCAACTCAATATTGAACCCTATGGACTAACGCCTCGTACACACAATCATAATCAGAAAACACTTTTGGCACGATCGTACGATAATCTGATATTTAGTACACAGCTTTCATCCGAAATTTTGCAAAGGGACAAACACGAACATTTTTCTCGTACAATACCAGATCAGTACAGTTTTCGTCCAAAAATACAATGCAAATACATTACTTCCAAGTTTTTATTCTGTCGTACGAGAATTTCCATACTTGGCAACCTATTCGTTTTTTATATGGAGACTAGCATGCAAAAAAAAAAATGGACGATCATTCGTCCGATAATCTTATTGTGTGTACGAGGCTTAAGGCTGGGATGCCATTAAAGTTCATGTGCATGTAAAGGCGGGCGTCCCAATACTTTTCACAATATAGTGTGTGTGGATCAAAATTTGGGCTGTTCAGCAGCGACCAGGTGAATTTCGATCCATGTATGGGATAGAAAGTCAATCTATCAATCAACTTGTGTACAACCAGCCTGTTGGGTTTTCCCAAATGATCAGTGCCGCAGGCTATTATAGTCGGCAACACTGATCAGTGTATTCTGCCGGCTGGGAAGGCTCCCCACTGTCAGAATACAATAGCACAGCGCGAGGGAAATCACTTGATTCCCCCCATCCATACATGCAATGTAGATGGGGGAATCAATTTTTTTTTTTCAACCGGTTTGTTAAACAAAAAAAAAAAAATGAATCATATACTGAGCATTCATGGACTGACCTTATCTGGTCCACTTAAAGTGTTACTAAACCCAGGAGCCTGCAGTCACTATATCTGGTCTCCCACGGTACACAGAACATGGAAATACAATAATTTTAGTAAATATAAACTGCTAAATACCTTTTATCATCAGCAGTCTTGTGATTACTGTCAATGTCTGGTTAAAGCTTGTAGGAGGAGTTTTCATTTTATTCTGCCTGTCCTATAAGGTTGCATGACCCCTGACCCTCTGTCTGGACAGTGCCGGATGGCCATGTGCTGATCACATGAACCTTTCAAAAAAAAAAAAAACTCTCTGGCAATACACACCAAACTGAGCATGTGCAGAGTGACTCCAAAGGCTCTGTACTATCAGAAGATGTATAGGGGACAGTGGAAGAAGGGGAGGATCCGAGAAGACAGGATCAAACAGCCTTTTTTACACAATGAGGATTAGCCCCTTAGGTCCTACAGTGAGTATAACAAGCAAGCTTTACTGCATATACAGACTGATTTTACAGTTGTGGGTTTAGTAACACTTCTGGACCGCCCCCAATATATATATATGCGTGATTACTTTAATGTTATATACTGTCATTATGACATTATGACATTATGACTAGCTGCCATAACCCTGATAATTTTTTAAATATTTGCCACAGGATCACTTTTATGGGCAGCGGGAGAGGTGCCCCCCACCCCGTCCTGCTGCTTCCCAGTGGTTCCCCCCGCTTACTGGAGCGATCGGTAAAGGCAGAAATGATCCAATCCCCTGGAACTCAAGTGAGAGCAAGATGACCCCCACTCGAGTCTTATACCCTTGGAGGACCGGAGCAACGTCCGACGTCACTTCCGCCTAACGGCCTTAAAGGGACAATTATTTTGGCCCTTTAAGGCCGTTGGGCGGAAGTGACATCAGACGTCGCTCTGATCCTCCAAGGGCATAGAGTCGAGTAAAATTACATTTTTTTTTTTTTATTGCTTTTAAATGTAAAATGTTAGATCTGAGGTCTGTTTGACCCCATATCTCACAATAAAGAGGCCCTGTCGTGCTTATTTCTGTCAGAAGGGATGTTTCCATTCCCTGTAATAGGTATAAAAGGTATCAAAAAAATAAAGGGACAGTGTAAAAATAAAAAAATAAAAAGTAAAATAAATAAGAAAAAAAGAAAAAAAATTTTAATTACCGTAGTTTGTCTCCATTTCATGATCGTGCGCAATTTTGAAGCATGACACATTAGGTATCTATTTACTTAGCGTAACATCAACTTTGACATTATGCAAAAAAAATTGAGCTAACCTTACTATTTGGTATTTTTTTAATTCATGAAAGTGTATTTTTTCCAAAAAAATTGCATTTGAAACACTGCTGCGCAAATACAGTGTGACATAAAAATATTGCAATGACTGCCATTTTATTCTCTAGGGTCTCTGCTAAATATATATATATATTTCTAAGTAATTTTTGAGCAAAGAATATTAATTTCACCACTTCAGCGCTAGAAGGATTTACCCACTTCCTGACCAGGCCATTTTTTGCAATACAGCACTGCGTCGCTTTAACCGACAATTGCGCGGTTGTGCAACGTTGTACCCAAACAAAATTGATGTCCTTTTTTTCCCATAAATAGAGATTTATTTGGCGGTATTTGATCACCTCTGCGTTTTTTTTTTATAATCAAAAAAGAGGGACAATTTTTGGAAACATTTTTTTTTTACTTTTTGCTATAATATATATCAAAAATATATATAAAAAAACAAATTTATTCATCAGTTTAGGCCGATATATGTTCTTCTACATATTTTTGGTAAAAAAAAATCTCAATAAGCATATATTGATTGGTTTGCGTAAAAGTTATCGCATTTACAAACTATGGGATAGATTTTAGAGACTTTTATTTTTTTTTTTCATTTTTTTTACTGGTAATGGCGGCGATCTGCATTTTGTAGTGGGACTGCGAGTTTGCGGTGGAAAAATTTCACCCCACGTGACACTTTTTGGGGACCGGTGGCATTATTACATTGATCAGTGCTATAAAAATGCAGTGATCTATATATAAATGACACTGGCAGGGAAGGGCTTAACACTAGGGAGCGATCAAGGGGTTAACTGCATTCCTTCTAACTGTATGGGGGATGGGCTACCTTGGACATGACAGAGATTGCTGTTCCCGATCACTGGGAACAGAAGATCTCTGACATGTCATCTGGCAGAACAGGGATCCGCCTTATTTACATAGGCAGATCCCCATTCTGCCTCCGCACACCGCGATCGCGGGTCGCCGGCGGACATTGAGTCAACTGGACCTGCGGGCACGCTCCAGCGGTGCGCAGAGGGTGTGCCCATAATCCCTCATGCACGGACCGATGTGCAGCTACGGCGGATCGCCGGGAGAGCCGAGCTGCCGCAGTACAATGACGGCGGCTGGTCAGCAAGTGCTTAAGTATTGGAGTTTTTTAGATAAAGTAGCGATATATTTGGAAGACAACGCTGGAAATAAAGGCTGGCTGTACAGAGCAGGGTGGCATGGCGGCATTAAAAAAAAAAAAAATTGTTATAATTTATGATTAGGTATACGCTGTGCAGGGCCGGCTCTACCAATAGGCGGAGTAGGCATCCGCCTAGGGTGCACTTCCGCCTAGGGGCGCCTGGCCACTGTTGATCTGTCACTGGCTGCTCTGCATTGATTCATGTAAAAACTGACACTGTGTGACTGAGATAATGAGATTGTTTTATCACATAACATCTGCAAATGTATATAGAAATAGTGACTGATCTGCCAAATACCCCCCTCCGCCCTCACCCCCCCGTGAGGCTGTATTTGATGGGCACAGGTGAAGCCGTATTTGATGGGCACAGGTGAGGCTGTATTGATCGGCGCTGGTGAAGCTGTATTTATTTGGCGCTGGGCAGGGAAAAGGGGGTGGAGTCAAGGGGGCGGCAAAATGTGGTTTCGCCTAGGGTGTCAAAAATCCTTGCACCAACCCTGACGCTGTGTATACAGCATGTGTGCGTAATAACATTTGAAATAATAATGTTACCCGTATTATTATTATTATTATTACCGCTCTACAACGGAGGCATTTACAAGGAAGACATTACCGCGGAGGTCATCTTGACATCAAAGCAGACGGTGACAATTCCACGGCGAGATGAACAGAAGACGTTAAGTGCAGACACACAAATAAGATGAATAAAGTTGTGTGGATTTGTTTGGATGATGATTGACCGGCTTTGACCTTCCCTTCTTCAGTTGTGTTTGCAGAAGGTTTTCAAAAGGCAACATGTGAGAGCGAGGAGAGCCACAAGTGTCTGACATTATTTCCTTCTCACTATAAACAGATCTAAACTCCAGGATAAAAAATATTGCAGCTTTCCAGTCCTCAGATGTGGTGGCTGCATTTGTTTTCTTTTTTCGGGCTTTTATTTTTTACCTGTTCCTCCTGACGGAAATCGTGGGCGATAATAATGTCCTGTGGTACATTGTCATCAGTTAGATCAGGGGTCTAAAAACTCTCTGGGGCCAGATGTGGCCGTTTGCTTGGCTCTATCCGGCCCTTAGAACACTATTCCCCCCACTGATACCAATGATGGGGTGCTATTCCTCCCACTGATACCAATGATGGGGCGCTATTCCTCCCACTGATACCAATGATGGGGCACTATTCCTCCCACTGATACCAATGATGAGGCACTATTCCTCCCACTGATATCAATGATGGGGCACTATTCCTCCCACTGATACCAACGATGGGGCACTATTCCTACCACTGATACCAACGATGGGGCACTATTCCTCCCACTGATACCAATGATTGGTCACTATTCCTCCCACTGACACCAATGATGGGGCACTATTCCTCCCACTGACACCAATGATGGGGCACTATTCCTCCTACTGACACCAATGATGGGGCACTATTCCCCCCACTGATACCAATGATGAGGCACTATTCCTCCCACTGATACCAATGATGGGGCACTATTCCTCCCACTGATACCAATGATTGGGCACTATTTCCCCCACTGATACCAATGATGGGGCACTATTCCTCCCACTGATACCAATGATGAGGCACTATTCCTCCCACTGATAGCAATGAAGGGGCACTATTCCTCACACTGATACCAATGATGAGGCACTATTCCCCCCACTGATAGCAATGAAGGGGCACTATTCCTCCCACTGATACCAATGATGGGGCACTATTCGCCCCACTGATACCAATGATGAGGCACTATTCCTCCCACTGATACCAATGATTGGGCACTATTCCCCCCACTGATATCAATGATGGGGCACTATTCCTCCCACTGACACCAATGATGAGGCACTATTCCTCCCACTGATACCAATGATGGGGCACTATTCCTCCCACTGATACCAATGAAGGGGCACTATTCTTCCCACAGATAACAATGATGGGGTGCTATTCCTCCCACTGATAGCAATGAAGGGGCACTATTCCTCCCACTGATAGCAATGAAGGGGCACTACTGCTCCCACTGATAGCAATGATGGGGCACTATTCCTCCCACTGATAGCAATGATGGGGCACTATTCCTCCCACTGATACCAATGATGGGGCACTATTTCTCCCACTGACGCCAATGATGGGGCACAATTCCTCCCAATGGTACCAATGATGGGGAACTATTCCTCCCACTGATAGCAATGATGGTTCACTATTCCTCACACTGATACCAATGATGGAGCACTATTCTTCCACTGATACCAATGATGGGACACTATTCCTCCCACTGGTACCAATGATGGGGCACTATTTCTCTCACTGACACCAATGATGGGGCACAATTCCTCCCAATGATACCAATGATGGGGCACTATTCCTCCCACTGACACCAATGATGGGGCACTATTCCTCCCAATGGTACCAATGATGGGGAACTATTCCTCCCACTGATAGCAATGATGGTTCACTATTCCTCACACTGATACCAATGATGGAGCACTATTCTTCCACTGATACCAATGATGGGACACTATTCCTCCCACTGGTACCAATGATGGGGCACTATTTCTCTCACTGACACCAATGATGGGGTACTATTCCTCCCACTGATACCAATGATGGGGCACTATTCCTCCCACAGACACCAATGATGGGGCACTATTCCTCCCACCGATACCAATGATGGGGCACTATTCCTCTCACTGATACCAATGATGGGGCACTATTCCTCCCACTGATACCAATGATGGGGCACTATTCCTCCCACTGATACCAATGATGGGGCACTATTCCTCCCACAGACACCAATGATGGGGCACTATTCCTCCCACTGATACCAATGATGGGGCAGCTACCTCTGTAAACCACAAAACACCTCCCTCATTATTCTGAAAATGAGGATAAAAAGGGAGGTTCTGTAGTCCAAACATTCAAAGGGTATGTTCACCTTTTCACAAAAAAGTGTGCAAAATGATCTTTTGATCCTGCCAAAAATGTATAACTTTCTGTGTTCTCTGCCTGGACTCAACTGTTATCAGTTACATTGCTCTCAGCTGTCTGGGTGGACTACAGATCACCTTCCTCATTGTGATTGAGATGATGATAGAAAAAAATGTTTTGTAATCCAAACATTTAAAGGATAAGTTCACCTTTTCACAAAACATGTGTCCAAAAAATACTTGTTGATCCTGCCAGAAATTGTTTTGAGTTGATAAATTCCTGTGCTCTCAGCCCGTGCTCAGTTACATTGTTCTCAGCTATCTCTGTGGACTACATATCACCTCCCTCATTGCCGCTGTTTCTCAGGCTTAATGTTTCCGCCGGTTCGTTCGAGAAACAATCAGATGGTGTGGCCGGCTGCTCGGATAGGCGATCAAAGAGTGAACACACTTTGATTGACTCTATGGCCTTGGAGGACTGGAGCTACGTCATGGCGTCACTTCGGGTCCAGGCTAGAAGAAAATCTTTTTTTTTTTTAAAGAAAAAGATCAAAACTGTTTTTTTTTTTTCTAATCTTTTGCTTTTAAAGGGTAAATGAGAGATTTGGGGTCTTTTTGACTCCAGATCTCTCCATAAAGAGGACCGGTCATCCCTATTTCTATTACAAAGGATGTTTACGTTCATTGTAATAAAAGTTGTACATTTTTTAAAAATAAATTAAAGGGACGGTGTAAAAATAAAACGTAAAATAAATAAAAATAAGAAAAAAAAAAAGTAAAGCGTCCCATCCCTCCATGCTCTCACGCAGAAGAGAACGCATACGGTATTCACACCACACATGTAAGGGATCATCGTCCATGGCTCTAGTTGTGATGTCATATGGCGGGGGCGCGCAGCACGGCAATCGCTGCTGCGTCATGTTACCAGGACACGGTGCGACTCTGATCTCTGCAAAATAGCCAACGACACGGCTCTTTAACCATGCGATCGGCTGTGTCCAATCACAGCCGGTCACATGTAAGGCCTTATACACACGGGCGTATCTAAAAAAATAAACAAAACGTCGGGCCCCAAGTCAAGGAAAAAAAGTCGACATTTTTTGGCGTTTTTGAGCGTTAGTGAGCGTCGGCGTCAATAGGCGTTTTTTAAAAAAAAATCATCCCTCTGCTATTCTTCAACCTAAAAACGTCGGCGTCAAAAAACGCCGGAAAACGCCGGTACAATATTAGGTGGCGTTTGTTGGCGTTTTGTGGCGTCGGCGTCAAAAAACGTCAAAATGTTACCGCCTCAGAACGCGATGGCCATGGGTTCTACTTTCTGCTCACTAACGCCGACGCCATCTACAGCTCAAAAATGCCGACGTTTTCATGGGGCCATTGACTAACATGGAGAGCTGCAAAAAACGCCAGAAAACATCGGCGTCAAAAAACGTCCGTGTGTATGAGGCCTTAATGCGGAAGTGTCGTTAATCCAGGGCAAACTCTCTTCCTCAGGGCCTAACAATCATTAGGCATGTCCCTCTTAAATACATGTACAGAGGTGCATGCAGGTGGGCAGCGTCTCGATTAGGCGACCCACCCACAGAGGGGGGAGTGGCAACGTGGCCCAATCGGACACCAGCGGCGCCTACCTATCCACCCACATACACCCGTGCAGACCATGTGTGCACAAACCAGTGCCAGTGAGTATCACAGCCCTTATGCAGATACACAGAAATCAATACCCAGTGGTGTATTTAGGTTTTGTGCTGCCCTAGGCCCGACTAAACTCGTTCCCCTCCTCCCCCACACAGTTGCGGAACGCCGGCTGCCCGCACAACAACTTATTGGTTGGGATCCGCTGCCTGGGCCTTTCGGGATGCCCAGACCCCCACATATGTATGGGCTGTCCCCTTCTGATGGCAGCCCTGCCTGTATTATCATACCGGCAACACTAAAAGTGCAAGCCGGCGGGGAGTCTTTTTGTGCTGCCCCCCTGCAAAGTGCCGCCCTAGGCCTGGGCCTTGTTGGCCTAGGCCAAGATACAGCGTTGGCAATACCCACAAGACTCCCATATATAAAAAAAAAATATTTATACAATACAGCAATATGGCGTACTATGGCATTAGCAACCAATACACCATTTCCTCTATCTAGAGTACTATACTGACAGTTTTTATATGGTTGGGGTTGTTCTTTAACCCCCATCGGTTCATCTTTCTCCCTTTCCCTCCCCTCAATATGTATGTGTATATATATATGTATATGTATGTATGTGTGCTTTTCACTTGGGCTGCGTTCATTTGCAGTCCGTGTGTGATACAGATTAGTATTGTTGTGATAGATAGAAGATATGTATATATATATATATATATATATATATATATATATATATATATGTTTGATATACATCCTTTCACATTGTTCCGTTTGTGAGTGTATTTTATTCTATTGTTTTTAATAAACAGTCTTATGGTATTGCACTAGGTCGGTGCGCCCCTCTCTTGTGTTTTTTCTCCAAAGCCAACACTAACAATCCCCCCCCCACACACACACAGGAGAGGAGAGATCTGCTCCTCTTCCTCCTGCCCCTACCCCTCTGTGTCCACCCACAATCCAATTCCTGGTGCTGTGCCTAGGAAAAGGAAAGTGGGGGCCAGAAATTTGAAGTCCAGCAGCCTCAGATACATCTGGATGAGAGGTGCTGATTGCCAAGGGGCGAGTGAGCTCACCATCCGTCCTTGTCTGTGAATGAAGTCTCCCTCCTTCTCTCTCCTGCCTCTGAGTGAGTACACTTAAGGTAAATAAGGGGTCTTAGAGCACCCCTTACATCAGAGTTCCCCTTTACCCCAGAGGCCACAGTGTTCCCCCTTACATCAGAGTCCTCTCCGTACATCAGCGTCCTCAGTGTTCCCCCTTAAATCAGGGTTCCCAGAGAATCCCTTATGTTAGAGTCCCCAGAGTTCTCCCTTACATCAGAGTCTGCAGAATCAGGGAAAGGGAGATCTGCGAGTTCAGATGTAAAAGGGGAACTCTGATATAAAGGGGGTCTTTATTAACTTCATATGATTAGAAATATTATTTAATAGCAAAATATATGTATAGCTTATACTATTCAAAAAAGTTGCTGTGCGCCGCTAAAGTGTTCGGATTTGACTTGAAGAAAAGGTGGTAACCCTACGCGCAGCATTGATGCACCCCCCCCCCCCCCCCAAACAGGGGCGGCTCTGGGGCTCGCGGCACTGTCAGCCAGCACCCCCCCCCCCTCCGTGGGAGGTCAGGCACTTACTATGCAGTGGGCTGCTGTGTGTGCTCTCTTCCTGTGTCCTCCAGGGAGCGGTGGGTCCGGCTCTAGCGCGTCTCCTCTTCTAAAGCACTAGACGTCAAATAGGATCACCTGGAGCTTTGGCCAATCGGGAAACAGGTCTCACAACCTGCCTCCTGATAGGCGGAGAGGAACTATAGTGTGAAAATAGTGAAAACTCATTCGCTATGATCACACAGTTGGGTGGGATTGGGGCGCACTCTCTGCGCCCTGAGTCCACCCTTTTTTGAAGTCTATTAGAGCCTCTGGCTCTAATCAGGTGCTTCAAAAAACACGCCCCCCCATCCCCGCCATAGGAATTTATGCACCCGGCTTCCTGAAAGGTCAGGCGCATGAATAGGGAGGGCGGTGGCACACGTGCGCCCGCAACGCATGGGCCGCCCCTGAGTGCCCTGATTACAATAAAGCCCCAGTAGTGCCCATTAGTGACACCAATCAGTGACCGTCAGTGACACTAGTCATAGCCCATTATTGATGCCAGTCAGTGCTGCTTTTCAGTGCCCATCAGTGCCTGCTCATCAGTGCTGCCCATCAATGCCCATCAGTGCTGTCCATTAGTGCCACCTATCAATGCCACCTATCAGTGCCCGCCAGTGTCGCATATCAGTGCTCATCAGTGCCACCTATCAGTGCCCACCGGTGTCACCTATCAGTGCCCCTCAGTGCCACCTATCAGTGCCCACCAGTGCCACCTATCAATGCCCACCAGTGTCACCTATCAGTGCCCATCAGTGTCACCTATCAGTGCCCATAAGTGCCACCTATCAGTGCCCACCAGTGCCACCCGTCAGTGCCCACCAGTGTCACCTATCAGTGCCCATCAGTGCCACCTATCAGTGCCCATCAGGTCAGCATATTAGTGCCTCCTCACCAGAGGGGATTAAATACCACCAATAGAAAGCTTTGTTTGTGTGAAAAAAATGATGTCATATGGGTACAGAGTTGCATGACCGCGCAATTGTCATTCAAAGTGCGACAGCGCTGAAAGCTGGAAATTTGCTTGGGCAGGAAGGGGGTGAAAGTGCCCGGTAGGCAACTAGTTAAAGTGTATTTTTTCACAAAACCGCTGCATGAATACAGTGTGACATAAAAAATTGTAAAGAACACCATTTTATAATAATAATAAGCCTGGTCAGCAAGTGGTTAAGGGGAGGACAAAGCTCATTCACTGTACTGTAAATTGAGGAGAGTGTTGCCACTCTAGAACAGGAAGTGTGTTAGGACTACAGAACACCTTTCCCTGTCCTCCTCTCCATAACAAAGGTGGAGGTGGTCTGTAGTCCACGGAGATAGCTGGGAACAATGTAACTGCCAATGCAACTCTGCCTGCAGCAACACAGGTAGAGAGCACAGGAAGTTTTCAGCTCACAGGATTTTTAGCTGGATCAACAAGTATTTTTTCAGTTACAAAACACTTTTAATGGGTTATTTATCGACATCAAAAGAGAGCAAATGGGAAAAAGTTAATTGTAAGAGTTTACTTACACTTTTTTTTCAAAGCGGCATTAAGCCCCAAACTAAAAATGTAATATGCTGCAGCTTATCAATCATTAGATGTGGTGGCTGCGTTTGTTTTCTTTTTTTTTAAACTTCTCTCTCCTCTGTTTTCACCTGGCCAGTAATGCACCTCCGGTATTAGAGTGCCCCCACTCTGAATGAAGGAGCACAGGGGGAACAGCAGACATCAGCATTGTTAGTCTGGGAAGAGGGGAGTGTTAGATGTACTAGCAGATTTAGATACACTAACAACTTGAAGCCCAACTCCAGCTCATGCTTTATAAGCAGTTACAGCAAACTGTTTTTTATTTTCCTTTTCGGATACATTTTTTATATGAATAAATAAAAGCTAAGCACCCCCTGTCAGTGTTCAATGGTTCGTTTCATCCATGTAAACGGATACATTCTGCTGGAGAGCTTGTGCTTTTTAAAAACAACAGACTAGCTAGCTGGATCACCAGATGAAAATGGAAGAAAAAAGGCTGAAAAAAGAAAACAATTGCAGCCATTGCACCAAAAGAATATAAGCTGCAATATAGTAAACGTTTGCTTTTGGGTTCAATACCGCTTTAAGTTTACAAGTACTAGAAATGAGGGCAGTCATTTCAGAGAAATTGATGCAGCAAAATTACCATTTTCACCGTTGGCAAAAGTTTGCCAAGCAGAAAGTCTCAATTTTGCGCAGTGAGCTGCTTAGACAAAATGATTTACTTTATTTTTTCTTTTATTTATTTAGAGGATGTGTATATATATATATATACAGTGCGGAAAATATTTTTTTTTCCCTGGAGATTTTGTAAGTTTGCCCAATTACTAAGAAATTAAGGTTCTATAATTCTTTATCATAGGTGTATTTTAAATGATAGAGACAGAATATCAACCAAAAATTGCAGTTCAGTGAGTAAAAGAAGTATTTGATGCCCTACCAACCAACAATAATTCTGGCTCCCATAGACTGGCTACAGTAGGTGCTCAAAAGACAACTTTCCACAGAATCTCTCTTCCATTCAAACCTCACCATCATGGCCAAGACCAAGGACATCAGGGAGAAGATTGTAGACCTGCACAAGGCTGGAATGGGCCACAAGACCAAGCAAGAAGCTTGGTGAGAAGGAGACAACAGTTGGAGTGATTATTCGCAAATGGAAGAAATACAAAATAACCATCAATCGCCCTCAGTTTAGAGCTCCATGTAAGGTTTCACCTCATGGGGTGAGGATGGTCATGAGAAAAGTGAGGGATCGGCCCAGAACTAAATTGGAGGAGCTTGTGAATGACCAAACAAACCATTGGTAACCCAATACGCCGCCATGGATTGAAATCCTGCAGCCCCCGCAAGGTCCCCCTCCTCAAGAAAGCACATGTACAACCCATCTGAAGTTTGCCAATGAACACCTAAATGGTTCAGAGGAGGATTGGGAGAAAGTGCTGTGGTCAGATGAGACCAAAATTGAGCTTTTTGGCCTTAACTGGACTCGCCATGTTTGGAGGAAGAAAAATGCTGACTATGACCCTAAGAACACCGTCTCTACAGTCATGCATGGAGGTGGAAACATGATGCTTTGGGGCTGTTTCTCTGCTAAAGGTACAGGCAGACTTTGCTGCATTGAGGGGGCCAATGGACCCTTCTTTCCTCAGCCAGAACACTGAAGATGGGTCTTCCAGCATGACAACGGCCCAAAACTTACCACCAAAGGCAACAAAGGAGCAGCTCAAGAAGAAGTATATTAACCACTTCTCTAAGGGTAGACGTACCATGATGTCCTGCCTTTGAGAAGTGATATCTGAATGGTGCCTGCAGCTGCCATAGACTGGCTACAGTAGGTACTCAAAAGACACCTTTCCACAGAATCTCTTTCCACAGAATCTCTCTTCCATTCAAACCTCACCATCATGGCCAAGACCAAGGATGTCAGGGAGAAAATTGCAGCTGCAGGCACCATTCAGATACCGTTTTTTTCTTAAGACGATTCTGCGTCTGATAAAAGTGGTCTTAGCGGCGGATTCGCCGCGAGATCACTTTTATCAGCGGCAGGAGAGGTGCCGCCCCCCCCCCCCCTCCCGCCGCTTTCCGGTCATCTCCGCCGCTTACTGGACCCACGGCGGAGATGATCCGATCCTCTCCCCCCAGTGTCCGCTCACTCGGCTCCATGACACAGCAGGGCGGAAATGACGTCAGTTCCGCCCAACGGTCTTAAAGGGCCTGTTTTTTTTTTGGGCTGTCATTTTTTTCAAATTTTTTTTTTTTTTGCATTTTACTGTAAATATGAGATGTGAGGTCTTTTTGATCCCAGATCTTTTTTCTATTGCAAGGAATGTTTACATTTCTTGTAATAGGAATAAAAGTGATCCAATTTTTTTTTTTTTAAAAAAGAACAGTGTTAAAATAAAAAGTAAAAAGGGAAATAATTAAAAAAAAAATTGAAAGGGCTCCGTCCCGCCGAGCTCACGCACAAAAGAGAATGCATACGTAATTCCCGCCCACATATGAAAACGGTGTTCAAACCACACATGTGAGGTATCACCGCGATCGTTAGAGCGAGAGCGATAATTCTAGCACTAGATCTCCTCTGTAACGCAAAACTGCTAACCTGTACAATTTTTTAAATGTCGCCAATAGAGATTTTTAAGTTGCAAAGTTTGTCGCCATTCCGCGAGCGGACGCAATTTTGAAGCATGACATGTTGGGAATCATTTTACTCGGCGTAACATTATTTTCACAATATGGAAAAAAATTGACCTAACTTTACTGTTTTCTTATTTTTTAACTAAAAAACTGAATTTATTTTAAAAAAAAGCACGCTTGGAAGACCGCTGCGCAAATACGGTGTGATATAAAGTTTTGCAATGACCGTCATGTTATTCTCTAGGGTGTTAGAAAAAAAATATATATAATGTTTGGGGGTTCTAAATAATTTTATAGCAAAAATACCTGTTTTTAACTCGTAACACAGAACCCAAAAAACAGGTTCGGTATGGAAGTGGTTAAGGTCATGAAGTGGCCTAGTCTGTCTCCAGACCTTAATCATATAGAAAATTTTTGGAGGGAGCTGAAACTTCGAGATGCCAAATGACAGCCAAGAAACCTTAAGGATTTAGAGAAGATCTGTAAAGAAGAGTGGACCAAAATCCTTCCTGATATGTGTGCAAACCTGGTGGCCAACTACAAGAAACGTCTGACCTCTGTGCTTGCCAACAAGGGTTCTACTAAGTCATTTTGCTTGGGGATCAAATACTTATTTTACTCACTGAACTGCAGCTCAATTTATAACATTTGTATCATGTGTTTTTTGTGGATTTTTGGTTGATATTCTGTCTCTATCGTTTAAATTACAAAATCTGCAGGGGATCAATTATTTTCCCTACTGTGTATATATATATATATGCACACACACAGGATATATATAGAAAGGGGGCAAAACTCAAAATTGCAGCATTGTTACCAGAACAAAAAAATAAGTGTTCCGGTGGTGACAAATGTATAAAAATGGAAGTTCTCCTCACTGTGGGGAAATTTTTTACCAATTCTTTTTGCATCTCATGCTGAATACAAAACAATGAAAGTGGTTATAAAGGCATTTCATGCATGAAGGCAAAAAACCTTCTGTGTGCAACAAGCCAAAGTCTCAACAAAGTCATACTCATCCAAAGTTGCATCAAAGTACACTGTAAAATCGCAATAGAAATCGCACAGTTTTGGAGTCGCACAAGTGTGAATGGACTCCTACCCGAGCCCCATCAAGATCCAGCAATGTGCACAAGAGCCTCGGCTCTCCGAGTACTTGCTCTCCTTTTTATCCATTGGGCTATTGGGTCCCGCTACTGTCAATCACGGCCAGTGAGGAGGAATCAGGCGGCGGGCCATCATTGGGATCAGAGAAGCCTCCTGCCAAGAGGTGGTGAGCTAAATGACACAAAACGCCTGCCCCCTACTGTTAGTAGAGGCTGCTCCTACTTAACAACCCATCTCCTATCATCGAACCACAACCAAAGGGATGGTGCACCATCTAAAGAAGGGCCCCACCGCAAGCTGGCCAGAGTTAATTATTGGGAGCTAGGCACTTTCTATCACTCCTTACTATCTCTCCTAGTGACAACACTGTCTCTGGGACAGGAAGTGAGAGTAAATCTGTCCATTGGGTTCACCTATAGCAATAAAAAACTGGCAGAGGCTCTAACATCCCCCACTTAATCCAAGCCTAAAAGTTGAACTCCAGGAACAAACTCTTGCATTGACATATATTCCACAATGGTCTCAAAGGATATAAATCCACTATTCGAGCACCAAATGCCTTTGGAAGCCCAGATATTACCATGTAAAAGTATTAGTGACATCACTGTACTTTACATAGCCTGTGCAGAGAGCAGAGCTGTAGTAGAAGCCCATCAGGCTCCACCCACTACAGGTTGCCAACAGAAAACTACAGGAGGGGGCGGAGACAAGACCAGTCACCAGGAGCAGTGAGCGGTCTTTATTACAGGAGGCACCAGCACTGGATTAGAGCACAGATTTGAAATAAATGCACAAAGCAAACCTAGGGGTCTATTTTTTAAAAATTCATTGGACGAAAGTCACAAACATTCGCTGAGCCATCATGAATGTTGGCCATACTTTGCTTAATATGTACATTTCCTATGTTTGTAAGCTCCATCTAGTGGCCCTAATACGTTTTTTTCCTGATATACATCAGTCAGAATATACCTCATTTTAGCCAGAATGAGTGATGGCTAGGTGAATCCTTGTGACATTCGTCCAACGAATTTTATATAAATAGACACCAATATTCAAGTGAGAATGCACATGTCTATTCTTTGTAGACAATATTTGCTTAGTCCAGAGTTTGGCTTTAAACCAAATTATCCAGAATCCTGCTTTAAAATGATTAAAGGAAATTTAATGACTATTTGTAGATGTCGTCTTGCGTCAATGAACAAAACAATCCCCGAGCTCCGTCAGTGCAAAGATCCCCCACCCATAGTCACCCCCCTCCTCATAGGTTGCTGCCTATCCACATTAGATTAATCAGTCACTCCTTTCTCATCATTGCCGCAACCGTCCCACGAGACGCCACTCTTAGATTTTTCATTCTGTGCCTGAGGACCGGCTTGTGAACCGGTGGACATCCAATTTGTCTCCTGACTCACCTGGGGACCAGGAGGCCTATTAATTCCCAGGCCCCGAGGCCGACCGTCTTCCCTGAGATGCCGCATTACCTGGCGGTGCTATAACCCTACGACGGCACGCAGCATTGGCGATTACACCGAGGCAATTTGTGTAATGCTGTTTCGCGTGCGAAGTCCTCATCCTTCATCCGTTTCTGAGCGCGCGTGACTCCCCTCCTCTGTAATGTAGAATCTATAGGATGCTATTAGTCCTTCGAGGGGCATTGGCTGTAGGTGTGGATTGTCTACGTGGAGGAGAGATACAAACACTATATAGGGGTGGCGAATGTGACTTTCACCAAACATTCACTGGTGGTGAATCAATCACAGTGGCGTCACTAGGGTTGGTGTCACCTGGTGCGTTAAAACATGGTGTCACCTCCCCCAAATAATTTTTGCAACCTGCGGGAGAGGAGGGGGGGAGAGGGGAGAGGGGGGGAGGAGAGGGCGTCCAACGTTTTTAATA
>BLSH010303156.1:241941-252612 GCA_018402905.1 Glandirana rugosa | reverse complement strand
CTCTCTCCACCTCCTCTACTCTCTCTACCTCCTCTCATCTCCTCCATCTCTCTCATCTCCTCCACCTCTCTCATCTCCTCCACCTCTCTCTCCTCCACCACTCTCATCTCCTCCATCTCTCTCATCTCCTCCATCACTCTCATCTCCTCCATCTCTCTCATCTCCTCCATACCTCTCATTGTTCTTCCCTCTCTCCCTCCCCTTTCCATCCCTCTCTTTTCCTCTATGTCTCTCCTCCTCTCCTTCCATTATTTCTTTTTCATTCTCTCCCCTCCATCATCTCCATCCTTCTCATCTCCTCCATCTCCACCATGTATCTCTCCCTCCTTCACCCCTTTCTCTCTTTTCTCTTCCTTCCCTTTCTCTCTCCCCCTTCCATTCCTCTTTTTTCCTCTGTCTCTCCTCCTCTCCTTCAATTCTTTATTTTTCATTCTCTCCCCTCCTTCTCCTCCATCCCTCACATCTCCCCCATCTCCTCTGTGTGTCTCTCCCTCCCTCTCCTTTTCCTTCTTTGCTCTTTTATTACCCCCCCCCCCAGCCCTCTCTTTTCCTCTATGTCTCTCCTCTTCTTCCCTTATTTCTCTTTCGTTCCTTCCGCTCCATCTCCTCCATCCCTCTCATCTCCTCCATCTCCTCCATCCCTCTCATCTCCTCCATCTCCTCCATCCCTCTCATCTCCTCCATCCCTCTCATCTCCTCCATCTCTTCTGTGTCTCTCACTCCTTCTCCTTTTTCCCTCTTTTCTATTCATTCTCCCCCCTCCATCATTTTCTCTGTCTCTCCTCCTCTCCTTCCCTTATTTGTCTTTCATTCTGTCCCCTCCATCTCCTCTCCCCTCCACCATCTCCTATGTGTGTCTCTCTCTCTCCTTCTCCTTTTTTCCTATTTTCTCTTTCACCCCCCCCCCCCCCAATCCCTCTCTTTTCCTCTGTCTCTCCTCCTTTCCTTTCCTTCCCTTACTTCTCTTTTCATTCTCTCCCTGCCATCTCCTCTCATCTCCTCCATCTCTTCCACCTCTCTCATCTCCACCATCTCCTCTGTGTCTCTCATCCTCTCCTTTCCTTAATTCTTCCTCGTTCTCTCCCCGCCATCTCCTCTCATCTCCTTCATCTCTTCCATCCCTCTCATCTCCACCATCTCCTCTGTGTCTCTCATCCTCTCCTTTCCTTATTTCTCTTTCATTCTCTCCCCTCCATCTTTTCCATCTCCTCTCTTCTCCTCCACATCTCTCTCCCCTCTCTCATTGCTCTCCTCCTCACTTCCACCTCTTCTCACTCCATGTCCTTCAATGGTTTTCTCTGACAGTCATTCACATTTCTCTCCCCTCTTTTAGATTGTAAGCTCTTGCCATTATTTTTTTTCTCATTCATGCATTCCCACATCCTGTAGACACATTCCACATTTTCTCCAGCACTGTAGAATCTTCCAGCTCTCCGGTGCTCTATTGACGCTCTCATTTCTCAGCATTTGTCACCCACACAATCGCAATCTTTATTAGGAGAGCCTGGCGCGAGTCTGAGCCATCGTCTGCCCCTCTCCTCAACCAGACACTGTGCTCAGGATGGATGAAATGAGAAGACAATATCAAGGAAAGGTGAAGCACTTTTCCCTCTTGGAGTACAAACTCATATACAATTTTTTGAGCTGTGTGGGCGGACGGCTTGGAGACGGTGCGGCTGTGCGCTGATATTTATTCCCGCTACTTGTATGTGTAAACACCTCTCTGGCAGACGTGCACCCTGGGATGCGGAGCTCGATTCGCTCTTTCAATATGGTGATTACTGTTATGACAAGTTGGCCCATTTATGTATTTGAGGCTTTCTTGAGTCACGCCATAGGCTTAACATATATATCTTGTTTCCTGTGCCACCCTGGCACTGGGCAACCTTGTTATAGCCCACTGTGGCTGGTGACTACAAAGCTCTATAAGTCCAGGTCGTGGGTTAAAGCTGAACTCCGGGGGATGCAGACAATACAATTTAGCACAGCTCTACAGTCATTATTACATAATTCAGAGCAAGTCGTGTAAGGCTAAGTTCACATGGGCAGAGGGCCGTGGTAAAACTGGTGTTTGCGTCACGGTAGTGACGCCCACATGTGTCGTAAACCTCTTTAACTGCCGAATGGGGCAATTTAGACTAGCATCTTCGTGTCATGCTTGTTTGAATCCACCTTTTTGTTTTGGGCAGGCACTCTACCTCCCAGATGTGTCCATTAAAGTCAATGGGACCATGGCACAACCACATTCCAACCATGGCTATGGTTGTTGTGGCACAACATTTCAATGTAAAATCCCCCTTCTAAATCAAAAGACGGCATTTATGGACGTGGCAGTATTGGCCCCTTGAATGCCGTCTCACTAGTTCTAAACCTTGATCTAAAAAGCAATCCAGTGGGACCATGCCACAACCACGTGCCAACCATAGCTATGGTGGTTGTGGCACAGTATTTCAGTGTAAAATCCCCCCTCTGGATCGAAAGATGGGGCATTCATGGAGGTGGCATTATTGCTCTCTGAATGCCCTCACACCAGTTCTTAACCGCAATCTGAAAAGCAATCCAATGGGACCATGCCACAAGCAGGTGCCAGCCACAACTATGGTGGTTGCAGCATGGTAGTTAAATGTATAATCCCCCTCTGGATCGAAACACAGGCATTAAAGGAGGCACCAGTATTGCTCTCTGAATTCCCTCACACCAGTTCTAAACCACGATCTGAAAAGCAATACAGTGGGACCATACCACAACCACGTACCAACCATAGCACTGGTGGTTGTAGTATGGAATTTCAACATAAGATACCCTTCTGGATTGAAATACAGGCATTCAAGGAGGGGCAGTATTGCCCCCTGAATGCCTTCACACCAGTTCTAAACCGCGATCTGAAAAGCAATCCAATGGCACCATGCCATAAGCATGTGCCAACCACAGCTATGGTGGTTGCAGCATGGTAGTTAAATGTATAATCCCCCTCTGGATTGAAACACAGGCATTCAAGGAGGAAGCAGTATTGCTCTCTGAATGCCCTCACACCAGTTCTAAACCTTGACCTGAAAAGCAATCCAGTGGGGCAATGCCACAACCATATTCCAGCCATAGCTATGGTGGTTGTGGCATGGTATTTGAATGTAAAATTCCCCTCCAGATTTAAAAACAGGCATTTAAGGAGGTGACCGTATTGCCCCCTGAATGCCCTCACACCAGTTCTAAACCACGATTTGAAAAGAACTCAAAGGGGACCATGCCATAAGCACGTGCCAACCACAACTATGGTGGTTCTAGCTTGGTAGTAAATGTATAATACCCCTCCGGTCCAGCCACGGTTTTGGTGGTTGCAGCGTGGTATTTCAACAAAAGATCCCCCTCCGTATTGAAAAACAGGCATGCAAGGAGGTGGCAGTTATACCCTCTGAATGCCCTCGCACCAGTTCTAAGCCACAATCTGAAAAGCGATCCAGTGGGATTATGCCACAACCACATGCCGTGCCAACCACGGCTATGGTGGTTGTGGCACAGTATTTCAATGTAAAATCCCCCTCACTGGATCGAAAGATGGCCATTTACGGAGGTGGCAGTATTCCCCCCTGATTGCCCTCTTACCAGTTCTAAACCACGATTTAAAAAAAGCAATCCAATGGGACCATGCCACAAGCACATACCAACCATGGCTATGGTGGTTGCAATGGTGGTCACACCAGTTCTAAACCTTGATTTGAAAAGCAATCCAATGGGACCATGCCACATCCGTGTGCCAACCACGATGTTGGTGGTTGCAGCATGGTATTTCAACATAAGATCTCTCTCTGGATTGAAAAACAGGTATGCGAGGAGGCGGCAGTATTGCCCTCACACCAGTTCCAAACCACGATCTCAAAAGCGATCCATGCCACAACCACATGCCAACCATAGCTATGGTGGTTGCAGCATGGAATTTCAGCATTTTTCCATACTGAAAGACAGGCATTCAAGGAGGCGGCAGTATTGCCCCCTGAATGTCCTCACACCAGTTCTAAACCACTGAAAAGCAATCCAATGGAACCATGCCACAGCCATATGCCAACCACGACTATGGTGGTTGCTGCATGGTAGTTAAATGTAGAATCCCCCTCTGGATTGAAGCACAGGCATTCAAGGAGGCAATTGCATTGCCCTCTAAATGCCCTCACACCAGTTCTAAACCATCATCTGAAAAGCGATCAAGTGGGAACATGCCACAATTACGTGCCAGTTACGGTTTTGGTGGTTGCAGCATGGTATTTCAACATGAGATCCTCCTCCAGATTGAAAAACAGGCATTCCAGGAGGTGGCAGTATTGCCCCCTGAATGCCCTAACATCAATTTTAAACCGCATTGGTTGTCACACCAATTCTAAACCTTTATCTGAAAAGCAATCCAATGGGAGCATGCCGCAATCATGTGCCAACCACGATTTTAGTGGTTGCAGCATGGTACTTCAGCATAAGATCCCCCCCTGGATTAAAAAACAGGCATGGGAGGAGGCGGCAGTATTGCCCTCTGAATACCCTCACACCAGTTCTAAGACATGATCTGAAAAGTGATTCAGTGGGATCATGCCACAACCACGTGCTAACCATGGCTATGGTGGTTGCGGCAAAATATTTCAATGTAAAATCCCCCCCTCTGTATCGCAAGGTGGGCATTCATGGAGGGGGCTGTATTGTCCCCTTGAATGGCCTCTCACCAGTCCTAAACAGCGATCTGAAAAGGGATCCAGTGGAATCATGCCACAACCACATGCCAAACATATCTGTGGTGGTTGTGGCATGGTATTTCAATGTAAAATCCCCCTACGAATTGAAAAAACACATTTAAGGAGGCGACAGTATTGTCCACCGGATGCCCTCACACCAGTTCTAAACCGGGATCTGAAAAACAATTCAATGGGACCATGCCGCAAGTGCGTGCCAACCACAGCTATGGTGGTTGCAGCATGGTAGTTAAATGTATATTCCTCCTTTCGATTGAAACACAGGCGTTCAAAAAGGCATCAGTATTGCCCTCTGAATGCCATCACGCCAGTTCTAAACCATGATCTGAAAAGTGATCCAGTGGGACCATACCACAACCACGTGCCAACCATAGCTATGGTGGTTGCAGCATGGAATTTCAACATAAGATCACCTTATGGATTGAAAAACAGGCATTCAAGGAGGAAACCATATTGTCCGCTGAATACCCTCACACAAGTTCTAAAAGACGATCTGAAAAACAATCCAGTGGGACCATGCCCCAATCATGTGCCAGCCACGGTTTTGGTGGTTGCAGCATGGTATTTCAACTTAAGATCACCCTCCAGATTAAAAAACAGGCATTGTCCTCTGAATGCCATCACACAAGTTCTAAAACACGATCTGAAAAGCAATCCAAGTGGACCATGCCAAAACCATGTGCCAGGCATGGCTATGGTGGTTACGGCATGGTATTTTAATGTAAAATCCCCCTCTGGATCGAAAAACAGGCATGCGGGGGGGGGGGGGCAGTACGGCATCTTGAATGCCCTCACACCAGTTCTAAATCACGATCTTAAAAGCAATCCAATGGGACCATGCCACAACCACGTGCCAGTCATGGCTATGGTGGTTGCAGGACAGTATTTCTATGTAAAATCTCCCTCCGGATCAAAACACAGGCATTAACCGCGATCTGAAAAGCAAACCAGACTGGGAGAAGCATAAGCAGCACAAGGAGCCAGTGAGTAGTGCTGCAGTGCTTATATGGTAAGAGACACGCTGATAGGAGGAGAGAGGACAGAAAAAAGAAAGTTGAGCTCATCAGTCTGCTGTTTCTCCTTTTACTGTTCAGTCACATTCTGGAAGAGGGACAAGACCTTTAAGTGTTAGTGAGCTGTAGCAGAGAACCATCAAATATTTTTCCCTGCCAGACAAAGCTGTACTGTGTAGCAGAGCTGTGTAAAGCTCAGAAATACAAATTCCTTTTTAGCAGCTACCGTATATGCATTCCATCTGTGTATTTATTTGTTTGCCTGGAGTTCAGCTTTAAGTTTGCCTTCCTGAAAATTTTTATTACCTGGCAACTGCAGGATATATATTGGACATCCATGTCCTAGTGCGGTCCAACAGCTGTTGAAAAACAATAGGCTTGGCTAGCCTTATTAAGCAGAAGCTGGAAACTAGTAATCCTCTAGATCAGGGTTTCTTAACCAGGGTTTCATGGAACCCTAGGGTTCTTCCAGAGGTTGCTAGGGGTACCTTGAGTAATAAGCAATTTCTGCCTCTCAAATAAGTTCCCATTGACACCATTGATCTATTTAGCTATCCGTATGGGGGAAATTCTTCCCAATGATCACCAATGTAAGGAGGATTCTTCCCACTGACCATCACACTAATGTACCATGAGTTGAAGATATAGTAATTTTTTTAGCAGGGGTTCCCTGGGACCAGAAAGTTTTTTCAAGGGCTCCTCTGTGTTCAAAATGTTGAAAAAGGCTGCTCTAGGTATAGCAAGAATGCAGAATGCAAATAACACATGGGAAACAAGATGAAAAGTTCCTATCCAAGAATGGACTTGAAGTTTGAGGATTACATGTTCTAATAAACTCCAGCTCTTGAGGAACCACACGTTCCAGTGTACTGAATAGCTGCTGGGATGAGCTTACTACGATTTGTAGCTCCTCTTGCAGTTGTGGCACACACATGGCAAAAATAGACAGACAAACTGTAGACTCAGCTGACACACACTGGGCAACCTCAGATCTACATATTCCACCTTGGTCTTGAACTAAAAGTCCCTTCACTGTTTAATAATTGATTAAAGAAGTACAAAACCCAAATTAGCGCTACAGCAGTTGTGCTTGATGGAACTTTCTTTTCAACAAAGAAGAACAATGATTAGTTAATGTCATAATAGGTATAGACCAATTGCTAATATTGCACCCAAGAAGCGGTAGTTGGTCAAATTCAACTGGACTTGTTCAATAATGTTGAAGACGTTTCCTATCTTGTCCAAGCCTATTCTGTTCAGTAACGATGAAGACATGTCCTACCTTGTCCTAGCCACTTCTGGACTTGTTCAACAATGTTGAAGATGTTTCTTATCTTGTCCAAGCCACTCCTGGACTTGTTCCGTAATGTTAAAGACATTTTGTATCTTGTCCAGGCCACTTCTGGACTTGTTCAGTAATGTTGAAGCTGTTTCGTATCTTGTCCAAGCCACTTCTGGACTTGTTCAGTAATGTTGAAGACATTTTGTATCTTGCCCAAGCCACTCCTGGACTAGTTTAGTAATGTTGAAGATGTTTCATATCTTGCCCAAGCCACTTCTGGACTTGATCAGTATTATTGAAGACGTTCGTATCTTGTCCAAGTCACTTCTGGACTTGTTCAGTAATGTTGAAGAAGTTTCCTATCTTGTCCAAGCCACTTCTGGACTTGATCAGTATTATTGAAGACATTCGTATCTTGTCCAAGCCACTTCTGGACTTGATCAGTATTATTGAAGACGTTCATATCTTGTCCAAGTCACTTCTGGACTTGTTCAGTAATGTTGAAGAAGTTTCCTATCTTGTCCAAGCCACTTCTGGACTTGATCAGTATTATTGAAGACGTTCGTATCTTGTCCAAGCCACTTCTGGACTTGATCAGTGTTATTGAAGACGTTCGTATCTTGCCCAAGCCACTTCTGGACTTGATCAGTATTATTGAAGACATTCGTATCTTGTCCAAGCCACTTCTGGACTTGTTCAGTAATGTTGAAGACATTTCCTATCTTGTCCAAGCCACTTCTGGACTTGATTAGTATTATTGAAGACATTTCGTCTCTTGTCCAAGCCACTTCTGGACTTGTTCAGCAATGTTGAAGACGTTTCATTTCTTCTCCTAATAATGTTTTAGTTCTAGGAAGAAGTGGCTTGGAGAAGTTCTGAAACATCATCAACATTACAGAACAAGTCCAACTGAATGTGACCACCTACTACCAGATGTACCAGGGCTGGATAAATGATAACCTCCACAGACACCTAGGGAACTAGTTGCCTAATCTCCTTGTTGGGGTTTGTAGATCTTTATTGGCTGCAGGCCCACAAATTACACACACTTCCGGGTGCCGCCTGTCAGATGAAAGCAGCTAGCACATCCAGTGGTGCCGGATTGCTTTTATACTCCCCGTAAATGCCCCCCCTCCCTTGAGTGCCCCCCCGCTATATATCCCGGGCTCATCTGCGGGCCTGCGATTGGCATAGCAGGTGCCACCGGGTAGAGGGGAGCGGAGCTGAGCTCTCCTCCCCTTCTTGTTGCTAAACGTCACTTCCGGGTCCCCCTGTCTGTTTTCTCGGCCAGTATGGCCGAGAAAGAATCTATTACAATGCAACCTGACTTGCATTACATTCAGTGGAGCACAGGGGAGGCACACAGGCTCTTTTGGACCCCGGATGTCCTAATAAAGAGAACCTGTCACCAAAAAAATCATCACATAGGGGACTTTTTCTCCCCTATGTGATGAAAAAAATATTAGTTACGCCCAAGCATATAAAATCCCCCCTGCACCCCCACATATATGCACATATGATTGTAAAAGCATGCGACAGGGGCACCTACGCATGTAAACACTAATTGCAATACACTTGTTATACATCGGCGCACCCCAGAGTGAGAGCAATAGTTCTAGCACCAGACCTCCTCCGTAATGCTAAACTGATGACCTATAGGGGGCTTTTAAAGTGTCGCCTATAGAAGATATAGCGTACTGAAGTTTGTTGTCATTTCACAGGCGCATGCAAATTTAAGGTTTGACATGCTGGGTATCTATTTACTCGATGCAACCTTGTCTTTTATATTTTAACAAAAAACTGGGTAACTTACTGCATTTGTGTGCCCTAAAATTAACTTAGGTGTATTTTTTACAAAAATGTTGCATTTCCTAGACCTTTGCGGTAATATCGCAAGACATAAACATTTGGAACTACCACTATTTTATTCTCTAGGGTGTCTACTTTTAGGAAATATATAATGTTTGGGTGGTTTATGCAATCTTTAGGCCTAAAATGTTTTTTTTTTTTAACGTGTGCAAAAAAAAAAAAGAAAAAAAACGCACATATGGCTCTGGCAGCGAAATTGTTAAAGACCAACTCAGCACTAAAACCATAATAATCTTCCTTTTCTGTCTTGTTTACAGATCATCACCAATAGGGATGGGACAAAAATCAGCGTAAGTCCATCTCAAAATCTTTTTTGTTTACTATAACCCATTTCAGAACGTGTCTAATGCTATGCGGTGCAGCTCGCCATGATAAATAGCAAACTAGCCATTATGATGGTTTTCAATGTGTATGTGATCATCTCCTACGGTGCAGCTGACAGCTCTGATGCTATAAAAGGCTTTTATGCCGCGACTCGAGTGGGGACAGCCAATGGCTGCTTGGGAAGTGGTCGGCTGCTCAAGGGGTTAAAGGGCCCTTTGACCTCTTGGACTGCCAAAGGCAATCTCAGCACAATGGTTGATAATAAAAGAAAGAGAGAGCCTATATTTAATGCTATGGGGAAGGTGGGGGGGGGGGGGGGGTCTCGTGCAGGTTGGGCTTTAATGGCAGCCTTGAGCATTTGAAGATAATTAGTGAGACTCTAAAAATAGCCAAATTATTCCTTTACCTGCTTTGATTTCGGCTGAAGCTCAGCCAATACACAAAATGTGACACCCACAACATGTTGGGGTAAGCAAATAAACTGAAGCTGTGCTCACAATAAATACCCAGTTATGTGCAAATGAAAATTTGCTTGCCCGTGATTGGATGGTTAAAGCTAAATTCCAGGTATGACTTTACTTGCGTAGTTACATTGGTCAAGCTTGGTCAAGCCAAGTTACTGTAGTAGTGGTGGCTACTACAGTGATTCTCCCCAGGGATCGGCCAGGTATGGAATATGTATCCTTATGATGGTCCAAGGTGGGCAAGTGTAGATATTCAACAATATCCATACCTGGAATTCATCTTTAAAGTGATCACAGTGTTGCTATATGTACTGGGATGCAGGGATGGTGGTAAATGCTCATTATGTGCACAGTAGGTGTGCAGAGCTAGGAGTTCAGTCCAGGGGTGGTGGGAACCCTTCATAATGGGCACATCAAGTGTGCAGATCTGGGCACTCAGCATGAGGATGGTGAGGACCCCTCATAATGGACCTAACAGGTGTACATATCTGAGAACTAAGTGCAGGTCACATGGCATGACAATGGCCACAACAGGTTTTCATATCTGGGAGCTCAGCACAGGGATGGTGGAAGTCCCTCAGAGCGGAGTTAGATTCGGTACAAACCCAGGAACCAAATGTACAGATGGTGGGAGCCCCTCATAATGGGCATAGCCGATGTAAAGAACTCAGCATAGGGACGATGGGAACAGAGGGTGTACAGACCCAAAAACTCAGCTCAGGGATGGTGGAACGCCTCATAATGGGCACAACAGGTGTACAGAACCAGAAACTCAGCACAGGAATGGTGAGAACCCCTCATAATGGGCACAGCAGGTGTATAGACCCAGGAACTCAGCGCAGGGATGGTGGAACCCCTCATAATGGGCACAGCAGGTGTATAGATCCAGGAACTCAGCACAGGGATGGTGGGAACCCCTCATAATGGGTGCAGCAGGTGTACAGACCCAGGAACTCAGCACAGAGGGTGGTAGGGACACGACTCAAGGA
>BLSH010303156.1:229783-241931 GCA_018402905.1 Glandirana rugosa | reverse complement strand
GGGACGCGACTCAAGGACCCAGATATGTGGACGACACGGGTAATACTCCCCAAGAGTGGTAAGGACACGACTCAAAGACCAAGACATGTGGACAACACGGGTAATACTCCGCAAGGTGGTAGGGACTCGACTCAAAAACCCAGACATGTGGGAGACAAGGGTAGCAGGGATACGACTCAAGAAATGTAGCCGATACGGGTAATACTCCCCGAGGGTGGTAGACATGTAAACCAAGGACCCAAACATGGCTTAGATTGAGGCGAGACTCCCTGAAGGTGGTAGGGACACGACTCGAGGGTCTATACTTTTGGACAACACCGGTAACAGTACGGTACACTGGACGTGAGGTGTACATATCTGAGAACTAAGTGCAGGTCACATGGCATGACAATGGCCACAACAGGTTTTCATATCTGGGAGCTCAGCACAGGGATGGTGGAAGTCCCTCAGAGCGGAGTTAGATTCGGTACAAACCCAGGAACCAAATGTACAGATGGTGGGAGCCCCTCATAATGGGCATAGCCGATGTAAAGAACTCAGCATAGGGACGATGGGAACAGAGGGTGTACAGACCCAAAAACTCAGCTCAGGGATGGTGGAACGCCTCATAATGGGCACAACAGGTGTACAGAACCAGAAACTCAGCACAGGAATGGTGAGAACCCCTCATAATGGGCACAGCAGGTGTATAGACCCAGGAACTCAGCGCAGGGATGGTGGAACCCCTCATAATGGGCACAGCAGGTGTATAGATCCAGGAACTCAGCACAGGGATGGTGGGAACCCCTCATAATGGGTGCAGCAGGTGTACAGACCCAGGAACTCAGCACAGGAATGGTGAGAACCCCTCATAATGGGTGCAGCAGGTGTACAGACCCAGAAACTCAGCACAGGGATGGTGGAACCCCTCATAATGGGCACAGCAGGTGTATAGATCCAGGAACTCAGCACAGGGATGGTGGGAACCCCTCATAATGGGTGCAGCAGGTGTACAGACCCAGAAACTCAGCACAGGGATGGTGAAAACCCCTCATAATGGGTGCAGCAGGTGTACAGACCCAGAAACTCAGCACAGGGATGGTGAGAACCCCTCATAATGGGCACAGCAGGTGTATAGATCCAGGAACTCAGCACAGGGATGGTGGGAACCCCTCATAATGGGTGCAGCAGGTGTACAGACCCAGAAACTCGGCACAGGAATGGTGAGAACCCCTCATAATGGGTGCAGCAGGTGTACAGACCTGGGAACTCAGCACACAAATATAGTCTGAGAGATAAAAGGAACTGGCCTTTATCCCTCAGCAGTGCAATAACAATTCTGGGTGGACTGACCCTTTAATCGAGCTGGCATTGTCTGGTGAGGAAATGCGGTTAGTGGCGATTTATAGCCGGGCTGGGTGCAGGTTGGAGGCAGCTCCTGTGTGTGTTGCAATATTGCAGTGAACGTTCTTGCTGCAATGGACAGAGAGGTAATAAAATACCGGGACACCATAAATCCTTCACTCCATCTTCCTCATGTGTGAAATGAAGGATCTCTGCGCTCCGATGAATTTTTTTTTTTTTTTTTTGGCTGGAGATTGTTGAGCAATAAAACAAGAAAAGGAGAAAAAGGCCTTTTTTATCCTGAAGGCAGAACAGTGCAGGTGAATGCGAAAAGCGTGTCTGGCAGGCTCATCAGCTGCATTACAACTTGTACGTACTTCTCTGGCTTTCAGCTCCATGGTAAAGAGGCTCACAAATGACACTGTCATATAAATTCTGGTGCCTGTGTAGCTCTTGGTGTTCACAAATGTCTGCCACAGATCAGCCCCTGTTGCAGCCTCTCACTTTGTGGCTTTCTACAAAGGTACAATGTACTGTATAGTTTGATCAATAGGGGAGAGGAGACTGAGGAAATCCTGCCTGCAGCAGACTGATGACACCATCTCATGCTAGGCAAAGTCACTGGATGGGAGCACAAGGTTGGCTGCTACTTTCACACACGGGGCTGTGGGGCGGGAGCAGTAAATCACCACTAGTTTTAGCGGCGATTTACCGATGTTATAGCGGGAGTGTGACGCTTTTAACCCTGCACAAGGGGTTAAAAGTGCCGGCGCACTGCGCTTCGGAGGTGGTGTGCAGCCGATTCGGAAGAGCTGCCCATTGATTTCAATGGCAGGGGTGGTGGAGGAGCGGTGTAATTGCCGCTCACTGCACCACTCCGAAAGATGCAGCTTGCAGGACTTTTTGTAACGTCCCGCAAGCGCACGGCCCCAGTGTGAAAGCACTCAGGCTTCCACATGGGAGGGGGATTTTTGAGGCGCTTTACAGGTGCTATTTTTAGCTAAATAGCGCCTGTAAAGCTTCTCAGTGTGAAAGGGGTCTTGATGATAACAGGTGGGAACTTTTCTAAAAAAATGATACAGTTGCAGTATATTGTGACATGAATTGACCTATGTAGGCTTATAACGTCACTGAAAGGTCCACTTTAAAAGAAACCTGTCATGTATTATATTGTTATTGGTGTCTTCTGAAGATGCTGATTGCCTGAATGTCTCCGACTTCAACACTTTCTGAGTCACTCCTGATCTATGGTACTGATCAATAACTTTTTCAAGGCAGTACTTATTTATTTTTTTACTTTTTTAAGATTGCCTGCTATGTACTGTAGATATTTTTGGATAGTATAGATTGAGGTGTTTTAGGAGAATAATAGACCCCTCAACAATCAATCCCATCCCAAACACATCCACATGCTGAGCTCTGAGCCATATTACAGCATTGGTGATACACCCAATAGAAAAAAGTTACTTTATGGAGGAATTTGGAGTTACAGAGATAGATAGATAGATAGATAGATAGATAGATAGATAGATAGATAGATAGATAGATAGATAGATAGATAGATAGATAGATAATTAGAAAGATCGTCAGAGAAAAAGTTTATTCTAGATAGATAAATTGATAGATATAGATGGATAATTGTAGCGATAGATAATTAATTAGATAGATAATTAGAAAGATAGTCAGAGAAATAGTTGATATTCAGATAGATAGATAAAATTCGGGAAGGCTCCACCACTGTACATCAAGACTAAACAAACCCTATCTATATAATGAGGCAGAATGGGCAGTCTGAGCAGTATGAGGACTATGGGCACTATGAGCAGTATGGGCAGTATGAGCAGAATAGGCAGTATGAGCAGTATGGGCAGTATGAGGACTATGGGCAGTATGGGCAGTGTGAGCAGTATGAGCAGTATGGGCAGAAAAGGCAGTATGCGCAGTATGAGCAGACTAGGCAGTATGCGCAGAATAGGCAGTATGAGCAGCATGGACAGTATGGGCAGTATGAGCAGCATGGGCAGTATGCACAGAATAGGCAGTATGAGCAGAATAGGCAGTATGCGCAGTATGAGCAGAATAGGCAGTATGAGCAGAATAGGCAGTATGCGCAGTATGAGCAGAATAGGTAGTATGGGCAGTATGAGGACTATGGGCAGTATGAGCAGTATGGGCAGTATGAGCAGTATGGGCAGTATGAGCAGTATGAGCAGTATGGGCAGAATATGCAGTATGGGCAGTATGAGCAGCATGGGCAGTATGTGCAGTATGAGCAGACTAGGCAGTATGGGCAGTATGAGCAGGATGGGCAGTATGAGCAGAATGGGCAGTATGCGCAGAATAGGCAGTATGCGCAGTATGAGCAGCATGGGCAGTATGAGCAGCATGGGCAGTATGTGCAAAATAGCCAGTATGAGCAGAATAGGCAATATGAGCAGTATGGGCAGTATGCGCAAAATAGGCAGTATGAGCAGAATAGGCAGTATGGGCAGTATGAGCAGCATGGGCAGTATGCGCAAAATAGGCAGTATGGGCAGTATGAGCAGAATAGGCAGTATGAGCAGTATGGGCAGTATGAGCAGTATGGGCAGTATGGGCAGTATGAGGACTATGGGCAGTATTAGCAGAATAGGCACTATGGGCACTATGAGCAGAATGGGCAGTATAAGCAGTATGAGCAGTATGGGCAGAATAGGCAGTATGGGCAGTATGAGCAGCATGGGCAGAATAGGCACTATGGGCACTATGAGCAGAATGGGCAGTATGGGCAGTATGAGCAGTATGGGCAGAATAGGCACTATGGGCACTATGAGCAGAATGGGCAGTATGAGCAGTATGAGCAGTATGAGCAGACTAGGCAGTATGGGCAGTATGAGCAGTATGGGCAGTATGAGCAGAATGGGCAGTATGCGCAGAATAGGCAGTATGCACAGTATGGGCAGTATGGACAGATGAGCAGAATGGGCAGTATGCGCAGAATGGGCAGTATGCGCAGTATGAGCAGCATGGGCAGTATGGGCAGTATGAGCAGCATGGGCAGTATGAGCAGCATGGGCAGTATGAGCAGTATGAGCAGAAAAGGCAGTATGAGCAGTATGTACAGTATGGGCAGGATGGGCAGTATGGCGACCCCAGTGTACGCAGATCACTACAAGCTGTACACACATCACACATTGATGAGATCCTTCAGGCTAATCTCTCTCACATCTAAGAAATCCATTCCACCAATGACAGTCCCCCTCCAGGATCCGACTTTCCTCTGATGACTCTTTAATAAAATATTGAAGAGAATTGGAGGTCGCTCGGATCAGAACTGACCTTTGTTATGTCTTCCAGCTGGGAACATTAAGATACAATGTTTCTTTCAGCAATTATTTCATTACCACGTCGCCCCCCCCCCCCCAGCTAACCTATCCAGTCATATCATCACCGCAGCTGTCTCCTGGGGGTTATACATTATTAATGATGATTTGCATTTATTTATTAACTTGGAAGGGTGGAGGACCGGTGTTCCCTTCATCCCGAATGTCATACATAAAACCCGGATTATACATTAGATTGGGAAGCTTTACACAAACTGATTTGTTTGGTGAATTGGTGAAGCGGTCCAAAGGATGACTTATTACCGGTTCTGCAATGTGCCACTTTCCTAATATACAGCACCCCCTGGAGGATCCTGGTTTTAACTCTGTCGGAGGTTGTGGGGTTTTTTATGCTGTAAAGTTGTCACCAGAATCCTTCCAGACCAGCGATGTACCGGTACGTCTCTGGACTGCAGGTGGTTGTACCAGGATGATGCCTGCAGCTGCTATCGTTTTTAAGAGCCAGCAGTCAGCTCTCTTGTAAAAGCAATCCTTGTGGCTAACTGGCTGCTGGATTGCTTTTACAAGCAGTGGGAAGGGATGTCCCCACCCCCCGACGCCTTCCCACAGGTGGGTGTCAGTCAGGAGGAGTGGGCGTTCCTAGAAAATGTATTTCCATGAAAACAATCCTAGGTAACGCCTGCATGTGATTTGAACCTCTATGATTGAAAGAACTGAAATCCACTGAATGAAAGGGACAGGTCAGGGACAGTCAAGCTGGGGAGGAAAGGGCTAGACGTCCTCCATCCAGTAAATGAGGCGGAGCTCTATCTGACTTGCTGCAGTTTCTAATGCACACTCTGAGAAGCTCGCAGTGTGCAGTAAAATCAGAGTAAGCCATTTCTGTACAGGAGAGGAGCCAGTACAATTGTGCAAGACTGGAGGGCAAACCTTACTTTACATACACTTTAAATGAAATTTTATCCTTTTTTTTTTTTAGTGTCCCTTTAATGCTGCCATTGCTCAGGTGACATCCATGTGTTTTCATTCCTGCCAGACTAATGTCTTTATAAAGATGTACAGAGGTGGTGTTATTGTACGGCGGGGTCCTCTTGTAATCAGTGGCAGGAAGATGCTGTGCAGGGGTTGAGCACTGGAGTCGCAGGCGCAGGTAATGACTGTGACCTGGTGACAGCGCAGAGCGGTGGCGGGGGCACATTTGATTATCTGTGTTGCAGGTAGCTCAGTAATGACATTTAAATGTAATAAAATCAGGACTATTCATGGCGCTCGTTTCAGACGTGTGACTCCGAATGAGGGTGAAAGACTAAAAATAGGCAGTCCTTCCTGCCTGCCTTCATCAGTCGCTGCCCTTCAGTCCCCTTCAAGGTGAACGCAAGACGCCGGTCTAAAGAGAACCCGTCTAAGATTGGGCATACGCCGCAATCTGAATATTCTCCAGACATTCAGGATTATGTATTAAAGACTTCATTTTCCCATTTATTAGATTTGCTTATTTTGTGCAAGGAGCTGCGAGATTCCCTGACATCTCACCGCTGCTGCCCTGACCATTGCCTTACATTTATAAACAGTTGACTTTTATCTGTTTTCATATATACAGTATATATAGATATATTATATCTACATACTATCATATTATATAACAGTATTATTATTGTTATTATTTATTTTACAATAAATATTGTTGACAAAGGATTCTAAGAGCACCATGCATTAGCCAAAGAGACAGCACAGCAGATGCAGTTTGTTTCATGTAATTTTTTTCATTATGTTTTAACAAATATGTAATATATATATATATATATATATATAATATATATACATATATATATATATATATATTAGGAGATTAGCTCGTGGGGATCCCTTTTCAGGTGCAAACATTCAACATGGAGAACAGTTTCTTAAAAATCTGCCAGGTTTATTATTTTCAGGTTTGCAAGTTCAAAACACAAACGAAAACCGAAAACAAAACTTTGCCGCCTGGCGCTAAACTAAATGAAAAGGTTCCTCTCTATACAGTGTGGAGCTGTCCCCAACTCCCACAAAACATAAGCACAGTGCAAACCTTGATCTTCCAAATTAGCACACAGAGCTCACTCAGCTTTCTCCTTCTGAGATCCAGGATAGAGCTCTCCTCTGCTCTCTTCCTGGTCATTAAATGCAGGTGGAGAGGGGTTTGAGTGAACCAAAAAGACCGGGCCGGAAGCAGCTCTGCCACGGTAGCTGGCAGAACCCGGGTCAGACTCCCGCTAGTCGCCTCAAAATGATCGCATGCGAGGCAACAAGTATCGCCCCTCCATTGTGGTGGCCCGCATAATGTCACAATAAATAGAATAAAATATTTACAAAATATATATATCTTTTCATGTGACAACACTGAAGAAATGACACTTTGCTACAATGTAAAGTAGTGAGTGTACAGCTTGTATAACAGTGTAAATGTGCTGTCCCCTCAAAATAACTCAACACACAGCCATTAATGTCTAAACCACTGGCAACAAAAGTGAGTACACCCTTAAGTGAAAATGTCCAAATTGGGCCCAAAGTGTCAATATTTTGTGTGGTCACCATTATTTTCCAGCACTGCCTTAACCCTCTTGGACATGGAGTTCACCAGAGCTTCTCAGGTTGCCATTTGAGTCCTCTTCCACTCTTCCATGACCGCATCACAGAGCTGGTGGATCTTAGAGACCTTGCGCTCCTCCACCTTCCGTCTGAGGATGCCCCACAGATGCTCAATAGGATTTAGGTCTGGAGACATGCTTGGCCAGTCCATCACCTTTACCCTCAGCTTCTTTAGCAAGGCAGTGGTCATCTTGGAGGTGTGTTTGGGGTCGTTATCATGCTGGAATACTGCCCTGCGGCCCAGTCTCCGAAGGGAGGGGATCATGCTCTGCTTCAGTATGTCACAGTACATGTTGGCATTCATGATTCCCTCAATGAATTGTAGCTCCCCAGTGCCAGCAGCACTCATGCAGCCCCAGACAATGACTCTCCCACCACCATGCTTGACTGTAGGCAAGACACACTTGTCTTTGTACTCCTCACCTGGTTGCCGCCACACACGCTTGACACCATCTGAACCAAATAAGTTTATCTTGGTCTCATCAGACCACAGGGCATGAATCCAGTAATCCATGTCCTTAGTCTTCTTGTCTTCAGCAAACTGTTTGCAGGCTTTATTGTGCAGCATCTTTAGAAGAGGCTTCCTACTGGGATGACAGCCATGCAGACCAATTTTATGCAGTGTGTGGTGTATGGTCTGAGCACTGACAGGCTGACCCCCCACCCCTTCAACCTCCGCAGCAATTCTGGCAGCACTCATACGTCTATTTCCCAAAGACAACCTTTGGATATGATGCTGAGCATGTGCACTCAACTACTTTGGTCGACCATGGCGAGGCCTCTTCTGAATGGAACCTGTCCTGTTAAACCGACCGCTGTATGGTCTTGGCCACCGTGCTGCAGATCATTTTCAGGGTCTTGCCAATCTTCTTTCAGCCTAGGCCATCTTTGTGTAGAGCAACAATTTTTTTTTTCAGATCCTCAGAGAGTTCTTTGCCATGAGGTGCCATGTTGAACTTCCAGTGACCAGTATGAGAAAGTGAGAGTGCTAACACCAAATTTAACACACCTGCTCCCCATTCACACCTGAGACCTTGTAACACTAACAAGTCACATGGGGAGGGAAAATGGCTAATTGGGACAATTTGGACATTTTCACTTAGGGGTGTACTCACTTTTGTTGCCAGTGGTTTAGACATTAATGGCTGTGTGTTGAGTTATTTTGAGGGGACAGCAAATTTACACTGTTATACAAGCTGTACTCTCACTACTTTACATTGTAGCAAAGTGTAATTTCTTCAGTGTTGTCACATGAAAAGATAGAATAAAAGATTTACAAAAATGAGGGGTGTACTCACTTTTGTGAGATACTGTATGTGTGAGTATTTAATAAATATATATATACTTGCATTGGTGTTGGCTTTGCAGTATGATGATGATGGCATGGGGAAGGGTTCTGTGCCACTGTAGTGACTGTATGAGAAGGAAGGGGAGTCTGCGGTAGTATAGTGGGTGTAAGGGACATGGGAGGGGAGACAGTACAGCCCAACACATGGTAGAGTGACAGAAGAGCGCATGAAAATCACTATGTCAGTGTAAATAAGTCATTTCATTGATGATACAGGTTTCTGAGAGCACTATGCAGTAGTTAAAGAGACAGTACAGCAGAGGCTGCTTGCTTTGAGGCTCTGTTTGGTTGATTGAAACTACTTTCCTCTCTGAAAGCTCACTGACTGGTCTTTTTGGATTTTTTTTTCCACCATGGAACATTTTGCGCAGTGCTTTACAATATAAAGGAGGCAGTACAGTTACAATACAATTTTTAACACCTTCCCACCCGGCCCATAGCAGAATGACAGCCGGGCGGTGGCACTCCTGTTCTGAGTGGATGTCATATGAGGTCCATAAGAAGGAGCCGCTCATGCACGCCCCCGGGGGAGCGTGCGGCGATCGGTAGTATGGTGTGTCATCCAGACACACCGCATCACTGATCACAGTAAAGAGTCTATGACGTAGGCTATGTAACACGTGATCACACGTAACACGTGATACAATCACAGTGTAAATAGGAAGTGACGGTTATCGCCATTCCTCTACTCTTGCTGACAGGGCATGAGTAGAGGACTGTAGACTTGTGCATGGCTGAAAAATTTGTTCGTTTTTGTTTTATTTTTTTGGGGAATTCGGAAATTCAAAAACTTCGGAATTCGTAATCCAGAAATTTGCGGTAATTCCGCAATTGCGGTAATTCGGATATTCGCAGTAATTCGGCAATTGTGATAATTCAGAAATTTGCGGTAATTCGGAAATTCGCAGTAATTCGGCAATTGTGATAATTCAGAAATTTGCGGTAATTCGCCAATTGCGGTAATTCAGCAATCGGAACAGCTGAAAATTCAGAAATTCGGAAATCCGAAAATTCGAAAATAACAAAGAACATTTGAAATAATAACTAACTAATAAATAACTATTAAATTATAGGTATTGGAATTTCCTTGAAAATGTGTCTGTCAGTGATAAATTTCATATTTAAGTTCACTAACAGACACATTTTCAAGGAAATTCCAATACTTATAATTTAATAGTTATTTATTAGTTAGTTTAATTGTTTAATTTCATATTTAAGTTCACCAACTAATAAATAACTATTAAATTATAGGTATTGGAATTTCCTTGAAAATTTGTCTGTTAGTGAACTTAAATATGAAATTTATCACTGACAGACATATTTTTAAGGAAATTCCAATACCTATATTTTAATAGTTATTTATTAGTTAGTTATCATTTCAAATGTTCTTTGTTATTTTCGAATTTTAGGATTTCCGAACCTTCGAATTTCCAAATTTTCGGATTTTCGGCTGTTCCGATTGCCGAATTTCCGAGTTACCGCAATTGCCGAATTACCGCAAATTTACGAATTGCCGAATTACCGCAAATTTACAAATTGCCGCAATTGCCGAATTACCGCAAATTTAGGAATTACCGCAATTGCCGAATTACCAGGAATGTACGAATTTTCGAATAGAAAAAACGAAAATTCGGAATTCGTCCGAATTGCAGAATTTTGCAAAATTCGGTAAAAACTAAATTCGGAACTAAACCAATTGCACAAGCCCAGAGGACAGCCGATCAGTGGCTTCCTGACGGGGGGGTCTGCACTGATAAGCGGTGCATTGATCAGTGCAGCCCCATCAGAGATACCTGCTAGTGCACCCCAGTGATGCTCACCTGTGTCCACCAGTGATGCCCACTTGTGATGCCAATCAGTACCCACCAGTGATGTCAATCAGTACCCGTCATTGATGCCAATCAGTGCCCATCACTGCTGCCTTTCAGTGCCCATCAGTGCTGCCTATCAGGGCCCATCAGTGCTGCCTATCAGTGCTGATTAGTGCTGCATATTAATGCCTACTCATCAGTGCAGCCTATCAGTGCCCATCAGTGCAGCCTCATTAGCACACATCAGTGAAGGAGGAAAATTACTGATTTACAAAATGTTTTTTTCAAAATCTTCAGTCTTTTTTCATTTGTTTAACAAAAAATAAAAACCCAGTGGTGATTAAATACCCCCAAAAGAAAGCTCTATCTGTCTCAAAAAAAAATATGAAAATTTTATTTGGGTACAGCGTTGCATGACTGCGCAATTGTCATTCAAAGTGTGATAGCGCTGAAAGATGAAAATTGGCCTGGGCAGGAAGGGGGTAAAAGTGCTTGGTATTGGAGTGGTTAAGACAAGAAGATTAAGAGAGCCCTGCTCCTGAGAGCTTACAATCTAACAGGCCTGTATCTCTACCGATCTGATCATTGTAAAGAACGTTACTCTTTAGCTCTTGTGTGTAAGTCGTTAATTCTTTAGCATGTGATAGCTGAGCTGGTCTGACCCGAGAACGAAAGCGTGCTTGGTTCTCAAAATGCATTTTACTTTCGCTATGAAGTGTGGAAGGATTAGAACTTCTGTCAGGTTTTTATTATTAATGATATGAAACAGCCTTTTATTGCATAATTAATTAGTTAAATAGGAGAGCCAACGGGTTTCAGGGGTTCACAAACCCTTCATTAGGGCTATGACTCAAACAAAAAAGTATAAACGTTTATATGTATATAAGAAAACAAGTTCAGAAATGAAAAAAAAACCTTAAAATTGTTTTTATTTAAAAAACCCTCTTATGAAAATATTATAATTTTTGTGTCCTTGCCCTGATGAAGAGGGTGGGAAACCCCCCAAACGCGTTGGCTTTTTCTTTCATTAATCCTTCAATACAATAATGTGGATGCTATGACCATTGGCATGGCACCCTGGTTGCTTCTCAAATATTTGGATCTCAGTGAGGCCACCCTTCTTTTGGGGGTGCTTTGGTATATGAGAACAGCTTCACTGAACTGATTCGCCTTACATTTAGCTACAACGTCAGGATGGCCCCCTTATTAGAGCAGGTGGATGTACCTGTACGTCCTTTAATATCACCATTGTGAGCATGCACAGTGGGCGCAAAGCTGCTGCTCCCACTGTCATTAAACAGTGAAAAATACTGGCTAAAGGCACAGACTGGATAGAGAAGCTCTGTGCCATGTGATCACTATGATGATCACAGCCATTACCAATGAAAACAGTGTAGTTATTAGACAGTGAAGAACACCAGCTAAAGGCACGGAGCCGGTTAGAACAGCTCTGTGCCATGTGATCGCTGTGATTGGTCATCAGTGTAGTACTGTTTACATTAGTGAGTCCCTCCCCTTCCTCCCCTTGTTGTGAAATGCTACTGACTAGAATGATGGTGGAGGGTATGCTGTTGACCACAATGATGGGGAGGGAGGCTGAAATGCCCCTGGGCACCAATGCTGTGACATTTTTTGGGGGTTATGGAATTCCACTGACTACAATGATGATTGGGGGGGGTGAAATGCCATTGACCACAATGATATGGGGGGGGGGG
>BLSH010303156.1:213499-229408 GCA_018402905.1 Glandirana rugosa | reverse complement strand
GGTCACCGTAAAGTCGGAGGGAAGGGTAGTAACACCAGTTACCGTGGGGGGTGGGAGGTGGTGGTAGGGTGCCTTTGACCACAATGATGGGAAGGGAGGCTGAAATGCCACTGGGCACCAATGCTGTGATATTTTTGTAAGGTTATGAAATTCCACTGACCTGGTGGTGGGAGGAGGGGTTAATGCCATTGACCACAATGATACCGGGGGTAGTTTGGGGGGGGGGGCAGAAATGCCACTAGCCACCAATGCTGTGATATTTGTGGGGGTTATAAAATTCCACCGAGTACAATGATGATGGGGGGGGGGGGGGTGAAATGCTATTGACCACAATGATAGTGGGTGGGGTTGAAAATGCCACTGATCAACAATGTTGTGGCTTTTTTGGGGTGGTTATAAAATGCCACTGACCCCTAATGTTGGGGTTTAAATGCCACCAACCACCAGTGATTTGGGGGGGGGGGGTTAAAGTCAATGACATGGCCATTCACAATACTGAAAATTAACAAAAGGAAATCTAGCGCCCCCTATGTACCATGAGGTTTTCATTGTCGTCCATGTCCCTGCTGGGGGGGATTCATTCTCTCTGATGCAAAATGTTACAGTTGTCACCAAAACAGGAAGAGAAGGGAAGAGGGGCACAGCCAACTTTCCTATCCTATCCACTCGTCGTCCTATAAGCGTTTTCTGTGATTTTTGTCATTCCAGACGGTCCGGGTGCAAGGCAACGACATTTCGCACCGCCTGCGGCTCTCCAACGTCCGGAAACAGGACGAGGGGGTGTACGAGTGCCGGGTGTCGGATTATGGAGACGATGAGACTCAGGAACACAAAGCCCAGGCCATGCTGAGGGTCATAGCCCGCTACTCTCCGCCCGACATGCAGGCCGCCGAGGCCGTATCCCACATCCAGAGCAGCGGGCCCCGCAGGAATAACCCCGGCAACAGGGCCACCCCGGAACCTGGGAACAAACGCCCCAACCCCCCAGGGGAAAACCTGGTGCCATCGCAAGCCACCGCAGCATCTTCCTCAGCTTCCCCTGCTCCTGGAAAGGCAGCCATCCTGCGGCAGCAACACGGATCAGGTAAGACATCCGCTGATCTGCGCTGCCACCTAGTGACCGCCGAGAATTATTGTTGGTCAACAAAATGTCATTGCAAAAAAAAAAAACAATATTTGTGTCAATTTCCCTTTATTTATTTTTTTTCCTAATATTAGAAACAATGCTTTCCAGGTTTAAAGGCCACAATGTTACATTCATAAGGCTGGATTGTGCAATTGTTAACCAGCAGCATCTCCATGCTACGTATTGTGTCAGTGTAACACTTCCAGGTATTTATTACCTCTCACAGAGATCAAAGTGCTCCCCCCCCCCCCCCGACAATTCCTTCATTTGCTTTTCTCTGCTGATGGACGGTGCCATCTTTATTTTGGAATCATCCAGAGTCACCATCTACTTTCTGAACTGTGATGACGGCTCAGTGATGACCTAATCATGTAAAATCCTGGTCCCGGGAAATTCTTGGCTGTGTTCACAAATGTTTGACACAGATCAGCCCCCTGCTGCAGCCTCTCATATTGTGATTTGCTACAAACTTACAATGTTGCAGTCTGATCATGGAGGGAAAGGAGACTGAGGAAATGCTTCCTCCCTCCCTGCAGCAGACTGATGACATCATCACATCCTAGGCAAAGTCACTTGACAGGAGCTCAGTGATGGCTATTTAATGACAATATTTGCTGATGATACAAAGGTGTGTGATAGGGTTGATATCCCTGGAGGTGTCTGTAACATGGAACATGATTTGGCATTGCTGGAAGATTGGTCAAAGCAGTGGAGACTGCAGTTCAATATTTCTAAATGTAAAATAATGCATCTAGGGAAAAAGAATCCGCTTAGAGAGTACAGCATTGGGGGCACAGTGTTAGCCAGCACTACAGAAGAAAAAGATTTTGGGGTGCTTATTTTAGATGACTGCAAAATGAGCAAACAGTGTGACCAGGCAGTGGGAAAAGCAAATAGAATTCTGGGATGTATCAGTAGAGGGATCACCAGCAGGAGGAAGGAGGTTCTGATTCCTCTATATAGATCTTTAGTGAGACCTCACTTAGAATACGGTGTCCAGTTCTGGAGACCACACTTACAAAAAGATATTGATAAAATAGAACGAGTTCAGAGACGGGAACAAAAATGGTGAAAGGTCTGGGGGATAAAACATATCAAGAGCGACTTCAGGAACTTAATATGTACAGTCTGGAGGAAAGAAGGGAGAGGGGAGACATCGATTGAAACCTTTAAATACATCAAGGGGGTGAATAAGGTTCAGGAGGGCAGTCTTTTCAATATGAAACCAAAATCAAGAACACGGGGACCTCAAACTAACTGGGGGGAAGTTCAAAACGAATCTTAGAAAGTATTATTTTACTGAAAGGGTGGTTGATGATTGGAATAAACTACCAACAGAGGTTGTGAGACAGTCAACAGTAAATGGCTTCAAACATGCTTGGGATAAACATAAATCTATAGTCAGACAACAAGGTTAATGGGGAAAAAAAATAAATAAATAAAAAGGGGCAGACTCAATGGACTGCTCAGTCTTTTTCTGCCGTCACTTTTCTATGTTTCTATGAGAAGAGTTGGAGTGGACCTGAAAAATGATATCAAGCGGTATATTATTACACGTCACAAATGTATTTATAGTACTACAGAGCACATGTCTTTAGACCCAATGATGAGCAATATGGGTTTGGACTTCAAATCTTAGAGGCAGGTCTCTGTCAACCAGGGAAAACAAGGATGAGCGTATCACAGAGCTAATGCAAGTCCACTAGGTTACTACTGCAAATGATAAATCTTCAGGAAACTAAGACAATGTGTTTCAGGGGCTCAAAAAAGAGCACTGGACAACAAAATGTAAAATAAATGTATATATAATGTACCGATGAGGTGACCTGAAAATGTTTTTGACATTTATCTTACATTTTACTTTACACCATATTTTACTTTTATTTTACATTTATCGTACCTTTTATTTTATACTTTATATCATTTTTTAACATTCATTCTAACATTTTATTTTACAAATTATAGTCTTCTGTTTTACATTGTATTTTACAATTCATATTCTTCTATTTTACATTTATTTTACATTTTATTTTACGCTTTACATAATTGTTACATGTATTTTACATTTTACTTTACACTCTTTTATTTTACTTTATATTCTTTGATTTTACATAGTTAGTCGGGATGAAAAAGTCCATCTAGTTCAACTATAAAAAAATATATATATCATACAATCCCATATACAATCCTTCACCCACAGGTGATCCAGACGAAGGTGAAAAACCCCAGCAAAGCCAATGATCCAATTTTCTATAATGGGGGAATAAATTCCTTCCTGATCCCCCAAGAGGCAATTGGATTCACCCTGGATCAACTTTACCTATAAATGTTAGTACCCAGTTATATTATTTACATTAAGGAAAGAATCCAGGCCTTTCTTAAAGCAATCTACCGTGCTGGCCAAAACCACCTCTGGGGGGAGTCTATTCAACATTTTCACAGCTCTAACTGTGAAGAAACCTTTCTGTATTTGTAGATTAAATCTCTCTTCCTCAAGATGTAAAGAGTGCCCCCTTGTCCTTTGTGATGACCTTAAATTGAATAACTCAACACCAAGTTCACTATATGGACCACTTATATACTTGTACATGTTGATCATATCCCCCCCTTAATCTCCTCTTCTCAAGAGAGAATAAATTCAGATCCTCTAATCTTTCCTCATAGCTGAGCTCCTCCATGCCTCTTATTAGTTTATTTGCCCTTCTATGCACTTTCTCCAGTTCCCTGATATCCTTTTTGAGAACTGGAGCCCAAAACTGAACTGCATATTCCAGATGAGGTCTTACTAATGATTTGTACGGGGGGGGCAAAATAATCTCTCTATCTCTGGAGTCCATACCTCTCTTAATGCAAGAAAATACCTTACTCACTTTGGAAACCGCAGCTTGGCATTGCATGCTGTTATTAAGCTTATGATCTACCAAAATCCCCAGATCCTTCTCCACTATGGATCCCCCAGTTGTACTCCCCCTAGTATGTATGATGCATGAATATTCTTAGCCCCCTATTTTAATTTACATTTTACTTTACATGTTATTTTACACTTTATATCCTTTAATTTTAATTTTTGATGTCCAGTATTCTCTTCATTTACTACCATCATCTAACTCCTGATGAAGAGAGTTTTGAACACCCGGAATGTAGTGGCTTTTTTCTTCTGAACTCTTGTCACATGCAGTAAAGATTCACTGGACTACATTTTATTTTACACTTTATTTTACATCTTATCTTATGCGTTATATTCTTTAACTTTACATTTTATTTTACATTTTACATCCTTTTGTTTTACATTTATTTTGACATATTATTTTGCACTTTATATCCTTTTATTTTAAATTAGGTTGTCCAATATTCTTTTCATTTGCTGCCATAATCTAACTTCTGATGAAGGGAGTTTTGAACCCCTGACATTTTCTTATGAACTCTGAACTACGTTTTTTAATTTACATCTTATTTTACGCTTTAGTTTACATTTTATTTCATGTTTTATTTTACGCTTTATATTCTTTAACGTTACATTTTATTTTACACCTCATTTTACATTTTATTTTACACTTTACATCCTTTTATTTGGCATATTATTTTACACTTTATATTCTTTTATTTCACATTTTATTTTACATTACATATCCTTTTATTTTACATTCATCTTACATTTTTATGTTACATTTTACATAATTTTTTTAACATTTATTTTACACTTTACATTCTTTTATTTTACATATTATTTTGCACTTTATATTCTTTTATTTTACATATTAAAGTGGATGGAAACCCAATTTATGAAATTTGAGCTGGGCACATATATCTGCAGTGTTTTCTTATCTCTCTTCAAAGCGCTAAGTCCCGTGGCTTTCTCCTGCTCCGTTCTTCTGTTATCAGCCTGATAATTCCTGGCAAGTTCTCCAACACACGTGATAAAGCCAGCCTGAATTTTCTGTCAGGGAGGTTGCTATAAATAGATTAGCAGAAAGCTGCTCTACTCACAGCACAGCTCTGAAAGTCTCTACCTATTTGGAGGGGGGTGTGTGCCTTTCCTGTCTCCCAGTGTAATCCAACACTACACTGCTACTGCTGTATGAGGAAGTGAAAATTCTAACACAATGTGCACTTTCAAAACAGTATATAAAGCTGAAGACAGCAGATATAGATGTAAAACTTGTATAGGGAGATTTGTTTAATTTCTATGTATCATCTGAGGCTGTTCACTTCACTGGCTATAGGAGAGGGTTTACATCCACTTTAACTTACATTTTACATTATACGTTTACACGTTATATCTTTTCATTGTATATTTTGTTGGATGTTTTGATGGATTTTTCTTCTGATTTTTTTTTTGCCATGTGCAGTTAAGATTCACTGGACTTAGTGGACTATATTTAACTTTACATTTTATTTGACATTTTATTTTGCATGTTATTTTACACTTTATTTTACTCTTGTATGTTCTTTTATTTTCTGTTCAGAAATTTTTATTCAGGTTTTCCAAACAGCAGAATGGGATACAAAGTGTCAGGTGTATACTAAGGGTTAAGGGCCACATGAGCTGGGCCAGGCATCATACATTTTTTCAGCAGATCATAAGCCATTGAGTTCAGCATCATTGTCACGTGAACAATAACCTTGCATAGCCACTTGCTGCCTGCAATACATAGAGTATATATATGTTGCGGTAAACAAATGGTTTCCTGGGATTGTGGCCTAAGATATCAGCCGTAAGCCCGGTACCGTTTTCTTTTCTGCAGCTGGCCAGCGTTTTCATGAGCCACTGGGCTGGTTCCCGAAGCCGTGAGACGTCCCTCCCTCCTGCCAGTGTTTCTTGGGCTTACCGTTTCCGTTTGCCTGAGAAACGATCCAACAGTGCGGGCGGCTGCTCCCATAGGCAATCAAATCTATGGCCTTGGAGGACCAAAAAAATAAAAATAAGATCAAAAACTAATTTTTACTTTTAATGTTAAAGAAGAGATTTGGGGTCTTTTTGACCCCCGATTTCTCCATAAAGAAGACCTGTCATCCTTATTTCTATTACAAACGATGTTTGCATTCCTTGTAAGGCCTCATACACACGGGCGTTTTGGCCGCCGGCGTTTGTAGGCGTTTTTTTGAGGCTCTCCATGTTATTCAATGGCCCTCTAAAAACGCCGGCGTTTGTGGGCAGTAGAGGGCGTCGGCGTTAGTGAGCTGTAGCTAGAACGCGGGAGCAGTGCGTTCTGAAGCTGCAGCGTCATGGCGTTTCTTGACGCCGGGCCGGCAAAACGCTCAATAACGTTGCTTAACGTTGTATACACAGCGTTAAGCCTCGTCAGGCGTTCTATTCAAAATCAATGGTTCCCTATGGGAGCCCATTGATTTGAATAGAAGCCGCACCAGAAGTCGGATCGCGGTGATCCGACTTGCGGCGCGACTTGTGTGCCGTGTCTTAAAGGGGAACCCCCGCAAAAAAATTTGCGTGGATTCCCCCCCAGAGCATACCAGGCTCTTCGATCTGGCAGGGATTTTGAGGAGCCCCCCACGCCGAAAAAAAACGGCGTAGGGTGCCCCCAAAATCCATACCAGACCCTTATCCGAGCACGCAGCCTGGCAGGCCAGGAAAGGGGGTGGGGACGAGCAAGCGGCCCCCCCCCTCCTGGACCGTACCAGGCCGCATGCCCTCAACATTGGGAGTATGGGTGCTTTGGGGCAGGGGGGGCACTGCGCCCCCCACCCCAAAGCACCTTGTCCCCATGTTGATGGGGACAAGAGCCTCTTCCCGACAACCCTGGCCGTTGGTTGTCGGGGTCTGCGGGCGGGGGCTTATCGGAATCTGGAAGCCCCCTTTAACAAGGGGGCCCCCAGATGCCGGGCCCCCACCCTATGTAAATGAGTATGGGGTACATCATACCCCTACCCATTTACCTGGGGGAAAAAAAGTGTATAAAAAAAACACCACACAGCTTTTTAAAATATTTTATTATATCCGCTCCGGCATCTTCTCCCCTCTCTTCTTTTTTTCGGCTCTTTTGCGGGGTCTTCTGTCTTTTGAGGGGTCTTCTGCGGGTCTTCTGCGGGGTTCTTCAGCTCTTTTGCTGCTGTTTCCCCGGCTTCCTTCTCCCGCCGCCGCTTCTTCTCCCTCTTCTTCTTCCCCCTTCTTCTGGAGATGTTGACTCGTCGCTCTCTTCCACTCGAATACCGGGTCCGTGCTGCGCGGTTGCCTTATATTGGCATGGGGGCGGGGCCACACGATGACGTCATCATTAGCCCCACCCACATGATGTCACATCCTGGGGCGGGGCATCGCATAACATAAACATAAAGTTAACATAACATAACATAAAGTTAAAAAATAATAATTTTAGGGTGAACCCTAAAGCCTCGTACACACGGGTCGACGATCGTACGACCGAACGGCTCAAATCGTATGTTGACTGTTGTATCTAGCATACTGACATGCACTAAACGATCGTACGACCAAGCTGAACGTAGTGACGTGTTATGAACGTATAAAGAGAAAGTTCAGGTGCATGTAATTAGCATCCGGCCGTTCCTGACTTCTGAGCATGCGTGTTTTGCACAATACAACTTGTTGGACCAACTTCTCTGTACACACGATACAACGGTCGTACGACCGCTTGTTGGCACTACCAAGTTTTATAGTTTGCTCATACAACTCCCGTTGTACGACCGTCGTACGTCGGCTGTTCTAATCGCGCATACTAACGATCGATTTTGCATACAACGGTCGTTTGTACAACCTGTTGTATACGATCGCCGACTCGTGTGTACGAGGCTTAACAATGGGCTTCTCTTATTTGGTTTGTTAAATTACACAATTGAAACAGTTTTGTTATATTTATTTATTTATTTGTTTTTGAAATGTATTGGTTATGTATTTTATTTATTTACTTTTTTGTTGTTGCTGCTTTGTTATTATCTTTGTAAGGTGACCTTGAGTGTTCTGAAAGACACCTATAAATAAATTGTATAATAATAATAATAATAATAATGACAATAATAATAATAATAATAATTGTTTAACCTCTTCACACCTAAGGGTAAAACAAATCTTAATGCCTAAGCATAATTTTGCAGCTTTGACATGTGTTAGTAAAACCACTACTACTTTGTGCATCCAGGTGGATTACACCGCGTTTTTCTTTTCAGGATAAATTGGGCTTTCATTTGGTGGTAAATGGTTATGAATATCTCCTGATTTTTTAAAATTATTATTATCATAGGAAAACTGACATAAGATAGAAAAAAAAATCTTTTTTTAGGGATGCACTGAAATTTCAGGGGCCGAAACATGTGCCAAAAAAAAAAATTGCTGATAACGGCGCCGATAATCGCACACGCGAAGTAGCGGTGGGCGCACCTCCGGGTTCCGCCCATTGCGGTGTGCCATCCTTCTCAAGGTTCTGTCCTCCGGTCCTGCCCCCCCTCCCTCCTCCTCCCCTCTCACCTCCTCTCCTTGCAGAACGGCGATCTTCTTGTGTCAGGGAGCTGAATTGCCCGGGTCGCAGTAACAATGTCCCACCTCCTGTGATAGACGGCACACTGATCCAATGCTGGGACTTTGAATCAGTGTGATGTATCACAGGAGGTGGGACATTGTTACTGCGGCCCGGACAATTCAAATCCAGCATACACGGAGATTGTCGCTCTGTTCCGGGGACAGGCAAGCTGCATCCACAGGCATTGGTGAGACTGCATCTTATGGGCACAGGCAGGCTGAATCTTATGGGCACAGGCATGCTGAATCTTATGGGCACAGGCATGCTGAATCTTATGGGCACAAGCAGGCTGCATCCACAGGCACTGGTGAGGCTGCATCTTATGGGCACAGGCAGGCTGCATCCACAGGCACTGGTGAGGCTGCATCCTATGGGCACAGACAGGCTGCATCCTATGGGCACAGGCAGGCTGCATCCACATGCACTATTGAGGCTGAATCTAAAAGACACTGGTGAGGCTGCATTGATCTCTTGTATCATGTCTGCAGTCTCTGACCATCTCCTGTACTATGTCTGCAGTCTCTGACCATCTCCTGTACTATGTCTGCAGTCTCTGGCAGTCTCTTGTACTATGTCTGCAGTCTCTGACCGTCTCCTGTACTAAGTCTGCAGTCTCTGACCGTCTCCTGTACTATGTCTGCAGTCTCTGACCATCTCCTGTACTATGTCTGCAGTCTCTGAAGATCTCCTGTACGATGTCTGCAGTCTCTGGCAGTCTCTTGTACTATGTCTGCAGTCTCTGACCATCTGCTGTCTGTCAGATTCAGCCTCAATAGTGCATGTGGATGCAGCCTGCCTGTGCCCATAGGATGCAGCCTGTCTGTGCCCATAGGATGCAGCCTCACCAGTCTGCAGTCTCTGACCATCTCCTGTACTATGTCTGCAGTCTCTGACCATCTCCTGTACTATGTCTGCAGTCTCTGACCATCTCCTGTACTATGTCTGCAGTCTCTGACCATCTCCTGTATTATGTCTGCAGTCTCTGGCAGTCTCTTGTACTTCTTGTGCTATGTCTGCAGTCTCTGACCGTCTCCTGTACTATGTCTGCAGTCTCTGACCATCTCCTGTACTATGTCTGCAGTCTCTGACCATCTCCTGTACTATGTCTGCAGTCTCTGACCATCTCCTGTACTATGTCTGCAGTCTCTAACCGTCTCCTGTCCTTACTTAAACTTAGAGACTGCAGAATGCATTTCTCTTGAGCTTTTCTTGTGCTAAAGGTGCAAATAATTGCCAACAATAAATTCATATTAATGCAAATTGTTGATATTAACCACTTCAGCCCCAGAAGGCTTTATCCCCTTCCTGACCAGAGCACTTTTTGCGATTCGACAATACGTCGCTTTAACTGACAATTGTGCGGTTGTGCAATGTTGTACCCAAACTAAATTGATGTCATTTTTTTCCCCACAAACAGAGCTTTCTTTTGGTTGTATTTGATCACCTCTGTGGTTTTTATTCTATGCGTTATAAAGAAAAAAATGAGCGAGGAAATTTGAAAATTAAAACAATATTCTTTACTTTTTGCTATAATACAAATCCAAACAAATATATATATAAAAACAAATGTATTCATCAGTTTAGGCTGACGTGTATTCTTCTACATATTTTTGATAAATAAAATCGCCAAAAGCATTTATTGATTGGTTTGCACAAAAGTTATCGTGTCTACAAACTATGAGAATTGATTTATGGCGTTGTTATTATTATTTTATTTCTTTTTTAATAGTAATTTCTACTGATATTGCACCTGACAGATCAGACATTTTTGACACTTTTTTGGGACCATTGACATTTATACAGCGATCAGAGCTAAAAATAACCACTGATTACTGTATAAATGTCACTGGCAGTGAAGGGGTTAACACTAAGGGGGCAATCAAGGGGTTAAGTTTGTTCCCTCACTATGTCCTAACTGTGTGGGGGCTGGGCTGGCAGGGACATAACAGATCTAACTGATCCCGATCACAGGGATCAGTAAATCACTGTCATGTCCCCTGTCAGAACAGGGAACTGCCGTGTTTACATCGGTAGTTCCCTATTATTCCTCTATAGAAGGCAATCAAGTCTGCCTGACCCGCAGCCATACTCACGCAGCGTGCGGTGGGCACGAGAGCGCACACCCACCTGCAACTGCGGCTGCGCGAATCGCCATTTATAGACGCCAATTTGTGCAGCGGAGTCACACTGCCACCGTTTATCTACGTGAGGCGATCAGCAAATGGTTAATTAAAAAGTTGAATATAATACAATTAAATATATAAAAATATAAATATTTTTTAAAAATTGTCATTTTTGGTTTTTGGCTAAGTGCATCCTTTATTTTCGGTTTTTGACCAAGTGCATCCTTCATTTTCGGTTTCGGTTTTCGACCAAGTGCATCCTTCTTTTTTGGTTCCGGGTTTCGGCCAAGTGCATCCTTCATTTTTGGTTTCAGTTTTCGGCCAAGTGCATCCTTCATTTTCGGTTTCGGTTTTCGACCAAGTGCATCCTTCTTTTTTGGTTCCGGGTTTCGGCCAAGTGCATCCTTCATTTTTGGTTTCAGTTTTTGGCCAAGTGCATCCTTCATTTTCAGTTTCAGCCAAGTGCATCCTTCATTTTTGGTTTCCGTTTTCGGCCAAGTTCATCCTTCATTTTTGGTTTCAGTTTTCGGCCAAGTGCATTCTTCATTTTTGGTTTCGGTTTTCGACCAAGGCATCCTTCATTTTTGGTTTCGGTTTTCGACCAAGTGCATCCTTCATTTTTGGTTGCAGCCAAGTGCATCCTTCATTTTTGGTTTCAGTTTTCGGCCAAGTGCATCCTTCATTTTTGGTTTCAGTTTTCGGCCAAGTGCATCCTTCATTTTTGGTTTCGGCCAAGTGCATCCTTCATTTTTGGTTTCAGCAAAGTGCATCCTTCATTTTTGGTTTCAGTTTTCGGCCAAGTGCACCCTTCATTTTTGGTTTCAGTTTTCGGCCAAGTGCATCCTTCATTTTTGGTTTCGGCCAAGTGCATCCTTCATTTTTGGTTTCGGTTTTCGGCCAAGTGCATCCTTCATTTTCGGTTTCGGCACCAAAATTTTCATTCCGTGCACCACTAATTTTTTTTAATTTGGCTGTATATTTCTTGCTACTAACATAACCTATCACCAAAGAACAACCCAAATAAATTCTCCTGCTCCTGACGATCATAGTGATACCACATATGTGTATGTTAGGTGTTGTATGTACCTGTAGTACAGCCCAGAAATAATAGTTCACATTTTGCTTTTGCTTTTTTTGTTTTGAAAAATGCTTTTTAAAAAAATGACCTTTGACCGTGACCTTGACCCAAACACTAACCCTGGCACTTACCTAGATCAAACCTTGATCTAGCTATTTATTTATTATTATTATTGTTGTTGTTTTTTTACAGACACTTTTTTTTCTCTCTGCAAGGAAAGAGAGAGATACAATGCATCTCTCCCCTCCATTCACAGAGAGAGAAACGCAGGGGCCGGCTTCCCAGTGTGTGATCATTGTGATAGCCAGTCAGAGGCTACCACAGAGATCAGGTGACCCGGAAATGGGAGACCAGGGTCCCAATCATTAGTGCGGGACCCGGGGCTGCCACTGAGACCCTGGTCTCTGTGCTGAGAGTGCGCTGTGCTACACGCTCCCAGCACAAAGACAGATAGGCATATATGCAGTCCCACGGAAAGAAAGCCTAGTCCGCTGAGGTTGCATATTTGTGTTACATAGGCATGAAGGGGTTAAAATGGGCACAAATTCTGTTGATTCTGCCAGAAATCTTGTGATCATTACTTCCTGTACTCTCTGCCTCTGCTGACTGTTGTTCTGTTTCAAATGCCCCTTTATGCATTGACATACCTCCTTACACCCAGTCTAGTCACCTGCTGACTTGGCAACATCCACAGGCAGCTTAACTCTTCAATAAGACACAGAATTTGAATCAAACGCAATTGTACTTCAGACCATTGCAGTACAGAGGATGCTTTAACCAATCTTTTAAAGTGTCAGACGCCAATGAATTTCCTGAGCCCTGTCTCTGTGAATAACAAATACTGACTGAACATGGAAGAAGCAGGTAGCCCAGGTAGCAAGCAATAGAGCTGCAAGTTTGAAAATGACTTGCTAAGCTATTGCTAGACCTGCCAGGCTTCACAAGTTTGTTGCACAATTGCAGCAAGTCTGCATTGCATGACTCCAGATCAACTTTCTTTGCAAACATTCTGCAAGTCTGCTGTAATTTCTGGCTGTTATGTTGTGCAATAGTCCTCCCACCACAGGGGGCACTGTGGCTGAATTTTCATGCTGTAGACTTGGAGGGGTCTAGCTAAACTAAACTAACTAGTCATAGAGAGGAGGGGAAAACAAAGGGAGATACCATGTCACATTAGTAAACAAGATCTAATAGCCAGAAACCACGGCTAGATGTCAGCATACTGCAGAAAAATTATAACCTATTGCAGTTCAATACAGCACAGAAAAATACAAGAAACGAGGGAGAACATTCTCAATTTTAAATGTGAGCTACAAAACCAGAAGGGTTAGGGCCCCTGTTAGGTTTTTCTTGTTTTACATACAAAGAGAAGCAATAGATCTTCTGTTATTAATATTGAGCATTTGGAAGGGTCATCTCATTAATTGAGCTGACTTGCTTTGGCAAGGCGGGACACCGCCAAAGGCAGTGGGGTCTTGAGACAAGTCAAATTATATGCAAAGCAGTAAGAGTGCTGCACATATGATCAAAAAGTAAAAATGATGTTTTATTAAATTAGTAGAAAGTCAACGTGTTTCAGGGGTTTATACCACCCTTCATCAGGGCTTGTGTATTGCATAATCTCAGATATTTCTGGAATGAATTGCATTTATAGTTGTATATGTGTACAGTGAGATTCTGCTACTAGCAATTTATGCAGCGTGGAGGCAGGAAAGCAGAACAAGGAACAAGTTGTGCTGCAGTGTCCATGTGCTACCTAGGGATATGCTGATACTAGGAGGACACAGCAGAGTGACAAGGAGATGAGCTCATCAGTCTGCTGCTTCTCCTTTCATTGTTAAATCACAGGCTGAGGGTGGAGAGGAGACTTGTAGGTGAAAGCAAAACTGTAGCAGAGAATGACCGGGTCTCCCATAACCAACAGGCTAGGGTTGTGAGGATTAGGCCCTTGCCCTCATCAACACGGGCCTCCCAGGACATGTGGTCTTGTATGGCATGTCCATCTCCCTCATCCTTTCTTGAAATGCCAGGCTGCATATTCAGATTAAGGGTCTGGTACTGATTTTGGGGGGGACAACATGTTAGCAGAGAACAATCAGGTCCTCCACAACCACCAGGCCAGGGTTGTGGGGAAGAGGCCCTTGACCTGCTCAACATGGGCCTCCCAGGGCATGTGGTCTGGTATGGCACACCCCTAATCCTTCCCTAAAGAGCCAGGCTGCATGTTCGGATTAAGGGTCTGGCATTAATTTTGGGGGGACCCCATGTCATTTTTTTTCAACTTTATTTTAACAAAAGTAACAGGGAATAATTCACTTTTCCCTGTAAACTTCCTTTATTTTGTAAATAATGCCATGGGGATTCCCTACCGAAAATACATACCATCTTTGATGAGATCCTCCTCGACAGAGTTGAGCTTATTAGTCTGCTGCTTTTCCTTTCAATGTTCAATTGGGGAGGAGACCTGTAAGTGAAAGTGAAACTGCAGCAGAGAATGGTCAGGTTCCCGACAAGCACCAGGCCAGGGTTTTGGGGAATATGCCCTTGTCCTCATCAACATGGGCCTCCCAAGGCATGTGGCCTGGTATGGTATATCCTTTACCCCTCATCCTTTCCTGAAGAGCCAGGCTGCATACTTAGATTAAGGGTCTGGTATTGATTTGGGGAGGACTCCATGTCATTTTTTTCTGCTTGTCCTTTCACTGTCCAGTCATAGGTTGGAAGTGGGGAAGGAGACCTGTAAGTGAAAGTAAGACTCAGTAAAGAACGATCAGGTCCCCCACAACCACCAGGCCAGGGTTGTGGGGAAGAGGCCCTTGTTCTCATCAACATGGGCCTCCCAGGGCATGTGACCTAGTATGGCATGTCCCTTCCCCCTCATCTATTTAGGGAGAGCCAGGCTGCATATTCGGTCAAAGGGTCTGGTATTGGTTTTGGAGGCACCCCATGTCAGCAGGAAATGATCAGGTCTCCCACAACCACCAAACCAGTGTTGTGGGGAAGAGGCCCTTGTCCTCATCAATAAAGGCTTCTCAGGGCATGTGGGTTGGTATGGAACGTCCCATCCCCCTCATCCTTTCCTGGAGAGCCAAGCTGCATGTTTGGATTAAGGGCCTGGTATTGATTTTAGGGGGAGGATCCCACATCAGCAGAGAATGATCAGGTCACTTACAACTACCAGACCAGTGTTGTGGGGAAGAGGCCCTTATCCTCATCAATAAAGGGCTCCCAGGGCATGTGGCTTAGTAAGGCATGTCCCATCCTCCTTATTCTTTCCAGGAGAGCAAGGCTGCATGTCCAGATTAAGGGTCTGGTATTGATTTTGGGGAGGACTCTATGTCATTTTGATACTGCTTCTCCTTTCACTGTCCAGTCACAGGCTGGGGGCAGTGGCGTCTCCATCTTTCATATTTAGGGGGGGCACATGGGGGGACAGGGACGAAAGTAGGGGGGCCAACTATGAAATGCAATATGTGTGTGTGTGTGCATGTATGTGTATGTGTATATATATATATATATATATACATACACATACACATACACACACCACAACACTGACCTACCTTATTCCTACACTGTCCACTACACTGACCTACCTGTCCACTACACTGACCTACCTGATCTCTACACTGACCTATCTGATATCTACACTGACCTACCTGATCTCTACACTGACCTACCTGATTCCTATACTGACCATTACACCAACCTACCTGATTCCTACCCCCTTCATTGGGGAAGAGAGGGCGTGTCACATCCTCAGCTTGAGGGGCTCATGCTGGGGCCTGTAGTCTTTCACTTTTAGGAGTGACACACCCCCAAGAATGAAGGACTACAATTTCCAACATGAACTCCTCAGATCTAAGGATGTGATTTCCTCCAAATTTGAAGGACTACAAGTCCCAGCATGCAGCCCTGAGATCTAAGGATGTAACCCCTTACATCTCAGTGTTTCATGCCGGGACCTGAGGGGAGGAGAGAGAGGGGTGTGAGAATAGGGTGGAAGAGGAAGTGTGAGAGAGAGGAGGGGAGAGAAATTGAGGGGGAAATAGGTGAGAGAGAGGGGGTGAGAGAGAGGGGATTTTCACTTTC
>BLSH010303156.1:174210-184890 GCA_018402905.1 Glandirana rugosa | reverse complement strand
AGTGCCTCCGATGAGTGCATGTACTTTCCTGCGTTCATGGGGGGGTTGGTGCAAGATTTTAAGTGCTTGGGTGTAATTTTAATTTTTTACACTTTCTTTTACCTTTTTTTTAGCACATATGGAACATAAAGTCCCTTTAATGAGACATCAGGGGTCTAAAATACCCCTGACGTCTCACCTGTCCTCTGGTGAAATTAAGTGATATATTACATGTAGCTTCTGGGTCCTTAGCAGGAAGGGGAGATCAGCGAATGAACATTCGCTGATCTCCCTCCCTGCTACTTGGCTGGTCCCAGGTCCACTGATGGGCACACAGAGCCTGAGAAACATGGCAAGGGTGTGGGCAGGGGGACCGCCACATACAGAGGTCTGTGGAAGTGATTTGGTGACTGCACAGCCATCGGATTGCTTCCTTTTTGACAGTAAGCTGGTAAAACCTACACACACTCCTGGCAGCTGCAGTTGCTGGGAGTGTGTGTAAATCCCCTCCTTCCCACTACTGTTGGAAGTAAAAGGATTAAAGTCTATTGCACCCTCAAACACCACCTAAGAACCTTCTGTTAGCTCTATTAAATAAAAATGTAGACATTTTGCAAAATGTGGTCTGGGACATTTCCCACCCCGCAGCTGGATGCGCACAAAGGGATAGGGATGCTGATGACATCATTGTCCTAATATGACCAATGACATTGACCTAATGCAGCCAAGTGGCCATATTAGGTGAATAGTTTTACAAGCCTCCCCACTCCTTTGTGCATGTGAAGCTGTGGGCGGGGAATGTCCCGGTTGCAGCCAATTGGCCCAGCACTGACAACTTCCTTCTAGGCTTGGCCAAATTTGGGTTCATACCGAACTCAGAGCCAAACCCAAACTCATCTCTAGTTTAAAACAGAATCTAGATTTTGGTGATATTTTTGGCAGTCAAGATTTCCAAAAAGCTTCAGGGATAAAGGAACCAGAGACTGTTCTACTTTATATTTGCTATTAATATTTCTTGAGCAAACTTAGCTTGACTGCCACTGCCACCATTTCCTATCCTTCTACCCCTGGTAAAAAGGGCTGTGGCTCAGGCTCAATTTTGGCCCTGTCATCTTATGAGGGAAAGCTATCAGAAGCTTCCCAAACCATTCTGCATCATTTGCTGATCTGCAATACACCCATTTTGAAGCCTGGTCCTGATTCCTATTGAACAATTCTTCTTTTTTGAAAATTCCATATTTTGTAAATGACAGAAATTTTTAAAAAGTGCATCCAAACAACAACTGGTCAACCTTTTCAGACTTGTAATTCTCTTTAGCGCCGACCACGTGAAGCCTACAACTGAACAATTTGAGGACCACTCGTTTCCCCTAATGTATCATTCAATCATTCCTTTGTGGTGGCATTTGGTTCTTCTGAGCTCTGTCTTTACAACATCCTACATTGCACTACAAAGAACTCTCTTCAATATAACAGACATTTCAAAAAGTTCAGCCGAAGTCACTCATCTCTAACGCCAACCATAAGAAGCCTCCAACTGAAAAAATTTGAGGATAACTCATTTACCTCAATATATCATTCCGTCAATCCTCTGTGGTGGCACCTGAGTGACATTGCCGCTTACGAACTACATCTTCACACTGTCCTACATCGCACAACAATTATCTCTGTTCAAGATTCTAGACATTTCAAAAAGTTCAGCTGAACTACAGCTGATCAGACTTTTCATAAAATCTCTCATCTCTAGCACCAACCACATGAAGCCTCCAACTGAAAAATTGGAGGATAACTCCTTTCCCTCAAGGTATCATTTTGTCATTCCATTGTGGTGCCATTTGATTGTCTCTACCTCTTCCGACCTCCTGATTCCCTCTAAGCAACTCATCTTTTTTTAAATTTCCAAATTGTGTAAGTTACAATCATTTTTAAAAAGTGCAACCAAACCACGGCTGGTCAAACTTTTCAGACATTTGTTTATCTTTAGATCCAACCACGTGAAGCCTACAACTAAACATTTTGAGGATAACTAGTTTCCCCCAACATATCATTCTGCCATACCTTTTGTGGCTTGTCTTGTCTGTCTTCAAATCAAATCATCCTACATCACACCACAAATATCTCTTATCAGTATAACAGACATTTTAAAAAGTTCAGCTAAACCACAGCTGATCAAACTTTACAGACATTCACTCATCTCTAGCGCCAACCACAAGAAGCCTCCAGCTGAACAAATTTGAGGATAACTCATTTACCTCAATATATTATTCCATCAATCCAACCACAAGAAGCCTTCAACTGGAACATATGAGGATAACTCATTTAAGTCAACATATTATTCCGTCAATCCTTTGTGGTAGCATCTGAGTGGCATTGCCTCTTCTGACCTACATTACACCGTCCTATGTCACACAACAATTATCTCTGTTCAATATTCTAGATATTTCAAAAAGGTCAGTTGAATTACAGCTGATTAGACCTTTCAAACAATCTCTCATCTCTAACGCCAACCACATTCAGCCAAACCACAGCTGATCAAACTTTTCAGACATTCACTCATCTCTAGCGCCAACCACAAGAAGCCTCCAGCTGAACAAATTTGAGGATAACTCATTTACCTCAATATATTATTCCATCAATCCAACCACAAGACGCCTTCAACTGGAAAATGAGGAAAACTCATTTAAGTCAACATATCATTCCGTCAATCCTTTGTGGTGGCATCTGAGTGACATTGCCTCTTTTGACCTACATCACACACATTCCTATGCAACACAACAACTATCTCTGTTCAATATTCTAGACATTTCAAAAAGTTCCGCTGAATTACAGCTGATCAGACCTTTCAATCAATTTCTCCACATGAAGCCTCCAACTGAAAAATTGGAGGATAACTCATTTCCATGACGGTATAATTTCATCATTCCATTGTGGTGGCATCTGAGTGACATTGCCTCTTCTGACCTGCTGCTTCCCACTGAGCAATTCTTCTTGTTAGAAAATCCGAAATCTTGTAAGTTACAAAATTTTTAAAAAAGTGCAACCAAACTACAACCGGTGAAACTTTTCAGACATTCGTTTACCTTTATCGCCAACCACGTAAAGCCTACAACTGAACAACTGGAGGATAACTCATTTACCCCAATATAACATTCTGCCAATCCTTTATGGTGGCATCTGAATGACATTGTTTCTTCCAACCTACATCTTTATACCCTCCTACATCACGCAACAATTATCTCTGTTCAATATTCTAGACCACAGGTGTCAAACACAAGGCCCGGGGGCCGAATCCGGCCCTCCAGGTCATTTCATGTGGCCCTCACACCTCTCCTGCAGCTGCAGCACTCCCCTCATCTCCACCACCCCTGTCTCAGCAGTCTGTCTCTCTGTGCAGCTGCAGCACCCCCTCATCTTCACCTCCCCTGGTCTCAGCATTCAGAAGACTCCAGCTCTCCTCTGGTCCTCCTCCAGACCCTGCACTTTCTAATTCTCAGCACTGCCCCCACTGTGATGTAAGGAAGGGTGGGGGACCCTTGACTTCTGATGGTGGGGGGAGCTCTTGGCATCAGTTGTAAGGGGGGGGGTGGTGCTTTGAACATCTAGTCTTAGATATACAACCGGCCCTTTCAGGGCGACCATAATGCTGATACGGCCCACGATGAAATCAAGTTTGACACCCCTGTTCTAGACATTCAAAAAAGTTTAGCCAAACTACATCTGACCAAACTTCTCAGACATTCTCTCATCTCTAGCGCCGCCATGTGAAGCCTCCCAACTGAACAATTGGAGGATAACTCATTTCCCTCAAGGTATCATTCCATCATTCCTTTGCGGCAGCATCTGCGTATCGTTACCTTTTCCGACCTCCATCTTCGCACCCTCCTACATCACACCACGAATATCTCTGTTCCATATTCCATTCTATTTCATTGTCTGACGTCTTCCCCGCTGCGTGACTTTGAGTTCTGTTCTAGAAAAATGGATTTTGAAAAGTTTGGCATAATAGGAGCAAGGTGTGAGAAATCAGCTTAGTCTGTAACGGAGCACGTTTTTCCTGTCATCCGTAATTCGCTAACCCAGCGGTTTCCTGCAGGGCTAAGACTGCCCAGTACCAGCCGCCTCACTGAAATGAGCAGAGACTGCATGTCAGATGATGGCTGCAGTTCTGTATTTAACAGAAAAAAATACAATTTAAAAAAAAGAAATCTAGATCTGCTATAAAGAGATTTTTTGTCTGTGTCGGCTTTTTGTTCTCGTATGCACATTTCCTAAGATCATATAGTGTTCAACATTTCGGCCCGTGGCGGTGATGGCACCTTCGCAGCAGTGGCAGTCCTCTAGTTCTATCAAGTGCGGGTTTCTTTGATCTTCCTTTGAATGGAGAAAGTTACCCACACTTGGTAAAGTGGAACTCTGGGCAAAAGCTAAATTATTGTAGCACCCTCCTAGTTAAAGTGGTTCTAAAGGCAGAAGATTTTTTTTACCTTTCTATGAATTAGGGTAAAAAACCTTCTGGGTTCAGATCCCCCTCAGCGCCCTCTTATAATTACCTGAGCCCCGCCTCCATCCAACGATGTGCATGAGAGCAGGGGTTCTCCCAAGTGTCTTTCACTCTTCATTGACTTACACAGCCATGGGAGCCATTGGCTCTTGCTGCTGTCAATCACAGACAGTGAGCCAATGAAGAAAGAGTTGAGGCGGGGCCAAGCCATGCTCAGTGTGTGGATGAACAATGTCCATTCACAGGAGCGTGGCTCGGGAACGAGCCTGCTCGAGTGCCCCCATAGCAGAGACTTGCTATTGGGGGCACTCAGCAGGGGAGAAGAAGCCAGGACCGCCAGCAGGGGACCCACAAAGAAGAAGATCGGGGCTGTCCTGTGCAAAACCATTGCTCAGAGCTGGTAAGTATAACATGTAGGGTATTTTAAAACAAATTACAACCTTTAGAATAACGTTATGTACTAGGTTGCCAATTAACTTTTTGGGGCTCCTCTGTAATCAGTAGAGCAGTGTGTGATTTCTCTGGTCTGCTCTGAGTTTCACTGGCTGTGGGTTTGGCTGCTTCTTCCTGTTTTCAAGGATAGTTCTGGAAAGTAGTGGGCTGGATCAACAGCTGAATATTTATGTTGTCTCAGCTAATCCCTGGGGGAGGGGTTTATTGTTTTGCGGGGGGGGTCTTGTGTTGCTGGTGGTCAATTGTTGCTGGGAGGGATCTATTTTTAAGGTAGGGGGTCTCTTGTTGCTGGCTGTTGGAGGATTTACTGTTCCTGGCTGCTGGAGGGTCTATTAGTGCTGGCTGCTGGGAGATCTATTGTTCCTGTGGTGAGTCTGTTGTTGCGAGACGGTATTTTATTGAAAGTGGTCTATTGTTGCGGGGGGATCTATTGTTGTTCGAGGGGCTATTGTTGCTGGCTGCAGGGGATCCATTTTACTGATTTTTTTTTTATTATCATTACCAAATTCCATACAAATTACTTAGCACCATAAAATGATACGTGGTTCTGTATTCTCTAAAAGAGGTGGTACTGAGAGGTGGGTATGGGATTGGAACAAGGGTTGGTACTTGGAGGTGGGTAGGGGCAGAGACAAGGGGTGGCTAGGGCAAGCCTACAAGGCCCAGTACAGAAGGGCTGGCTGTACTGTCTTATCAGCGGCCCTGGGCTTGGGAGAGGAAAGTTCATGCACCTTCCCCTTTGAGAAAAAAAAGCCCTGATCCTACAGATCCCTCTGAAATGACTTTAGTATCTCTTTAAATGCTTGGTTTTGCCTAGGATACCAATAAAAAGCACTTGTGTTTACCTAAACCCTCATTCTAGCAGGCTCCTCCTTCACTTTTTGCTGCTCCAGCCTCCAGTCACAACTGTGACATCATCACACACAATGCAGGACCAACAGTCCTGCAGTGTAAGTGACGAGGCCAAGAGCTTGCCCACAACCAGGAGTAGTGGGGAGGAAAAGGTTGCAGGAGCCAGGAATAAGGTAACAAAAAGTTATTTTTCTGGTATCCTGGGCACAAATGAGCATTTAACCCTTGCAGTGCAAGGGAACCCCAACTTTAAAGGTAGTTTTCACAGTTCCTTCATGTTCAGCTCCTTGTGCAGCCAGTCAGAAGCTATATACAGAGCGGTCAGTTTGAATACAAACTGGCACACTGTGTTTGCAGCAGACTGAGAGGATGAGCTCACAGTGCCTCTCCTCACTTCTTGTCAGAGGCACTGAGCTCAATGGACAGCTTGGAGCCTTATCCAATGGTAAAGCACCATTGGCCCAAGCTGTCCAATGAAAATGCTGCAGTGGAGGCACCCCTCACTGCAGTGTCATAGAAGGGGGCATGTGTCTAAAAGACAAATACTCCCCTCCAGCCCAGCCATCTTAACTTCAAGTAAAAAACATGTTTATGGGTATAAGATTTACCCATCGTCACATGTTTTTCTCACACAAAGGGAGAATCTGCTGCTGCTGAAAAGGTACTTTTTTATATAAAAATAATTTCAGTAGTTATAACTTCAAACTTCAGTAATTTGTCCATTAAACCACCTGCTTCAGTACAGTTTTTGAAAATATAGTAAATTACCCTAAATAAAAAATAATATATAATAATTATTTGTATATTACTTACTTATGGTAATTAACCCCTTGCCACCCAGGCCAATTCTGACACTTCTCTCCTATATGTAAAAAAATAATAATCTTTTGCTATAAAATTACTCAGAACCCCCAAACATTATATATATATTTTTAGCAGACACCCTAGGGAATAAAATGGTGGTCGTTGCAACTTTTTATGTCACGCGGTATTTGCGCAGCAATTTTTCAAATGCGTTTTTTTACCAAAAAACTGTTCCATGAATAAAAAGTACTTAAAAATCTCCATAGACAATGCTTTAAAAATGTTTACAGGTTACATGCTTAGAGTTACAGAGGAGGTCTAGTGTTAGAATTATTGCTCTGGCTATAACATTCGCGGCCATACCTCACATGTGTGGTTTGAACACCGTTTACATATGCTGAAACTGCTGGTTAAACTAGTAAACTATGAGAACTAATGAAGGTGCTATATATACTCTATATAATCAGAGAATGGTTCAGGTTCTATCCTTTTATTATAATGATTTTATATGGCACTTGCATTAGTTCTCATAGTTTACTAATTTAACCAACATAAGTGTAGCACCCTGGTGTTAGGCAGGGTTGCTAACAAATTTAGCTTGCTAGGTGGTAATTAGCCTGGCTGATTGGTAGGGATATCCACTGACCTTTCCCCAAATCTGGGTTCGATGCTCCTCTCTCTTCTGTCACTGGGTGACATTGTTGCCTGTGGAATTAGATTGACAAGGGCATAGGGAATCCAGACTAGAGGAGGAAAGATTGTCTCCGCCGATTCGCAGGGGTTTCTTTGCCCCTTGGCCTGCTGGGAGAGCCTATTTATTCAGGATGGGTCAGGTGATCAGGGTCCGGTGCCACCTGGACGGCTGTCTGGGTGGACATGTGTTGAGCCGGTCTGAGGCCTATCCTGGTTGGTAGCAAACAGCGCAGGGTTGGGGCTTCAGGCTTGGAGCCCAACCAAGTTGCAGAGGTTCTGCTGGATGGAGAACTAAGTTGTTGCCATAGGTGAAGGATACAGTTGCCATCAGAGATGACCACTCCTGTTGCCAGAGGCAAGTGAAGAACGAGAGTCGGAGGTAAAGGGGACACAGTCGCCAGCAAGGGACCACCTCTCCTGTTATCAGACGCCAGGTTTTGTGAAGTCTGAAGAAGTAACAGAGCAGCCTTTTTTCACTAGCCGGGGACGGTGACCCAGCAGGGACCCAGCAGGTTAGGGTGGGTGACACTTGAAAAGGATACATTGGGTTAGCTGTGGAAGAGCTCAGGGGATCCAGCGGCTGCTGGGATCTGAAGTCTAGTGAGATACTGGGAGCTCAGTGTGAAGATCTACAGTAGGATATGACGGGTTGCTGTGAGTTGTTGAGTGTACAGATCTGCATTGTTCAGTTGCCATAGGAAACAGCAGTCTACAAATACAGTTTGCTGCAACCCAGCTTAAAGGCCCTTAAACTGTATGACTGATTGGCTGTTTTCCTTTTCCTATTTTTGTCTCTGAGTCTGCCAGTTGCTTTTGAATCTGCCTAAGGGTGTCCTGGCCCTAAACCCTCTCTCCCCAGTTCTTGTTAAAGCGGAGTTCCACTCTTAAATGGAACTTCCACTGATCGGATTCCCCCTTCCTCTCTGGTGCCACATTTGGCACCTGTCAAAACCAGGTATTCGCTCCCACTTCCGGCAAAAGATTGCCGCACAATAGCGGCGATCTACGCAATGTCCGCCCAACTCCCGCTGCCTTCTGGGAGACACACAGGTCCCAGAAGACAGCAGGGACCATTGGGAAAGCGCGTAACCTGCACTTTGAAGAAGGATGTCAGCTCTCCCTGACTCTGGAGGTCACCATTAAGCCTCTAGGGGTCGGGGCCATGGCTACATAAGGACTTGTTTTAATAAAATCAGGACTGTTGGTAGCTAATCAGAATCGAATACATAACTTGTAAATATGTAACCAGTGTGTATCTGGCTCTGATACTATCCAGTGCCTCACTAGCCACTGGCCTCATCGCATGCCCCTGCTCTCAGGGCAAGGTTTGGATGCAGACTTGGCACACCGCTGTCTTCCAGAGAGACCTGCTGACGTCTCTCCCCTTGTCTATCCCTGTCCAGTGCTAATCTACTCACTGTCTCTCCTTGCTCCTTGTTTTTTTATTTATATACTGAAAAACACTGAACCCAACTGCACGTTGTCTGTGAGCATGTCAAAGAAAAGTTGTAGTGGAGCCAGACCAAGGGGTAGGCAGAAGAGGAGGCCACCATTCAGCAGGAATGGGGTGCAAAAAGGATGAGCCCTACAACCTATGCTACTAAGCTAGTGGGGGTGGGGTGGCACTCTTTTTTACCTTGGGTGCCAAAGAATTGAAAGTACACAGGCACCAGGATTTCCGGGATTGTGTGTTCTCTGAGCCGGTATTTCAGTCCAAGAAGTAGATGGATGATGCCTGAACAAACAGGGCGCCGTCCTTCTGCAGAGGTAAGCAGATAAAGTCATTGTCAGGGAGTACTGTGATCTCTGCGAGAGGTAATAAATACCTGGAAGTGTTACCATGACACATCCATTAGCATTCTACACTTCATATATAAAGCCTATCTAATGCTAGGTCCACTTTAAGCAAAGTTGCGCTGCCTCCTCAATGTCATTGATTGTCTCTTCTCCCGGGGTTGCTCCGCAGTAAGCCGTGGTCAATGGCCGTTGATTGATTGTCAGCCTAACCAAAAATACACAATTATGGAACCATTTTAATTACCGCTTGCACGCCCTTAATTTTTCTTATTCAAGAGCACACAGATGGCACATTCTCTATTGCATGCAGATATATAACATGTAATTTATATGATGCGGACGAAGCTTTTCCAAAATATCTCCTTCGGCAAATCTGCTTAGAGCACTATTTAGCCCAAAATAAGCTTACTGGATTTGAGAGATTGGCTTTGGTGTGTGAGTACCGTATGCGAGAGAGATCCGAAACAGAAGTGGGCACATTGTTCCTACTGACCAATCAGATAGTAGCTGCCAGTTTTCTAGTGCAGGTGACAAATGTAAAGGGAGAATGTCATTGGCTGTTTACCAAAATAGGCCGTCTTTATATTCCAGTGCAATACAGAAGCTTCCATTATTCTTAGAATGGTTCCAAACTTAGATGAAAATGTTCCCGGGTTCCAGCTCCACCCACTCTCTGAACCAATGGAAGCTGGAGTGTCTATATCGGGCACCCCATCCTCACTGCAGCTCAGTAATATTGCATCTCAGGCAAGGCTGCTGTTAGAAACCACAGGGCCCCATATAAACAACCTGACACAGGACCCGATACAGTCAATGCTTCAGTTATATGAATACAAAGAATCCTGCGCGAGGACTTTTAGGTGTATACAAGACTGCAGCCTTCCTATATCTTCCTACTAGAGGAAGTAATAAATAAATCTAATAGAGTGTTAGGACTGGCGCTGTCTTTCAATCCGCAAAGTGCTTATGCTATATATAAATAAATGAATAGTATGTGCAGAAAAGTGCTAATCAGTGCAAACAAGCATGAGTTCCATAAATATTAAAATAAATAAAATATTAATTCCAGTGTGTACCCAATCGTGATTTTGCAAATGAAATACCAAACTTTAAAATAAAATAAATTGTGAATAAATCCGAAAAAATTATAAACAAAGTGGATATCAAGTAAAAAAGTGGATGTCAAGAAGAAAAATAAATTATGGTAAAAACTCCAATTATAGGTACTGGTGAATATGAGGATGCATATAAATAAATCCAGGTGTATTACAGGAGCTACAATTTCATCCTTTTTCCTCTGAGGTATATAAATTAATGAAGTGGTTGGAAGTCTTCTTATAAATTATGGATCGTCTGAATATAACATTCTTCCTCAAAGATCAAGGTTGTGACGGACGCCCTGAACTGTTGGTGAAATGAGCGTATATAGGAGCAATGTAAGTGATATATGAACATACTTGTAAAAAACGAAAAGAGACAATACTCTCTTCGTCCCAATGCCAAATCTTTGGTAAGGCCGTGAATATAGTGAAATGTTGGTGAAGTAATTAAATATATGGAGTCTCCTTTTTCCTACTTTAACATCGAGGACATTATGTGGA
>BLSH010303156.1:136326-147343 GCA_018402905.1 Glandirana rugosa | reverse complement strand
AGGTTATAAAAAAACATCCCAAGCTTTGAACATCTCACAGAGCACTGTTCAATCCATCATCTGAAAATGGAAAGAGTATGGCACAACTGCAAACCTACCAAGACATGGCCGTCCACCTAAACTGACCGGCCGGGCAAGGAGAACATTAATCAGAGAAGCGGCCAAGAGGTCCATGGTAACTCTGGAGGAGCTGCAGAGATCCACAGCTCAGGTGGGAGAATCTGTCCACAGGACAACTATTAGTTGTGCACTCCACAAATCTGGTCTTTATGGAAGAGTGGCAAGAAGAAATTGTTGAAAGAAAGCCATAAGAAGTCCCCTTGGCAGTTTGTGAGAAGCCATGTGAGGGACACAGCAAACATGTGGAAGAAGGTGCTCTGGTCAGATGGCCTAAAAGCAAAACGCTATGTGTGGCAGGAATCTAACACTGCACATCACCCTGAACACACCATCCCCACCGTGAAGCATGGTGGTGGCAGCATTGTGTTGTGGGGATGCTTTTCCTCAGCAGGTACAGGGAAGCTGGTCAGAGTTGATGGGAAGATGGATGGAGCCAAATACAGAGCAATATTAGAAGAAAACCTGTTAGAGTCTGCAAAGGACTTGAGACTGGGGCGGAGGTTCACCTTCTAGTGTTCACACTAGTGCAATCCAATTCGCAATAGCAGGAGATTTTGACCAGCTCTCTATGGAGCTGGTTCACACATCTCCACTGTGGCTCCGGTGTGAATTTGCACAGGGGTTCTGTGCGTCTTTTGGTCCATTTCAGGTCCGAATTCAGCCAAACATTTGGGCTGAAATCAGATCTGAAACTGTGAATGGGAACGCACCAGACCCCTGCTGTGAGCCGCATGTGACAATAGTGTGAACCCCGCCTAAACATACAGCCAGAGCTACAATGGAATGGTTTAGATCAAAGCATATTCATGTGTTAGAATGGCCCAGTCACAGTCCAGACCTAAATCCAATTGAGAATCTGTGGCAAGACTTGAAAATTGCTGTTCACAGACGCTCTCCATCCAATCTGACAGAGCTTGAGATATTTTGCAAAGAAGAATGGGCAGAAATGTCCTCTCTAGATGTGCAAAGCTGGTAGAGACTTCCCCAAAAAGACTTGCAGCTGTAATTGCAGGGAAAGGCGGTTCTACAAAGTATTGACTCAGGGGGGCTGAATACAAATGTACCCCACACTTTTCACATATTTATTTGTAAAAAATGTTGAAAACCATTTATAATTTTCCTTCCACTTCACAATTATGTGCCACTTTGTGTTGGTCTATCACATAAAATCCCAATAAAATACATTTATGTTTTTGGCTGTAGCATGACAAACTGTGGAAAATTTCAAGGGGTATGAATACTTTTTCAAGGCACTGTATAATGCAGACAAATGGTGCAAATAAAGACGCAACAGAGGCAATAGGAAAGAGAAAGGAAGACGACTAACTATACAATATAACCATACTATACAATGCACAGTGACATACTATGATATACTTTATAAAAACAATTCTCAACTTTCTCTCCCTGGAGGAATACTTAGGGGGACATTTATAAAAAAAAAAAAAGTGCTGTGCGAATGCCTCAATCATTCACATAGCCATCACAATTAATCCCCATAATGTGTCTTATATGTTTATTTCCTATAAACATCAGCTCCACCTTGTGGCTATAATGTGGTATTTTCCTAAAACACTAGTAAACACTAGATGGAGCTGACAGGAAAATAGGGATAGGAAATAAACATATCTGCTTGCCGACCGCATCACGAGGATGTACGCAGCAAAGTGGCTCTCCTGTGCTGGATCACAAACCTAGTACATGATCCAGCACTCCCAGGTAGGGAGCACACTTGCCGCCGGCACAGCAGAAACCGATCATCGGATGCCGGCGAATTAATGTCTGCCAATCGGTGGGAAAACACACAGAACGGAGCACTGCCTGTGTAAACAAGGCAGAGCTTCATTCTGACAGCGGGGAAGAGATGGATTTTCTTTGCCTGCAAAGAAGGGAAAAAATGTATCGCTTCCCTTAGTGAAAGCACCACACACAGTACACAAAAACACTGACTAGGCACACAGTTAACCCTTTGATCGCCTTAGATGTTTAACCCCTTCCCAGCCAGTGTCATTAGTACAGTGACTGCATATTTTTTTTAAGCACTGATCACTATATTTGTGTCACTGGTTCCCAGAAAGTGTCGGTTAGTGTCAGAATGTCCGTCACAATATTGCAGTCCCGCTATAAGTCGCTGATCACCATCATTACTAGTACAAAAAAAATACATTAATAAAAATTCCAGTATATATTGCATAGTTTGTAGACGCTATAACTTTTGCATAAACCAATCAATATACACTTATTGGGATTTGTTTCCAAAAATATGTAGCAGAATACATATTGGCCTAAATTGATGAAGAAATTTGATTTTTTTATTGGATATGTTTTATAGCAGAAATTTAAAAATATAGTTTTTTTTTTCAGAATTGTTGGTCTTTTTTTTGTTTATGGAGCAAAAAATAAAAACCACAGAGGTGATCAAATACCACCAAAAGAAATCTCTATTTGTGGCGAAAAAAAAGGACGTACATTTTATTTACGTACAGCATTGCATGACTGTGCAATTGTCAGTTAAAGTAACATAGTGCGTATCGTAAAAAATGGCCTGGTCATAAAGGGGGTAAATCTTCTGGAGATCAAGTTGATATTAGACACAGGGTGACGATTATTAAAGGCTGTGGCATTTGCACAGAATTTTTTTTTCTCTAAATAGACCTCTTAAGCCTCATACACACGGGCGTTCTGAAAAGCGAGCTGTAAAGCTAATACCAACGCCAGGAAAAAAGCAACGTTAAAAGCGTGATTTTATCAGCGTTTTGCATTGGCGTCAATGTGCATTTTTCACCACTAGCTTTCAGCAGCGTTTCTCTGCCTCTATTCAAAATCAATGCTTCCCTATGGGAGCCCATTGATTTGAATAGAAGTCGCACCAGGAGTCGGATCATGATGATCCGACCTGTGTGCTAAGGGTCTTGAAGGGGAACCCCCGCAAAACTGAAAAAAAAACTTGCATAGGGCCCCCCCAAGAGGTACTAGACCCTTCAGTCCGGTATGGATTTTAAGGGGAACCCCCACGCTGAAAAAACAGTGTAAGGTCCCCCCCAAAATCCATACCAGACCCTTATCTGAGCACGCAGCCTGGCAGGCCAGAAAAGAGGATGGGGACGAGCAAGTGCCCTCCCCCCAGGACCATACCAGGCCACAAGCCCTCAACATGGGGGGGTGGGTGCTTTGGGGCAAGGGGGACCCAGCGCCCCCCACCCCAAAGCACCTTGTCCCCATGTTGATGAGGACAAGGGCCTCTTCCCAACAACCATGGATGTTGGTTGTCAGGGGTCTTGGTGTTCTGAATGCTTTTGAGTGCAGAGGAGGAATTTGGAGTCTTATAGACCCCGGATCCCTCCATAAAGAGGACCTATCACATACCTATTGCTGTCACAAGGATGTTTACATTCCTTGTGACAGCAATAAAAGTGATAAAAAAATAATTAAAGCAACAGTGTAAAAATTAAAAAAAAAATAATTATTTAAAAAAAAAATGAAAGTGCCCCCTTCCTCCCATGCTTGCGCGCAAACACAATGCTTTGGTCCTCCACGCATGCAAACAGTGATCGTCCCACACAAACGTCAGATCATGGGCAGTAATTCTAGCACCAGACCTCTTCTGTAAATCTAAAGTGGTAACCTGTTAAGGCTTTTAAAATGTCGCTTATGGATAGTAACACTTATGTCGTTTGTTGCCATTGCACAGCGTGCACAATTTTACTTGCTGTAACTTCATCTTTTATATTTTACAAAAAAATTGGGTTATGTATTGTGTTTTTTTTTTCATTAAGATTCAAAAAAGTGTATTTTTTTCCCTAAAAATTTCCCTAAAAAAATATTGTTTTTAAAAAACACTGTGCAAATACCATTGGACATAGAAAATTGCAACACCCGGCAATTTATTCTCTAGGGCCTCTGCTTATTATAATGTTTGTTCTAGCAAAAAATACTGATTGTTACATATGAACAAAAAGTGCCAAAAACGGCCAGGACTGGAAGTAGTAAAGCACCTGTGCAGGTTTAAGGGAATCCTGAAACCATGACCTGCCTTGAGAACTGATGTTGGGAACCACTGCTGTAGAGGATCTTTTGCCACCACCCCTCTTCTTCACCCATATGTAGTGTCTGTGTTTTCCCAGAAGGCTCTCTAAGGAGAGTGGGAGGAATAGTGCCCCATCATTGGTGTAAGTAGGAGGAATAGTGCCCCTTCATTGGTGTCAGTGGGATTAATAGTGCCCCATCATTGGTGTCAGTGGAAGGAATAGTGCCCCATCATTGAGTGTCAGTGGAAATAATAGTGCCTCATCATTGGGCGTCAGTGGGAGAAATAGTGCCCCATCATTGAGTGTCAGTGGAAGAAATAGTGCCCTATTGTTGGGTGTCAGTGGGAAGAGTAGTGTTCCATCATTGAATGTCTGTGGAAAGAATGGTGCCCCGTTATTTTAATCAGCAAGAGGAATAGTGTCCCATATTTGGTATTAGTGGGAGGGATAGTGCCCCATCATTGGTGTAAGTGGGAGGAATGGTGCCTCTTTGTTGAGGTTGGTGGGAGGAATAGTGCCCCATCATTGGTGTAAGTTGGAGGAATAGTGCCCAACCATTGGTGTCAGTAAAAGGAATAGTACCCCGTCACTGGTGTCTGTGATAGGAATGGTGCCTCATTGTTGAAGTCAGTGGGAATAAGGGCCAGATAAAGCCAAGCAAAGGGCCACAGTTTGGAGACCACTGTCCTACACCACTGAGACCCTATTCAGAAATATGCAGGTCTGTAATATTCTGAACTCATTTTCCCTACCTTTTAATAACATTTAGCATTATGACAATCTAGCCATTTACAGTCAGCAGGTAACGAATCGAGAGTAGAGGAACCAAAGCCTAAGAAACAAAAGCGTATTGTGCAGCAGGAACAAGTGTAGGTGGGAAGAGTCTGTTGTTCAATTCTGGATCCATCTGCTCTGGAATTTATATTATGTAATACAGACAGCTTCACTTGTGTTAATTCAACGTCGGCCAGATTAACTGTAGCGTGGACCTTTGTGAAACATTATTAACCCATAATCAGTTAAAGGGGAACTCCAGGCAGGTGTCAAATTCACACCTGCCATTCACACGCTGAAAGTGGAAATCACCCTGGCAGTGGGAATGTCCCTTTAAGCCGATAGGTAAAGGGAGCTTATTTTCACATTCACCACACTCCCCTGCCACTCCATTTACTCACAAGAGCACAGGAGTCTAGTCCCTGTAGTGGAGCTCAAGTAGAGGTAATGACCTTTTCCTCTCCTTCGTATGACAGAAATTTGATCTCTAAGGTCCAAACACTGCATCTAGGAGATTAGCCACTAAGGCCTGAGCACTGCATTCTGTAAGGTTGGCCACTAATGCCCCAGCACTATGCCCAGAAGTTTGGCCACTAAGGCCTATGCATTGAACCTTAAGCTTTGGTTACTAAGAGCCAAGCGCTGCACCTTGGAGTTTAGCTATTAAGGCCCAAGCACGGTACCTAAAAACTTGGTCACTTAGGCATGAGCACTACGCCCAAAAATTTGGCCACTAAGGCCTAAGCATTGCACCTTGGACTTTGGTTACTAAGGCCCAAGCACAGCACCTAGAAGCTTGGCCACTAAAACCCAAGCAGTCCATCCTGGGAGTTTGTCCACTAAGGCCTGAGCACTTCATCTAGAAGTGTGACCACTAAAGCCAAACTCCAAGATGTAGCACTGTACCGAGTAGTTTGGACATTAAGTCTCAAGCATGGCACCAAGAAGTTTAGCCAGTAAGTTCTGAGCACTGCACCCAGCAGAATGGCCAGTAAGGCATGAGCACTGCAATTAAATTGTTTGGCCACTAAGGTCCAAGCCTTGCAACCTGGGAGTTTAGCTACTAAAGCCTAAGCATTGCTTGGGAGGTTGTAAGTAAAAGAAAGCCAGCAGTTTGATCTTCTGCAATTAATAAATGTATTAATCTGGGTGTAGTACAAAATAATACAGGGCTTACACATTTCAGCCTGTAGCCTTAATCATAGCTATGGCTATGATTAAAGCTATAGGCCAAAACGTGTTAGCCCTGTATTATTTTGTGCAACACCCAGATTAATTAATTTATTTGTTGTGGAAGATTGAGCTGACGGCTTTCTTTTACATATATTTGCCTGGGTGCTAGGAGGACAACACCAGCCAGTGCACTGACCATTCACCACCTCAGGGAATTACGCTTGGGAGGTTGGTCATTAAAGTGGTAGTAAACCCTCCTATCATTTTTAGCCAAGGAAGCTGCCATCTTTGCCCCTGTTTAATCTACAACTGCCATGATGCTGCACATGTGATCAGCTATGACACCAGCCATTAGATGGTTTGACAGTTTGGTTTAGAGCACAACCAATGGGAGTGTTACATTTCCGGCACATGCCGGAAATGTGACTGGTTTTTAACCTGTTAAATGCATGGGATTACTACCGCTTTAAGTACTGAGAACTGCATCTTGGAAGGTGAGCCACTGGGACCCAAGCACTGCATCTTAGGAGTTTTGCCACTAAGGCATTGTCACTGCATCCTTGAGTTTGGCCACCAAGGCCCCAGCACTGAAATGATTTCAATTATTTCAGCCACTGAGGCCTGAATACTGCAGCCTAGGAGTTTGCCCCCTAAGACCTGAGCACCACATCTTGGGGGCTTGGTTACTTTGGCCTAAGCACTGCATTCAAAAGGTTGGCCCCTAAAGACCAAACACTGCATCCTGGCAGGTTGGCCACTAAGACACAGTCACTGCTTCCTGGAAAGTAGGCCACTAGGCTCAGGCACTGCATCACTGGAGTTTGGCCACTAAGGCCCAAACACTACACCTAGGAGGTTGGCCACTAAGCTCCAACTGGGACTTTGGCTACTGAAGCCTGAGCACCGCATCCTGAGAGATTTGTCCTTAAGGCACAGACACTCCATTCTGGGGGTTTGGCCACTAAGGCCCAAATACTGCAACCTGGGAAGTGGGTCACATGCTCCCCCATATCAATAAATACTGCTATTTCTCAGCTCTCCCATGGACAGACAGAGCAGTGGAGGAGTGGGCGAAGAGGCTCAATAGTATTCAGAAAACCTTCCACTTTGCCCAAAATAAAAAGCTCCTGATTATCAAAGTGAGGACATCTAGTGACAAGAAAAGAAGTACTGAGGGGGGCAGGTCCAAGACCCTCTGGGCTCAGAAGAAGTGAGTTGAATAATGCAGGCTGTCAAGAGTGAGGACATCTAGTGGTGGAAAAGAAGTACTGCTGGGGGCAGGTCTAAGACCTCAAGGACTCAGAGCACATGGCTTAAAGGCTGTCAAGAGTTTGGCCATCTAGTGGTGGAAAAGCAATTCTGCTTGGAAGAGGTGCAAAAAAAAGCAAAAGCTACTTTAGCTTTTCATGGACTGTTCATTTTTTATTATCATTATTATTAGCCACTCTAAGCTGATCCCTTGCACATATATATCTAAAAACAAAATTGAAAGGGTAAACATTCTCTTTAATATACTGCCGCTAGTCTGGAGAATTATCACACCGAGCTGTCAAAAACATATTTCAAGCCCGAGCTGCGATTGTATTCCCCCATGACAACATCCCTTAAAATACAGAGCTAATCAAGGCCGGCGTGGAATAAGAGTCTCCCGTATTCGTCAGTGTCACGGCTGCCCTTCTGCTCAAGTGTCCCGTCTGCTCCAAACGCCGAGTTTTGGACGAGTGATGACATTTCTGCCGAAACAATACATCAAGCCGCTGACAGTCAGGTGGCTTCTCGGGGCCCCAGCTGATAACGAATATATTGTCAAGCTTTAGAAAATAATTTATCGGCTCTCCTTCTCTTCCAGGAAAAAAAAAAAAGTCAAACTTTCCCGTCTGATGATAATAGTTTTATAAATGCCCACGAAAAGGGTGAAAATTAAAAATGTCGTCTCTCGAGATCAAAACAAAGAACAAAGGCATCGAACGCGCGATTACCAGAGCCGGCGTGTGAGGATCGCCCAGATTTTAGCTTAGCCACTTCAATACCGGGCGTTTCACCCCCTTCCTCCCCAGGCCAATTTTCAACTTACAGCGCTGTCACATTTTGAATGACAATTGCGTGGTCATGCAACACTGGACAGATATGACATTTTTATTGTGTTTTTCACACAAATAGAGCTTTCTTTTGGTGGTATTTAATCACCGCTGCGTTTTTAATTTTTTTGCTAAATAAACAAAAAAAAGCAGAAAATGTTTTTTTAAAAAAATGCATTTTTCTTTGTTTCTGTTATAATTGTGTGTGTGGACACTATTCAATTCACATATTGATTTTGGAGATAAGGTTGTTTATAAGCAAACATCTCTTAATTACTTGTGGATGGTTTATGTATGATGGTATTTTTGCATAAGAGTAGCGCACTTATCCTTTATTAATTGATAGAAAATTGGGCAAATAAATATTAATTCTTCATATATTTAGCCCAAAATGTATTCTGCTACATTTCTTTGGTGAAAATAACCCAATCAGTCTATATTATTTAGTCTGTAGGGCAGGGGCCGCCCCCATTGAGGGCCGCCCCGCCCCCCCCCATCCATGCCGCCTCCCTCCCTTAATTGCGTCTGACCCCTTGCAGGACGCCAGGCGCATTAATTCCTATGGGGGGGTGTGTTTGTTTGAAGCACTGATTAGAGCCAGAGGCTGTAATAGGCTTCAAAATAGGGTGGGCTCGGGAGCATAGCATTGGGTCCGGTGCCCACCCAGGTGTGTTGCAACAGTGAACACTGCCCAATGCCCCAATCCCCGCCGCAGCCTGATCTGATGTCTGCCGATGCCCCAATCCCCGCCGCTGCCTGATATCCGCCAATGCCCCAATTCCCGCCGTTGCCTGATGCCCGCCGCCTAGATGGGGTAAGTGCCAGAGGACCGACATGGCAGACAACAAGCGGGGGGTTGTTTGTCGCGCCCCCCCAATCAAAAAAACACCAGCCACCACTGCTGTAGGGAAATTATAGTCCACAAACTATGGTATATATATATGAAAATCCATAAATCCTGATGTACTGACGGCCGATCTCATTTTTTGAGGTCCTAAAATGCCAGGGCAGTACAAATACCCCCCAAATGACCCCTTTTGGAAAGTAGACAGCCCAATGTATTTAGTAAGAAGCATAGCAAGTTTTTTGAAGTTGTAACTTTTTGACACAATTTTTATGAAAATTAAGAAATAAAAAAAAAAAAAAAAAGTAAAAACAAGAAAAAAATGTAAAAAAATTTTTTTAAAAATGTTTAAAAAATTATTATTCTAATTTATTTTTTTACAGTCTATCACTGCAGTACAGTGTCATCATATAACTGGTGGACAGTATGTAAAAAAAAAATAAAAAAATATATATATATATATATATATATATATATATATATATATATATCATTTTTTATACATTTTTGTAAATATTTTTTTCTTTTTTTGCATACTGTAACCAGAGCAACGCAATGTTATCAAAGTAACACTGTACTACTTTGAAGAGATGATCAGGATTTTTTTTCACACTATTATTGCTTATAACAGTGAATATTACTGTTATAAACAACCATTTTTCTTTACCAAGCGGCCATCCAGACAGACACAGTATGCTAATTTGCCGTTAAATTCGGCGCTTGTGGAGAAAACGGATATTGTATTATTAGCGTCTTCTGAGCTCAAAGTTAAAAGCAGCTACTTTAGAAAACAAATATATCATAAAACACCACCAAATAACAATGAAACAATATATATCTCTATTTAGGTGAAGCAGCGCTAATAGAAATTGGTGAGAAGTCCCCAAGATGTAATTAGTAGGGCGGTCAGTATAAGTCTATCTGTGTGTGGGTTCCTCCCAATGAGGGGATGTTCAGTCCAGTTAATATTTCCACAAATATTAACTGGACTGAACATCTCCTCATTGGGAGGAACCCACACACAGATAGACTTATACTGACCGTCTTACTAATTACAGCTGTGGGACTTCTCATCAATTTCTATTAGTGCTGCTCCACCTAGATAGAGATATATTTTGTTTCATTGTTATTTGGTGGTGTTTTATGAAACAACCATTTTTACTAAATGAAATCGATTAATTCCGTGTTTACTATTGTGATTAGCTGTGATTGCCCAAAGCTAATCACATGGTATAGAGGGGCTGTAATTAGCCCTGTCTGTACCATGTGATCACTGACTAGTTAACACAATAGTAAACAATCACTGGCATTAATGAAAGCCATCCATTGAGTACAAATGCCATGTGATCTGCTGTGATTGACCACAGTGATCACATGGTACTGGCAACAGGCCGGTACACTGATCTGTCATCCGCTGTGTCTGGTGGACACAACGGGTAAAAGGCCTCGCTGCATCGTGGCCGGTTCTGGGGAGGAGGTCATATGATGTCCACCAAGAATGAGAGAGCTCCCGTCCGGCCGTCCTTTGTCTATAGGGCGGGGCGGAAACGGTTAAAGGAAAATCTCCACTATTATTGAAAAACAGATGTTGGGTTTGTTAAAGTAAATTTTTAAAGCAGTTGAGTTTATCTTAATGCATTCTATGTTAAAAAGCCTTCTGTGTGTAGCAGACTTCCCCCCCCCCCCCAGCACCCCCTAACACTTACCTGAGCAAAAATGTTTGACCAATATGAATGGAGGAGACAACGTCCCCTAAACGTGTGTCGTCGGTCCTAGGAGGAGAAGAGCCCAGAGTAAATCTGTGTCTCGACGGAAAACCGGGGCGGGGAGAGAGAGGACTAACCGATTGACTGAAACTAACTGTCGGCACCCTCGGTTACCGCGGTGACGACACAGAGTCGGTTAGTCCTCCCTCTCAGAGTCTACCAGCTCCCTTAGTACCTGTAACGACCTGTCTCTACCTCGAGTCCATTCACAATCCCCCACGACCCCCCCCCCCC
>BLSH010303156.1:103909-133920 GCA_018402905.1 Glandirana rugosa | reverse complement strand
CGACGTAAATCACATTACGGAGGGAAATCAAAGCATCCCTATAATAATTCTCATTCGCTATAATAAATAAAATGACTGAGGACGTGTTCTCCTTCTCATACATTGTAATGAGGCCTTTACGGCCTGTGGATTCTACAAATGATACATATATATCTATTTCATATAAAATAAATGTATACATTGTAATAGCCGAATTGGAGCCTCTGTATACCGGATGTCTAATACATTGCAACACATATAAGGTTCTGTCCAATCAAGTGTGACAGCCGCAGTAATTCACTTTATTGCAGCTTTATAGAGGGAGCAAGAGCACCATCTGGAGGACTCCTAAGGGATTTGTTTTTTCATTCTTTATTACATTTACCGGTATTAGATTTAGCTGTTTATTGGTCTGCTTCTAAACGCAACCGCGGCTAAATGCAGCATGTAAATGCGGCAAAACGGACGTTTTCAAACAATGGTTAATATCTGTCAAGTTAAATCATTCAGGAGAGGTTTTAAAACATTCCGTGTACATTAAGCCTAAAGGAGCTTCCATAACCCTCATGGCATTTAACCACTTCCAGTCCAGGCCAATTCTGACATTCTTCTCCTACATATTTTTATAGCTACAAAACTACTTAGAACCCCCAAACCGTAATCATTTTTTTTTTTATCCTTTTGGCACTGACATTACGTAAATATGACGCCCAGCGGTTGCATATTTGCATACCAGAATGTATAGGCGTGGGTGGCAGGTGTGCCTGGGCACACCCTAATCACCTTGTACTGTGCAGATTCCCCCTGCTGCCTGGCTGCAGAGAAAGGGACTGGGGAATCTCTGTCCTCAGTCTCTGTCTCTGTTTAGACCCTGATATTATTATTATTATTATACAGGATTTATATAGCGCCAACAGTTTGCGCAGCACTTTACAATATAAAGAGACATGACAGCAACAGTACAATTTAAAACAAGAGGGTTAGAGGGCCCTGCTCCTGTGAGCTTACAATCTAAGAGGGGGGGGGGATATTTCACCAAATCCCCCCAGCAGAGCTCCTAAATAAAATTGTAAATATATATATATATATATATATAATATTGTAAAAAATAATAAAAAAACAAAATTGTAAAAAAATAAAATAAAAATAAACTACTGACACCTATCTCTGCCCGACTGACACTCGTGTTTTTGCGCTTTGCGGTGCACACCCTAATGCAATAGGCTGCGCACACCTATGCCAGAATGTAAATACAGCTGTGCCAAGAGCGTGCACCCTTTGCTCTGGCAACACAGTTACTGGCAGCTAACTGTAAGCTCCCAATCGCTACTTGCGATTGGTAGCTTTCCAATCATGTGACCTCTCTCAGCCAATCAGTGGTCACATATTCATAAACATGCCCCTGCCTCCCGGCAGCTAAAAACCCTTAAAGGGCCAGGAGGCACTATTTGCACAGTGGATTTTCAAACGCCAATTTTTGGGATAATAGACAGTTTCATAAATTTTAATGCACAAAACACAATAAAATACTCAGTTGTTTAGTAAAATATAAACGATGATATTGCACTGAGTAAATCATTACCAAACACGTCACACTTTAACCACTTCAGCCCTGGAAGGATTTGGAGTGGTGATTTATTTTTGTGTTGGGAGGGGGGATGGGGGGAATAGGATTTGTGTTAGGAGGGGGGGGGTTTGGGGGGAATTTGTGCTGCTAGGGGGATTTGAAGTGGGGAGGGAGGATGTGTACTAGGGGTGGAAATTTTAGGGGTAAGGTATATGTGCTAGGGATGGAGGGGGCAAAGATGTGTGCTGAGAGGGGGGGGTTTCAGCAGGGAGGGGGGATTTGTACTGGAAGGAGGGGGATTTATACTTAGGGGGTAAGTTTGTAGATTGGTGCTCAGTGTTTTTTTGGGGGGATTGTCACATAACGCTCATAAATCTTGGGGGGGGGGGTGCAGTTTAGCATGTACACCCTGGGCTCTAGATAACCTTGTCCAAGCAATTCTATACAGGGAGGTACGGTGCCAAACATACTAAAAAATAGATTTTGGCTTTAGATACACTTTATGTTATCATCTTTGCCAAGACTACCTCCAATTCTCATCCCTCCAGATAATGAAGTAGGTGATGGCTGGCGCATCAAGCATTTCATAAGGTTGGCAGGCGGGCATTCATTAGCTCCCATCAGCATCTTGCAGCTACCGGTGACAGGGCCTCTTCGCCTTCTACCAATTTCCCAGCCTCTCTCTCCAGGGCCTGGGCTCACAGGCGTCTGATCAGACCTTATTTGCAATTCTACAGCTAAGCAAATAGCGGTGGGAATGGTGACATGTTTACCTCTCATTATGAGGCACAGCTCGGTAATTTTGCCGTGCAGTGTGTGCAGCTTTCTATAAGGGAACATGTGCAAAAGAGTAATTGAATGTAATGTGCGGTTGCAAGCCAGTGCACATGACCTGCCTGAGTGCACAAATTGAAATTACATCTGCAGACACAATATGTTGCAACTGCTATGACTAATGTATAGGAAGCCAAACGCTGCCACAGGTATCAGTTATGTGTTCACAGCCCCATTATTTACCTTTATTCTGCAGAAAAATTGGATCCAGGCGTTACGGGAATCAAAACGTATTTTTGCTGATTTATATAGTTTGGTGGAATATAGGAATGCGCTGCCCATGATGCATATAATAACAATGTGGTTTTTATTTTATTTTTTTTTTGTTTTTATGTAAAGAGATTACATAAGGTTTTGTATATATTTATTATAGTAAAAGATTTATTAAGCACAATAGCAGTGTACAATCCACATAATGCTAACGTGTTTCGGCCGGAGCCTTCCTCATGTGCTATGAGGGCTTCGGCTGAAACGCGTTAGCTTTATGTGGATTGTGCTTAATAAATCTTTACAAGAAGCGTTTGGGTTGCCGGATATTTCTTCTATTATGGACCCACAGTGAACTGCACAGCTAGTGCACCAACTCCGCTCATGAACTTTGATATAGCAGTAGAGCTTGGGGGAGATCATTGTATATATTTATTATGTTCAAAGCCAACAAAAATTGCAAATATGTATTATTTTTGTTCAAATATGACTTGCTTCAGGTGAAGGTTTCGTATTTACAATTTCTAGCCACTAGGTGGAATGCTAAGTTCCCTTTCGCAAATTTGCAAGGCCCAAAATTACAGTGGACCTTTCAGTAACATTATAAGCCTAAATTAATAAAGTGCTGATATCAGTGGGGTAACTAAATCCTTCAGGGCCCTGGTGCAAGAAGCCATGAAGGCCCCCCATGGAGGCTGCAATCACATTTGAGCATATTGTTTTTTAAGCGGTTTTCTGCCTTTTCCGTGAGTTTTAATGCGCGATTTAGGCATGTTTTTATGTGCAACTTGAGCAGTTTTATACAGCATTTTTGAGCTTTGGCATTTTTTATTCGCCAACAGAGAAAACTGTCATCTGTTGCATCATTTGTTGCTAGGTATTTCAGCTTTTTTAGATTTTACATAGTTTTTATTTATTTTTTTTTATTATTATTAATTTATTATTATTTTTTTCCATTAGGGTAAGGGGTTAGAGTAGAGGTTAGGTTAGGGTTATTATTTTTTTTTCCTTGTTAGGTTTAGGGTGTTAATACTACTACTACTATCACTACTAATAATAATAATTAAAAAAAAAATATGTAAAATAAAATACACAAATAAATAAAAATAATCCTAAATAAATAATAAATACATCCAATAAATGAATACTAAGTAATAATAAAAAATAATAATTAACCACTAACCTTAACCCCTAACCCTTAAAAAAAAGTAAAATAATAATAATTATTTATGTATTGTTTTAAGGTTAGGGGTTAATTATTATTTATTTATGTATTATTACATATTATTCATTTATTTATGATGATTTTAGTTATTTGTGTATTTATTTTACATTTATGTATTCATATATTATTAATATTTTATTTTTCACATTTTTTCTTTGCAATAAAAAAGGTAGTATACACAATTCTCTGAGGACCTGGCCTGCATCTCCTACCTCCCTTCCTGCACCGCAGCCTCCATTAGGTCTTTGGTTTTCGACACTTCTGGGAGTGTCAGAAGGCTGTGGCTCCATCCTCCGACTTTGAGGACACTTCTGAGTCCTGTAAAGGTATAGGAATCGGAGGAAGGTTACATGACGTGCAGTAGAGGACATGGGCATCCAATGATTCCAATAATGTCGAGTGCTATTGAACCTGATGGAGGCCGCAGTGCTGGAACAGAGGGTAGGAGACCTTCTTTTGCAGGCACCTACACTTTGGCTTTTTTTAGAGACCTCACCAGGGTTTCCAAACAGTTCATGAATAGGAACACCATTTTCTAGTAATTTATAGTAACCCCTTTATGATACAGTAACATATATGTGGCATCCAGGAGGAGGGCTTTAAACCTGGGCATCACATATACTGTATGTGTTCTTGTGATCTTGTGATCCCAGCACAGAGACCTGGCTCTCATCAAAAGCTCCACGTCCCCTACTAACAACCGAGAACCGGGACTCCCGTTTCCCAATCATCTGATTGCTGTGATAGCCCCTGATTGGCTATCACAGTGATCAGTCACTATGCAGCATGCCCCTGGATTTTCTTCTCCTCTAAATGGAGAGAAAGATACATTACATACAAGATCTGTTATATAATACATTGTATACATACAAGATAAATTATAGAATACATTGTATCCATACAGGATCCGTTGTATAATACATTGTATACATACAGGATCCGTTATATAATACATTGTATCCATACAGGATCCGTTATATAATACATTGTATACATACAGGATCCGTTATATAATACATTGTATACATACAGGATCCGCTACATAATATATTGTATACATACAGGATCCATTATATAATACATTGTATACATACAGGATCCGCTACATAATATATTGTATACATACAGGAGCCATTATATAATACATTGTATACATACAGGATCCATTATATAATACATTGTATACATACAGGATCCATTATATAATACATTGTATCCATACAGGATCCGTTATATAATACATTGTATACATACAGGATCCGTTATATAATACTTTGTATACATACAGAATCCACTACATAATATATTGTATACATACAGGATCCATTATATAATACTTTGTATACATACAGAATCCGCTACATAATATATTGTATACATACAGGAGCCATTATATAATACTTTGTATACATACAGAATCCGCTACATAATATATTGTATACATACAGGAGCCATTATATAATACATTGTATACATACAAGATACAATGTATAATACATTGTATACATACAGGATCCATTATAGAATACATTGTATACATACAGGATCCATGATATAATACATTGTATCCATACAGGATCCGTTATATAATACATTGTATCCATACAGGATCCGTTATATAATACATTGTATACACACAGGATACATTATAGAATACATTGTATACATACAGGATCCATGATATAATACATTGTATCCATACAGGATCCGTTATATAATACATTGTATACATACAGGATCCATTATAGAATACATTGTATACATACAGGATCCATGATATAATACATTGTATCCATACAGGATCCGTTATATAATACATTGTATCCATACAGGATCCGTTATATAATACATTGTATACATAAAGGATCCGTTATATAATACATTGTATACATACAGAATCTGCTACGTAATATATTGTATATATACAGGAGCCATTATATAATACATTGTATACATACAGGATCCATTATATAATACATTGTATACATACAGGATCCATTATATAATACATTGTATACATGCAGGATCCATTATAGAATACATTGTATACATACAGGATCCGTTATATAATACATTGTATACATACAGAATGCATTGTATAGAATACATTTTATACATACAGGATACATTATAGAATACATTGTATACATACATGATCCATGATATAACATATTGTATACATACAATATAATAGATGGTATCTTTCTTTCCTTGCCAGGGGAGAAAAAAGTTTATAAACAAAAGTGTGTAAAAAAAAAAAAGTAATACAAAAATAAAAACTAAAGAAAAAAATAGCAAGATCAAAATTTGTTCAAGGTCAAGGTTAGGATCAGTGTATTTTAGGTAGGATTTTAACCACTTGACCTCCAGAAGGTTTTATGTTTTTCCTGACCAGAGCATTGTTTGCTATTCAGCACTGAGCTACTTTAACTGGCAACTGCGTAGTCATGTAAAACTGTACCCAAATATATATATCATATAATTCTTTTTCACACAAATAGAGCTTTCTTTTGGTGGTATTTGATCATGAATCATGTATATTTTTGCAATATAAATGGAAAAAAAATCAAAATAGTGAAAAAAAAAAAAAACAATAGTTTCCACTTTCGTTTATAAAACATATCCAATAAAATCTAATTTCTTCATAAATTTAGGCCAAAATGTATTCTGCTTCTTGTCTTTGTTGAAACAAAATCCCAATAGGTGTATATTAATTGATTTGTGTGAAAGTTATAGCGTCTACAAACTCTAGTATATATATATAATTTGTAAATTGATCAGTCCTGCTGAAATAAAAATTGTAAAAAATTGTAAATTGATCAGTCCTGCTGTACTGAGGACCTATCACATTTCTTGAGGTCCCAAAATGCCAGGACAGTACAAATACCCCCCAAATTACCCCTTTCTTGAAAGCTGACAGTCCAAGGTATTTAGTAAGAGAAATGGCGAGTTTTTTGAAGTTGCAATTTTTGTCAAAAGTTTTTGTAAAAAAAATTAACAAAATGTGTTTTTTATATTTCTTACTTCAATTTATTTTGGGTTGTTCTTTTGTGGTAAGTTAAGGTAATATCAAGAAATGTACAATTTTTTAAAATTATATTTTTTACTACGTTGTGCCAGTTTTCCTTTGATAATAAAAAAGTCAAGAAATATCCATTAACATTTACCACCAAATGAAAGTCGAATTTGTCCTAAAAAAAAAAAAGTAGGTATAATCCACCTGGGTACACAAAGTAGTTTCGATCATATGTATAGTTTAACTAATATATGTCAAAGTTGCAAAATTGGGTCTGGGCATTGATTTGCGGCTTTTATAACGCCATGTTTCTGTTTTCTTGCAGGCACGGGACCCAGCGTGGCCAGCGACCCCATGCTTTACATGCTGTTGTTAATATTTCATCAGCTTGTGTTTTTGCTGTTTAACCACTGATGGACCATTTTGTGAGTCATTCCTCTCAACCAACCAAACAGCCCACAGGAACTTATCCAAAACCTCCCCTTTCTCCCTTCCCTTTTCTTCTTTACGAAAGCTGCAAATTTACGAAAAGGACAGGAAAAAGACTGAAAGAAGCATGGCAAACTCTTCACAATGAATATTAAATACAAAAAAAAAATTATAAAAAATAAAAAAACATGTATTTTTGGAGAACTTACACGAAAATGAAAAATGGAAACCACCCAAGTAATGCATCAAATTAAAAAAAAAAAAAAGAGGAATTTAAAAATCATACACAAAAAGTCTGGTTGACGCCTTGCTGCGCGCATTTATCAATGGAAAAAAAAACAGTAATCATCAGGCATTTCCTTCCCAAGATGGCGATCGTTGTTCTTTTTGCACGAACCTTTGAGCAATTATTTTTATGACAATCTGTAAATTTATTGCGTTTAGAAACCTTCTCATGAAAAAAAAAAATATTTTTAAGTAGGGTGTGTGTTTGGGTTAATTTTTGTTTATTTCTGTTTTTTTTTTTTTTGTATTAAATTATTTCATGTCCGTACATTTTGTTTTTTCTCTTTTTTTTTTTTTTTTAATTTTTCTCTTTGAAGGCAGATCAGACTCGTCATTACTCACCGTCGATAATATTTATTTTTAAATAAAGGTTGGAATCAAGGTAAGACAACTTGTTTATAACAAAAAAAAACCTGTATTGTATAATGCTGAATAACAGTTGAATAAAAAGAGTTTTGAAATAAGATTAGCAAGATTTCATTTTCCAAATCCAAGTTTAATGAGCCCGATAAACGGTCTTGGGGTATATTTGATAAAAAAAAAAAAAAGTTCAGCGTTTGCAGGAGTGGTAGGATAATATTTCGGAGGTGTGATAAAAGTCGGGAAAATTTAATTCACATGTAAACAAACTAATGAAAGCGCCAAACAAAAGGTCCAAAGGTCCAAAATCTTAATAATATCAGCTGACAACAGGATAATGTGTAACAGAAAACACATTTTTGATTGTGTAAGGGCTCATTCACATGAGCAGCTGGGGGGCAGTAAAAATCGGTAGTAGACGTGCAGAACCGACAAATTTGTTTTGTTTCGGATAGCTTTGTTATATTGCTAATATCGTTTTCAGAGGTGTAGCTCGATGCAAAAGTGGACCTGGGGCCCCCTGCTACTACCCACCGCTTCTACCGCGCGCAAAGATATTCCAAGTTGCTAAAGAGTTATTTCAGAGCTTTATTTGCATATTGAGAGGGTAATTCAAAATATTTTGTAAAAGGGCGCTTATCCCATACACATCAATGAGAAAATATATTTGTAAAAAAATCCGAAACCAAAAGGATTTTGCCATTTCTGGTTTCGGTTCTTTGTTTACTCTCCTGTTACCACCAGTGAAGCAGCCAATCAGACCGATTTGTGTCTGTCGGCTGCATTGGAGGCTAGAGGAGAGATCTGGGGTCTAACAGACCCCAGATCTCTCCATAAAGAGGACCTCTCATGGCCCATGCTATCACAAGGAATGTTGTTCATCCCTTGTGATAGCAATAAAGTTATTTTAAAAAATTAAAGGGACAGTTTAAAAAAATGTTTTAAATAAAATAAATGTGAAGGAAATTAAAGTACCCCCATCCCCTGTGCTCACGCCCAAATGCGAACACATACGCGAGTCCTGCGCGCATATGTAAATGGTGATTGCACCACACAAGTGAGGTATCCTTAATTCTAGCACCAGACATCCTGTGTAACTCTAAACTGGTAACCTGTAAAAAGTTTTTAAAGCGCCACCTATGGAGATTTTTAGGTATCGTGGTTTGGCGCCGTTCCACAGGCCTATGTAATTTTAAAGCGTGACATTTTAAATTTCTATTTACTCAGCATAGCATAGTCGTTTATATTTTACCAAAAATTGGGCATTATATTGTGTTTGTGTTCACTAAAATTCATTAAAGTGTATTTTTTCCAAAAAAAAAAACGCTGTGCAAATACCGTGTGATATAAAAAATTGCAACACCCAGTATTTTATTCTCTAGGGCCTCTGCTTAAAAGCATATAATGTTTTGGGGTTCTAAGTAAGCTGAAAAAGTATTCAGACAGGGTTGTACACATGCTGTGGGCACAGCAAATATCCCCATGTACCCCGTTACTGCTTGTCAAACTCGACCCATTCAAATGAATGGGGCCAAGCCACACACCATGAGCCAATCACTAAGCTTTGCAGTATTTCCATGCAAAATCTCCATTTAGCTGCCAAAAAAAAGAATAGGCATTTGGGAGATGGTTGTATCACCTGAATGCCTGCCACCTGCTCCTGTACCCAGGGCCGGCTTAACCAATAGGCGGAGTAGGCGGCCGCCTAGGGCGCAGTGCCGCCTAGGGCGCCCGGCCACTGTTGATCTGTCACTGTCAAAGTGTCAGTGATCAGTGGAGAGGAGAAGAGAGAGCCGCGGCTGGCAGCACAACCATCACAACCCCCCCCCCCTCCCCGGAGGCCGCTCGCGTCAGTGAAGAGAGTGAAGTGAGAGCTGCGGCTGCTTCTTCACATCACAAGCGCTAAAGCTGCATGTGAGTGGAGGAGATCGGGCGCCGGGGAACTGACATGCAGTGCAGATTACCGATCGCAACGCACAGTGAACTGTCTGCACTTGCACTGTCCTCAGCCCGCCCCACTTCGCCTCGCAATAAGTCCCGCCCCTTCCAGAACCTTGGGGTGATGCTGTCATTGGCCGCCGGGGAGTCATGTGGGCAAGGAGGCAGGACGTTCACCCGGTTACCTGATTTCCTCTGATTCTCAAGTGTCCTGGCTGTGAAAGGAGGACAGCACACAGGAGCGAGACATTGGAGGAGCACGGGAGTAGTGCTCGAAAAAAGAAAGATAATGTTACATAAAGAAATTACAGCCAGGTAAGCTGGAGTCAGTCTTACCATTTTCTTACCTTGTCACACTTTCATGTTTCAGCCCAGAGTCTGTGTTCACCAACCTGCACTGGATGTCTGTGGGAGAGGACATGGCCCTTATCTTATTAAAGACTTAGCAACCTTCTCACTGTTCTAATACTGACACCGTCCACTGCCCTACTGACACCGTTCTCTGCCCACCGTCCACTGCCCTACTGACACCGTCCACTGCCCTACTAACACTGTCCACTGCCCTACTGACACCATCCACTGCCCTACTGACACCGTCCACTGCCCTACTGACACCGTCCACTGCCCTACTGACACCATCCACTGCCCTACTGACACCGTCCACTGCCCTACTGACACCGTCCACTGCCCTACTGACACTGCCCACTGCCCTACTGACACCGTCCACTGCCCTACTGACACCGTATACATACGCAGGACAAAGGGGGTGGAGTCAGGGGCGGGGCCAACAGGGGCGGCAAAATGAGGTTTCGCCTAGGGCGTCAAAGATCCTTGCACCAGCCCTGCCTGTACCGCTCTCTGAAAAACGGTCCACCACAAAACGGTTTTCAGAGAGGCGGCAAGGCCTGCAGCCCATGTTAATGAGCCCTAAAAGTTACACCTGGAATCAGCGTATCAACAAAAGGCTTAGACAATTACAAACTGTTCCTAGTTATTTGAAGCACTAAAAGGTAAATCTTAAAGTGTAAACAAGCGCTGTTTACACTTTAAGATTTACCTTTTAGTGCTTTATATATATATATATATATATATATATATATATATATATATATATATCTCCCAGAGGTTACAACAGCAGCTGCTTTTAAGTACCATACTGTGGCGCGTGAGTCTGTACAAAAAGTCATATGTTCCTAGTTATTGGTCATCTTTTGAGTCCTTACACTTACATCATCTGAATCCTGAAGAAGAGGGGAATGTGGGGCCGCTGAAACGTGTTGGCAATCTTACTATCCTGTTTCTACCTACTACAACGTTGGTGCATTTTAAACCTGGGAACTGTACTTTTCTGTGACTCCATACCTGAAATGCATACCAGAGCTGGACTAGCCAGTGTTACCTGGAGGTTGCAGTTGGGATTTTTAGCCCCGTATAATGATGTCAACTAAAATCATTATTAAAAGGTTTTGAACTCTCAGATTTTTGTTTGGCACTCTCATGGTATATACACTATATTGTTGAAAGTATTGGGACATCTGCCCTTACACGCACTTGTTTTTCAGGGGTTGGGCTTGCCCTTTTAGTTCCAGTGAAAGGAACTCTTAAGGCATCAGCATACCAAGACATTTTGGACAATTTCATGCTACCAACTTTGTGGGAACAGTTTGGGGATGGCCTCTACCTGTTCCAACCAGTGCACAAAGCAAGGTCCATAAAGACATGGATGACCAAGTTTGGGATGGAGGAACTTGACTGGCCTGACCTCAACCCGATAGAACACCTTTGGGATGAATTAGAGCGGAGACTGTGAGCCAGGCTTTCTCCTTGAACATTAGTGCATGATCTCACAAATATGCTTCTGGAAGAATGGTCAAACATTCCCATAGACACTCCTAAACCTTGTTGACAGCCTTCCCAGAAGAGTTGAAGCTGCTCTAGCTGCAAAGGGCGGGCCAACTCAATATTGAACCCTGCAAACTAATACTGGGATGCCGTTAAAGTCCATGTGCATGTAAAGGCAGGCGTCCCAATACTTTTAACAATATAGTGTATGTGGATTCTTAATTCTGGGTCCCTACTTAAAGGGCATCCCATTTTATGGAGAGCAACCTCACTGGGGCCACTGTGCCTTGTTATAATTTGACTGGGTCACCAAAAAAATTGTATTGAGCTCCTTTTCTTTAATAAGGTTGGAAGAATGAAATTAGACAAAAAGCTGTACCTACAAATACGTAATTTTCCTACTGCCCACATCAGCAAACGCTGCTCCACTGAACAGAAACCTTCAGCTGAAGTTTGTTTAGAGGCGGACAGTTGTGCAAGTGTTGTTCTCCTGGTCCAGTGCTAAGCTCAGTGGTTCTTTCTTGACCTCCACATCACTTCTGTGGTAGTGCGTTGAAGTGGGGATAGGAGCCTCTGAGTTCAACAGAAGACCAAAGGATCAACATTCCCAGAAGTGCTGCTTGCTGCACAGACTTCAGAGGAAGGTTTCTCTTTAATGGAGTAGCATAGCATTTCAGTGGCAAGGGGCAGCAGACAGGACAAGTATAACTTGCATGATTAAACAATACCAAACATGGTGTCAGGAGATGGTGTGCTTGGTGGTCCTAATTAGACTCTGTTTCAGCAATCTTCTGAAAGTCCCCTGCAGCTGGTTTTATTTTGACTTCATGACAAAGATCCTTGCACCCATCCTCCCCTGGTCACTGAGATAGACCAGAGTGGCCACTGAGGCCCTTGCAGAAGAATTTTAGCAGATTGGTGGATTGACGTTACTAACTTCATAAACCCCTCCTACGTGAGTGGGACGAGGTCCTTCAACACCCGAGACCAAAGTGCACCCTCTCCCCTCCTACATGAGCATGGGCAAGGTGCTTTATACTAAGTCAAGTTGTTCCCCCCTCCCTTCCTACATATGTTTAGACAAGGTCTTTAGCAACCAAGGCCAAAGTGCATCCCCCTCCTACATGATTTGGACTAGGTCCTTCAGCGCCCAAGACCAAAGTGTCCCTCCTCCCCATCTACCTGAGTTGGAACAAGGTCCTTCAGCACCCAAGACCAAAGTGTGCCCCCTCCTCACCTATATGAGTGAGGAAAAGGTCCTTTAGCACCCAAGACTGGAGTGTGCCCCTCCCCATCCTCCATGAGCGGGGACAGAGTCTTTCTGCACTCAAGACCAAAGTGTACCACCTCCCCTCCTACATGAGTTGGACAAGGTCCTTTAGCACCCGAGACCAAAGTGTGCCCACACCCCACCTACGTGAGTGAGGATAAGGTTCTTTAGCACCCAAGGACAAAGTGTGCCCCCTCCCTTCCTACATGAGTTGGAACAAGGTCCTTCAGCACCCAAGACCAAAGTGTGTCCCCTCCCCACCTATATGAGTGAGGAAAAGGTCCTTTAGCACCCAAGATTGGAGTGTGCCCCTCCCCATCCTCCATGAGCGGGGACAGAGTCTTTCTGCACTCAAGACCAAAGTGTACCACCTCCCCTGAGTTGGACAAGATCCTTTAGCACCCGAGACCAAAGTGTGCCCACACCCCACCTACGTGAGTGAGGATAAGGTTCTTTAGCACCCAAGGACAAAGTGTGCCCCCTCCCTTCCTACATGAGTGGGACAAGGTCCTTCAGCACCCAAGGCCAAAGTGTGTCCCTCTCCCCACCTACATGAGTGGGGTCAAGGTCCTAGCACCCAGGACCAAAGTGTCCCCCCTCCCCACCTACCTGAGTTGGAACAAGGTCCTTCAGCACCCAAGACCAAAGTGTGCCCCTTACCCACCTATATGAGTGGGGAAAGGTCCTTTAGCACCCAAGACTGGAGTGTGCCCCTCCCCCTCCTCCATGAGCGGGGACAGAGTCCTTCTGCATTCAAGACCAAAGTGTACCACCTCCCCTCCTACATGAGTTGAACAAGGTCCTTTAGCACCCAAAACCAAAGTGTGCCCACACCTCACTTACATGAGTGGGGATAAGGTTCTTTACCACCCAAGGACAAAGTGTGCCCCCTCCCTTCCTATATGAGTAGGACAAGGATCTTTACCACTTAAGGCCTCCTACATGTGTGGGGGCAAGGTCTTTTGGAACCCAAGACCAAAGTGTCCCCCCTCCTACATGAACGGGGACAAGGTTCTTCAACCCCCAAGGTCAAAATGAACCCCCCTTCCTTCCTACATGAGTGGGACAAGGTCCTTTAGCACCCAAGACCAAAGTGTCCCCCCCCTCCAACATGAACAAGGTCAAGGTTCTTTAGCACCCAAGGTCAAAATGCGCCCCTCTCCCTTTCTACATGAGTGGGACAAGGTCCTTTACCACTCAAGGTCAAAGTGTACCCCTCTCCCCTCCTACATATGTGGGGACAAGGTCTTTTAGCACCCAAGGCCAAAAATGCACCCCTTCCCCTACTGCATTGGTGAGGACAAGGTCCTTTAGTACCCAAAGTCAAAGTGTGCCCCACTTTCTCCCCTACATGTGCAGAAACAAGGTCCTTCAGCACCCAAGGCCAAAGTATTCCCCCCACCCCTCCTACATGAGTAGGGAAAAGGACCTTTAGCATCCAAGGCCAAAGTGCACCCCCTATCCCCACCTGAACTGCAAACTACTGCAGCAATATAGGCTGTAGGTTCTTCCCTTCAACCTTCCCTTCTGCCTGGCACTGTTTCTATCCAATACCGAAAAAATAAATAAATAAAAGTTTCAGCTTTAGATTGACTCTAAGTTTATAAAAGTAGAATCAGCATGAGTTCCATACGCAAGCCTCTCAATATGGCAGCCAATCATCTTGCACAGCGCTCGGCTCAGCTCTAAGAGACCCGGCACAGCAAAGCACAGCAGGTTCGACAGCATGTATTTTTAGACAGCAATACCTGAGAATTTAGAAAACACAGACATTCCATTCAGTGTAAGTGAATTACAATCTACCAGGAGGGACACAGCAGGTGGCAAAAATTAGAGGCAAAAGAGAAGAAGAAAGTGTGCTGATGTAATTGAGGAGACATTTAAGAGTATCTGAAACAAGAGCGCAAAGTTCTAATGTGAAAACAAGAAGGTTATCCAGGTCACGGATTCACTGTTACCTACAGATGACAAAGAATTCCAAACTTTCATTTCTTACATTTAGTTTAACATTGCTAGACTTTTTTTCCTAAAGGTCACCAACATGAAATTGTTTTTTATTTCATATTTTCCCTTGCCCGGCTCCTTGCTCTTTCACTCCTAAGCAATTCTACATTCTGACAAGTTCTATGGGGAAGTCCAGTCACCAGATCTGCATTCTTGTCCTGAATTGATGCATTAGCATGGTAGCCAGGCAACTGGCATTTTCAGAAGAATGGTAGCCCACATACCTCTATCAGTACAGGGTTCTCTTAGGAATATATGCCCCAGTGCTGGGGATATCTGGGGTGTATTGGGGTAACAGTGCTGGGGGTATCTGGGCTGCAGTAGTCACAGTGGTGGGGGGTATCTGGGCTGTAGCAGAGTCACAGTTGTGGGGGTATCTGGGGTGTAGAGTGGTTACAATGATGGAGGTGTCTGAAATGTAAAGTGGTCACAGTGCTGGGGATATCTGGGGTGTAAAGGGTCACAGTGATGTGGATATTAGGGATGTAGTGGGGTCACAGTGCTGGCAATATCTGGGGTGTAGAGGGGTCACAGTGCTGGGGTTGTCTGAGATGTAAAGGGGTCAAAGTGCTGGGAATATCTTGGGTGTAGAGGGGTCACACTGCTGGAGGTACAGCAGAGTCACGGTGATGGGGGTATCTGGGTTGTAGGGTTGTTATAGTGCTGTCGGTATCAGGGATGTAGAGGGGTCACAGAGCTGGGGGTATTTGGGGTGTAGTGGGATAACTGTGCTGGGGGTATCTGGGATGTAGAGGATTCACAGTGCTGGGGATATCTGGAGTGTAGCAGTGATGGGGTGTCACAGTGATAAGGGGGTGTCGGCAGTGCTGGGAGTGGGACAAGATCCTCCAGTGCCCAGGGCAAAGATGCCAGATTGCGCCCCCTTCATTATGTGTGAGCTTATAAGGAGGAGAGAAGGAGAGAGCACAGCCCGCACCTCCTCCCGGTTCTTTCCTCCTCTCCTTGCCGCTCCCAGCAGTGATGCCACTGTCACTACTCCTGTCAGCCTTATAGTAGATGCCTGTGCCCATGGCAGCTTCCTCTTCTGCCCACCCCTTGTCCTGGCCCTGGGTGTTGGGCAGTCCAGTGCTCTTGGTATCAGGAATGTAGAGGGGTCATAGTGTATATGACATGTAGTGGGGTAATAGTGTTGGGAGTATCTGGAATATAGCAGGGTCACAGTGCTAGGGGTTTCTGGGTTGTAGTGGGGTAACAGTCTTGGGGATATTCAGGGTGTAGAGAGAAATTAAAGGTGTTAGTAAGTAATTAGAAAGAGTTAGGGTGTAGTGGGGTCACCCTGGTGGGGGTATCTGGGATGTAGAGTGGTTACAGTAATGGAAATGTCTAAAATGTAAAGGGGTCACAGTGCTGGGAATATTTGCAGTGTAAGGGGGTCACAGTGCTGAGGGTATCTGGGGTGTAGGGTGGTCACAGTGCTGTGGGTATCAGGAATGTAAAGGGGTTACAGTGCTAGGAGTATCTGGGGTGTAGTGGGATAACAGTGCTGGGAGCATCTGGAATGTAGAGGGGTGACAGTGCTGGGGATACTTGGAGTGTAGCAGTCATGGGTGTGTTGGGCAGTGCCAGTGCTGTGGGTATCAGGGATGTAGAGTAGTGATAGTGCTGGGGGGGGGGGTACCTGATATGTAGTGGGGGTAACATTACTGCGAGTATCTGGGATATAGTAGGGTCACAGTGCTGGGGGTATCTGGGATGCAGCAGAGTCACAATGCTGGAGGTATTTGGGGTATAGCGGGTCACGGTGGTGGGGGTATCTGGGGTGTAAAGTGGCTACAGTGAAAAAGGTGTCTGAGATGTAATGGGATTACAGTGCTGGGGGTGTAGAGGGGCCACAGTTCTGAGAGTTCACAGTGATAGGGATAACTGGGGTGTAGGGAGGTCACAGTGCTGTAGGTATCAGAGATGTAGAGGGGTCATAGTGCTAGGGGTATCTAGGGTGTAGTGGGATAACAGTGCTGGTGGTATCTGGGATATAAAGGAGTCACAGTTCTGGGGATATCTGAAATGTAGCAGTGATGAGGATGTCAGAGTGATGTAGTTGTCGGGCGGTCACGGTGCTGTCGGTATCACGGATGTAGAGGAGTTGTAGTGCTAGGAGTACCTGATATGTAGTGGGGTGATAGTGCTGGGAGTATCAGGGATATACAGTAGTAGGGCCGCAGTGCTGGGGGTATCTAGGGTGTAGCAGAGTCACAGATATCTATGGACAAATGTCCTAGGTTTTCTGGGAAGGCCCCACATCTGTTTGCTTTGTCCCCAGATCACAATATCACCCTTAGGCCAGGGGGCAGTAAAAATAGGCAGTTGACCTGCATTTTTACTGCCCACCTACAAGTCGAGATGATGCCAATCGAGTGAGTGTAGATTGCCGCTGCCAGTTGGTACCGCCTGTCAAACTCTCCCATGTAAGCTAATGAGACCTTGTAGCAGCTGCAAGCAAAATGCTGTCTTTTAGTTGCGGCGCAGTCCTGCAATGCAAAATTGCAGTTTGGCATTAAAAAGAAAAGCCAAAAAAACAGACTCCAAAAGGTGGCAGTATCATCTCCGGAACGACTGCAATCATCGTTTGACTGTCCTCTGAAAAACAATTCACTGTGGACCACATTACCACTAGTGTGAAAGGAGCCTTATACTGAGCTTGTGCATTGCTAAGGGAATCACAGCAGCTAGTGGGCAGTACCTCCATAATCAGAGGCAGGGCCACTTAGAAAATGGGTGTGATCTGGGCAGAGCTATCTGGAAAGTGTATGTGATCTGGGTGGGAGTATCCAAAAATAGGCGTGATGAGGTCAGGAGTGTCTGGAAAGTTGTGTGACCTGGGTGGGGCAATCTAAAAAACTGGATGTGATCTGGCCGACACCATCCAGAAAGTTAGTGTGATCTGGGCAGGACTGCCCAGAAAGCAGGCATGATCTGGGCTGAACCGCCTGGAAAGTGGGCATGATCTGGGCTGCACCACCTGGAAAGTGGATGTGACCTGGGTGGGGCCATCCAGAAAGTGGGTGTGACCTGGGTGGGGCCACCCACAAACTGGGTGTGACCTGGGCAGGGCCATCCACAAAGTGGGTGTGACCTGGGCAGGGCCATCCACAAAGTGGGTGTGATTTGGGCAGGACCACCTGGAAAGTTGGCATGATCTACTGTATGCTTAGAAGTAGGGGGTTATATGTGTGCACCATGGGGTGGGGGTGGCAGCATGGAAGGGATTGGAAGGAAGATTTCGGCAAGTATGGAAGAGCAAATGCAAATTGCCTTCACTGCTTTATGTACAAAGACTGGAGCAGATGTTTTCCACCTGCACCATTCCTGGACAGTGAAGACAGAAATGAAAGCTCGGCAAGAGGATGCCCCAATATAGTAACCATGAGACCATGGAAGTGATCCAGACTTAGGAGAACAGCCATTACGTGGGAGGGAGGAGAGTCACATGGAACGTCACTGTGATATATATAACCGCAGCATTTTTTATTTTTAGATTTCATGCATATTCGTAATCCTTGCCTGACATGCTAACCAGCTATTGTGATAATATAGGATGGGAGGGTGAGGGGGCCGCTGTGCAGGGTGGAATCATCCAAAGGAGGTTAAAGTAAAACTCCGCTTACTAAAAACCACATCAAATATTATTAAAGTAAATGTCAACCCAATCACTAAAATCTCATTTTAGTTTTTACATATTAAAACCCAATTCCTCATCATGCAAGCGTCATTCTACATCCAGCCAATCGACTTGTATACATTTCCCCAAGTGAATGAGGCCACCACCCAGCCACAAGTTAACATGGTCAACAGCCACATTGGTATACCCTGCCACCTCTGCAATGCGGCATAGCAACCCATTCAAGTGGTTGAGGTTGCGGCATGGTGTTGCTGTCTTTTAAGGGTTAAAACAGCTGTCCAGGAGGTGATAGAGGTATGTCAACTGCCTCCACCGTGGCTCGCTTTTCAGAGGTGCAACATTGACAGAAACAAGTTTACAGAAGCCCTAAAGGATATAATGCAGCATGACTTTTTTCCTTTTTTTGAATAGGGAAAGGGTTTGCCGACTGCAGCTAGATGCCATAACCCCAGTATTTTCCTTTCTCTTAGGTGCCCGTCTACTTTTAGAAGCAGTGGGAGAGGTGCCCCCCCCCCCGCCACTTCCCGGGCATACCTTATTGATCGTGAGACTGGACCGGTGGCGGCTTGCCATAGGGATAAGTGATAGCAAGATGGCCACCGCTCATTCCAATGCCCTTGGAGGACCAAAGCGTCATCATGACATCACTTCTGATTCTCAGGCCTTTTTTTTTTTTTTTTGTAAAGCGAAAGATACATTTTTATTTTTTTCCTTTTGCTTTTAAGGGTAGAGGAGAGATGTGGAGTTTAAGACCCCAGATCTCTCCATAAAGAGTCATGCTGTATTGTTATTGCAAGCAATGCTTACATTCCTTGTGATAGCAATAAAAGTGATCAAAACATTTTAGAGGGACAGTGTAAAAATTTTTAAAAATGTAATAAAATACATTTTATAGAGCCCCCGCCCTCCAACCCTGGGGGGGGCTTGCTCAGGTCTTGCGTTCCAACGGGACGAGTTGACTTGAGTAACCAGAAGTGACGCGGTTCCGCTCGAAGCACCGTCCTAAGGACCGCCAATCATAAACCACCAAACAAAGCTGAATTCAACAGTGGGAGTATTCGGGGCGCATTGCTCTGCGCCCCGAGGATACTCTAAAGGAAGCCAATAAAGCTTCTCAGCCGCATTTACATGATGTCAAAAATGTTATGCTTCCCATAGACACCTGTGTGTCAGGCGCCCTGCACACACTTAACCTCTTAAGGACCGCCCCATGCAGATATACTGCGGCCCTCCTGCGTGAATGCACGTACCTGTATGTGATTTCGTGCACAGGGTCTGAGGTGTGCATGTGTGCGGCCGGCGGCCTGCTCCCACTGTGATTGGGCACGATGTCTGCCAGGACCCGGTGAACGTTCACAGGAGAGGCAGAATGGTGGTCTGCCTATGTAAGATGCAGATGGAGATCTTGTGTTTCTGCTAACCAAAAACAAGTAGCAGAATACATATTGGCCTAAATTGATAAAAATAAATCAGATTTTCAAAATTTAGTAAACAATATTGTGTTTTTTTTTCAAAATTGTCCCTTTTTTTATAGCGCAAAAATAAAAAATGCAGATGTGATCAAATACCACCAAACTCTGTGGGAAATAAAGGACATACATTTTATTTTGGTACAGCGTCACACGACTGCGCAATTGTCAAAGTAACGCAGTACCGTATTGCAAAAAATGGCCTGGTCATGAAGGGAGGTAAACCTTCTGGGGCTGAAGAGGTTAAAGGAACATTTTTTTTTTCTTTATGATGACTAGCTTTGGGGGGCCGCCACTTGTAAATAACAAATGTCAGAAAAAGACTGGGTCCTTAAGTGGTTAAAAGGATTATTTACATTTTCTTTTCTTATAGCATGGTCACCTCCCTACCCCAAGTCTGTGATTGGACAATAAAGGAGCAGCAGTAGGCTGATGAGATCATCTCTCCTCTTTTGACAGTGCCTTCTTTGTGCAGCTGGCAGAGCCTAATTGGCTCAAAGTACAGCCCTCCTGCTCCCCGTCTGAGTGCAGCTGTGCCGCAGAATACAAGAGTCGTACATTAAGACCAATTCAGCTACTTACATTAGTTGCTTATAAAATAAAACGTATGGCTTTTTAATGACCTCATAACGGCATTAAACGGCGTTCTTTTTATATATCTGCCTGGGGTTCGGCCGTAAATCAGTTCGGTTTGGGAAGAAACCATGAAGCCAAATGAAATTTCTGAAGATACAGGTTGGATGGTAATGATTTAAATGGAGAAGGGAAGACGGCGAAGGCAGGCTAAGCACAGGACGAGGCATTTCATAAGCCTTGCCGAGCCGCTCGCCGACTCAATCTATTGTGAAAAATTGCTCAGTCCTGACAACGTAATTATATTACTTTCAAAGAAGTGGATAATAAGAGTTCTCTCCGGGCAACTGTGCTTTCAAAACTCAGGCCTTGTTTCTAGGCAATAATTAAAATCCCCGGCATGTTTGTGTACGGTGCGCCGAGAAAAATCCAATTTTCAATTTAAATAAAAAGCATAACAAAGCGCGGCTCGCCCGGAGTAGCTGTAACAATTTAATATTATGGTAGATGTTACTTTTTCCAGGTAGGAGGCTTATCCACTTTGCAGAATCTGAACTCCAGGATCAGCAAATATTGTCTAAACCCATCCATCATGTGTATTCTTCTTGTATCTCAGTGAGCTTTGTGTATTTCTTCCAGATCTGTGCAGTAATCCAGTGTGAGACTTCCTGTAATAAAGACCGCTCACTGCTGCTCCCTCTCCTTGTGCAGGGTGACTGGTCTTGTCTCCGCCCACTCCTGCAGTTCTCTGCAGGCAGCCTGTGGTGGGAGGGGTCTACTGGCCCCTCCCACTGCTCTGCTCTCTCTCCTCGTGCAGGGTGACTGGTCTTGTCTCCGCCCCTCCTGTAGTTCTCTGCAGGCAGCCTGTGGTGGGTGGGGTTTACTGCCCCCTCGCACTGCTCTGCGCTCCCTCTCTCTCTCCTTGTGCAGGGTGTCTTGTCTCGACTTCTCTTGTAGTTCTCTGCAGGCAGCCTGTGGTGGGTGGAGACTGCTTGGTCCCTCCCACAGCTCTCTTCTCTGCACAGGATATGTACAGCACAGTGATGATGTCACTGCTACAAGGCATTATCTGGGTGTGTAAAGGCATTTGCTGCACACAAAGTGGATTCATACATTTAGAGGGTAACAAAAAAAAATTGAAAATACGAGAAAAAAAAGCACATACAATTGATACACAAGTCATATTTTAATTGAAAATCATCAAAAATTACCTTTCCTTTTTAATCGGCGGCGCTGTTATTTTCTGTACAATGCAATATGACAACCTGGAGGTGTTCTATACACAGATGGTACACAGAGCGCCCCCCAGATATTTCAATTTCCTGCTTGTGTGATTGGCTAACTGATTTTACCAGAAGTCTGCACTAAGATACAAGTCAGATTTTGGGCATCCCCTGCAACAAAAATGTCATTATTGGTGAGATGCTTCCAAAGAGAAATCACGTCTAAAGGGATGCAGTGCCTGCCACTTTCCTCATTAGAGCCCTGCAAGTGCAACAGCTGATTGATAATGATAAAGTCAGTCCCATTCACATTCACCCAGAACATGGACACAGACAAACAGTTAGTTCTTCAGAATAACAAAAGTTAGTAATTTATGTCAAAGTTTGTTAAATTCCCTGCAATGTACATAGATCACCCAGAGGGGAATGTTTTTGTTTTGTTTTTTTCAGCAAAAGTGGAGTTACTCTTTGCATGACATTTTTTGTGCCTTAAAGCAGATGTTTACAGTGGTTATAAACCCTTACATACAGTATACCCAGTGAAGTGACTATCCTCAGGTGATACACAGAGTTGAAACAAATCCTCGTACCTGTTTATCTGTTGTCTTATCTTTTCTACATCTATTAAAAGTGCAGAATTTATAAAGCTTGTCTGAGCTGTTAGAAAACGGGATGGGGAGTCAAAATTATAATCTGCGGAGCTCAGAGAGGAGAGCTCTGAGAGCTGATTGGACTTTCACATATCACGCAGGAAAAGAGCTGAGGGGGTCAATCACAGGCTGTGTGCTGGAGCACCATTTTTCTCTTGGTGCTAGGAAAACCAGTCAGGAGGGATTCATGCTGATAGCAGAGGAAGGCGGCAGCCAACAGAAACGACTCATAAACGTATGTTGGTAGACAAGGTGTAAAAAATATGCATCAAAACTGAAATGCAAAGGTGTGGACATGCAAACAAATGGCCACTGCCCACACCTATAACTGGCCTTCGCAGCAAGGAGCACATGGAAGGACGACACAACTGCCTTGAGATCATTCACAAGCTCCTCCTCTGTAGTTCTGAGCTGATCCCTCACTTTTCTCATGACCATCCTCACCCCATGAGGCAAAACCTTGCATGAAGCTCCAGGCCAAGGGTGATTGATGGTTACTTTGTATTTCTTCCACTTGCGAAAAATCGCTCCAACAGTTGTCTCCTTCTTCAAGCTTCTTGCTTGGTCTTGTAGCCCATTCCAGCCTTGTGCAGGTCTATAATCTTCTCCCTGATGTCCTTTGACAGCTCTTTGGTCTTGGCCATGATGATGAGGTTTGAATGGAAGAGAGATTCTGTGGACAGGTGACTTTTATACACATAACGAGTTGTTAGGAGCTCCTTCTTAAGCCTCGTACACACGGGGCGACGATTGCACGTACGACCGTGTTGAATCGTATGTTGCATAATGTAAATAGCATACTGACGTGCACCCGACAGTCGTACATACAACTTGCGGCCGTCCGAACGTGATGACGCGAACGAGCGTATAATGAGGAAGTAGCGTCACCTTTTGGGCTCCTTCATCTAATTTCATGTTAGTTGAAGTGGACTTGGCGCATGCGTGTTTAGCACAATACAACTTTGTTGTACACAGCTGCTCTACACACGATACAACGGTCGTATGCGAGCTTGTTGACGCGACCAAGTTTTCTAGTCTGCACATACAACTCCCACGAACGACCGTCGTATGTTCAACTGTTGAAAGCGCGGCCACAGACGATCGATTCTGCATGCAACGGTCGTGAGTACGATGTGTTGAACACGATCGTCGTCCCGTGTGTACGAGCCATTACATTGACAAGACTAATCTGTGTACCACATGAGCACCTACTGTAGCCAGTCTATGGGAGCCAGAATTATTGTTGGTTGGTAGGGGATCAAATACTTATTTTACTCACTGAACTGCAACTCAATTTATAACATTTGTATCGTGTTTTTTTTCTGGATTTTTGGTTGATATTTGGTCTCTATCATTTAAAATACACCTATGATAAACATTATAGACCCTTCATTTCTTTGTAAGTGGGCAAACTTACCATATCTGCAGGGGATCAAATAATTATTTTCCCAACTGTATATGCCTAAGCTGCAAAGCAACTTCATGGAAGCCCAGTTTTTTCTGTAGTCCTAGCGCTATACATTTTTGAGAACCTCCGCAGTGAAATCTAGGGTTGCCACCTGTCCAAAATTCACCTGGACAATCCAGATTTTCATTTATGTATCTGGGTTTCAGTCTGCCTGAAACCCGGACATATTATTCAGACCGGGCTTCCCAAGTAACCAAGATAGTCACACACAATTCTCTTGCTGTCCGGGGAGCTGCGGGCGGCTGTCTGGGGGCAGGTTCAGCAGCACTGGGGGGCGTGGCAATGATATCAGCAAGAGCAATTTGGCCACACCCACTGTTTGCCACAGTGCGCATAATGCACTGCATTACTATCCTTGGGGCAAGGTGTTTTATAATCCTGCTAAAGTGTTTGGGTTTGGCTTGAAGAACAGGTGGCAACCCTAGTGGAAGCACATATATAATACTGGCTAGATAGAGGGCAGGTGAGCCTGGAGGAAGCCCACCCCTTGCTAAAGGCACAGGGGTGCACTGGACACCCAGCATATAGCACAATGGCAGCAAAGGTGCCCAGTGTGTCCCATTACCAGTATTCCAACAAATGGCCACTGCCGATACCTATAACTGGCCTTTGCAGCAAGGAGCACATGGAAGGGCTTATGCAAGTATTTGTAACTGTGTGCAAACGAAACCCCTGTTTTTAACGCAAACTGTTAGACAGGATAATCTGGTTGGTTGCAGGTTGGTCGGTAAGTTGAGCTGGGAATTTTCTTTGGTTTTGTTTGGCATACGTGCACTTCCATGTGCTCCTTGATGCAAAGGCCAGTTATAGGTGGGGGCAGGGGCCATGTTTGTTTGTACTGTTGGATTACTGGTGAGGGGGTGCACTGGACTCCTTTGCTGCCATTGTGCTATACGCTGGGTGTCCAGTGTGCCCCTGTGCCTTTAACACTTCCCGACCGCACTATAGCTGAATGTTGTCTACAACGTGGTCGGCCAGTTCTGGGAGAGCCTAATATGATATCCTCCCATGATTGCGTTCATCGTGTGCCTGCTCTGTCATGCTCTGTGATGGCTGTGTCCTTAGGACACAGGCTGATCATAGATCGGCCCTTTACCACGTGATCAGCTGTGTCCAATCATAGATGATCACGATGTAAACACAAGCCGGTTATTGGCATTCCTTTCCTCATGCTGAAAGCTTGAGGGGAGAAGAGCTGGTAACCGGCCTGTGAGGACATCTACACTGATAATCAGGGCATTAATTATCAGTGTCTTGGTTATCTGTGCAGCCCCAACAATGCCCACCAGTGCTGCCAATCAGTGCCCACCAGTACTGCCAACCAGTGCTACCAATCAGTGCCTCCTCATCAGTGTCACCTATCAGTGCTCATCAGTGCCACCTACCAGCGTCCATCAGTGCCACCTATCAGTGCCTATCAGTGCCCATCAGTGCCACCTATTAGTGCAGCCTCATCAATGCCCACCAGTGCCGCTTCATCATTGCCCATCAGTGCAGCCTATCAGTGAAGAAGAAAAATTATCTGTTTGCAAAATGTTATTACAAACTATGAAAAAACTTTTTTTTTTCAACATTTTCAGTCTTCTTTTGTTTATTTAGCAAAAAATAAAAAATCCAGTGGTGATTAAATACCACCAAAAGAAAGCTCTGTTTGTGTGAAAAAAAAAACTGATAAAAATGTCATATGGGTAAAGTGTTGCATGACTGCGCATTTGTCATTCAAAGCGCAGAAAGCTAAAAATTGTCCTGGGCAGGAAGGGGGTAAAAGTGCCCGGTAGGCAGTGGTTAAGGAGGTGTGGGCTCCTTCCAGGCTTACCTGCCCTCTGTCTAATCATTATTATGCATGTGCTTCTACTATGGAGGATCTAAAAAATGTATAGAGTTAGGACTGCAGATAATAATGGGGCACCGTGAAGAGGCTCTGCAGCTTATGCATATATTTGCAAATGTGTGCTAACTAAACCCCTTGTTTTTAATGCAAACCGTTAGACAGGAGAATTGGGTTGTTTGCAGGCTGCTTGGTAAGCTGAATTATCTGTAACTGAGTGCAGCGCTAATCCTGATTACTAATCTCTACATGCATTCATGTATAATAACTAGTACATAGGCATTAAATATAGAAATAAATTGCAATACATATAAACCCATATAATCAAATGCAAACCAGTGCTAAAAGCAATAATAAACAAAGTGCTCATGTGCTTGTGAAAACAAAAGTCCCTTTTTTGTCACTGCAAATGATGATAATTCTTCTATCTGACTAATGTTTCATAGTCCCATAATGTACAGACAGATAGCAATAAATGAAAAATAAATAAATACAATTTAAAAAAATATTAATAAAATGTATATAGTATATATATATATAATTATAAAGTGTCCTTGTGCAAAAATATCCAGACTATCCACAGTGCTTCCAAATCACTAGGAAAAGCTCCTCAAACCACCACCGTGCTATAAAACACCTCCACCAGATGTGCCCTCGCCTTATGGGTGTAAATATCATGCACACAGTGAAACAAACACTTAGATGTAGCTCAGGTAGAGACTTCACATGTCCGCTTTCTTCAATGCAATCACAGCTGTATCCTCTCCTCGGCTGTTAGCCCCTTCACACTCCATAGGTAACATGCAGGGAAACAATAATGCCGGACATAGTGCTTACCGCTTTATTTTATAAACATAAGCCGATAAAACACTCACATGTAATCATAGTAAAATGCGCCTTTTATAATTAAAAACAGCGCTTCCGTGGTTTCACCTATCCGCAGGATCCGCAGGATCTGTAGCTCCCTTAGATCGGTAAATGCCTCCTATCCACTGCTAGCATTTGTGTTCTGCTGCGTCCATCGACCGCGCCGGCTCCTCCATGCTTGGTGAGTTGACCTGGGAATTTTCTTTGGTTTTGTTTGAAGGGTGTGAACATAACCTATGTGCCACAAGGTACTAAAGTAACAAAATATACAAACACCCAAAAAACAGAGAAAATTATACCCTGGGAATGCACGATGCGCCAAGTTTTTCTCGCCCACCTCTGTGAACGTTTTGCACGTCCCCTGTTGAAGTGACAGGTGCTCTTGAACCTGCCCTCCCAGCCTACCAATCCTACGACCAACCTACCTAATCCAGCGAGCAAGGAATGTAATAATTGCATTTGGAGCTTTCCCCGTCATCATTAGGAGTGGAATGATACAATCTATAACAATGGCAGCTTGCATGGGCTCAGGGGAAAAATAGACCAATTAAGAGTGAAGCAGATTTGTAATAGGTGTCAGCATCGGCACCTCGGCGCGTTTCCGGCGTATTTATAGCAGGCTGCGGCGAGCACCCACCATGTCACTCACTCTGTAATATCTCTGAATGGCAGGGATAAAATTAGTCAGCAGCGACTCCCCGGCCTGCAGCTTGATGATTTGTTTTCATTAGGAGCGCAGCGTTTTATGAGCGGCGCGGCGGCTCTCTTTGTCTTCTTCTCGTCATTTGGCGGAATTAAAATGAAAATATACATAATCGTTTTCTCACCCAAGTCACGATTTTGAAGCCCCAGATCATCATGGAGACAAGTGGAGGTGCCTGAACGTGTTTCATTGGAGATTCGTCAGATCGGAATCTGCGGTCTGAAGAAAAAGAGGACCATTTAGCGGCTTTACAAGTTTGCATAAATAAAGCACCACCTTTTAAAGCCCTCCTTAGGCTCCAGTACAGTGACTTTCCCTAGGCTGAGATCATGTCATCACTCTGCTGCAGGCAGGAGGAAGCATTTCCTCAGTCTCCCCTCCCCCAGTGATCGCACAGACTGCAACACTGTAACCCACAACAGGGGCTGATCCATGAACACAACCAATCATTGCACAGGCACCAGGATTTACACGCTTGTGCCTTTCCTTGGGTGCCTACATTACTGTCTGGTGACGTGGACACTTTCCACTAGGGTTGCCACATCATCCCTTTAATCCAGGACACATATGAATTACACAGGTTCTGAGGCTAATTTAATGCAGATAAGACACCAAGTGAATTTAATTTACACCTTAATCAGCCACAGACCCTGTGTAATTCATATGTGTCCTGGATTAAAGGGATGATGTGGCAGCCCTACTTTCCACCCTGTGCTAAACTCTGTCCCTCACAAGCAAGTTCCTTTTCCTACCACATACTCTTCAGCAGGGCCGGCCTTAGCACAAGGCAGAGTAGGCGGCCGCCTAGGGTGCACTGCCGTCCAGGGTGCCAAGCCCCTCTCCATATACTGCCCCAGCCTGTCCATATACTACCCCAGCCTGTCCATATACTACTCCAGCCTGTCCATATACTGCCCCAGCCTGTCCATATACTACCCCAGCCTGTCCATATACTACTCCAGCCTGTCCATATACTATTCCAGCCTGTCCATATACTAACCCAGCCTGTCCATATACTACCCCAGCCTGTCCATATACTAACCCAGCCTGTCCATATACTACTCCAGCCTGTCCATATACTACCCCAGCCTGTCCATATACTACTCCAGCCTGTCCATATACTATTCCAGCCTGTCCATATACTAACCCAGCCTGTCCATATACTAACCCAGCCTGTCCATATACTAAACCAGCCTGTCCATATACTAACCCAGCCTGTCCATATACTACCCCAGCCTGTCCATATACTACCCCAGCCTGTCCATATACTACTCCAGCCTGTCCATATACTACCCTACCCTGTCTATATACTACCCTAGCCTGTCCATATACTAACCCATCCTGTCCATATACTACCCCAGCCTGTCCATATACTACCCTACCCTGTCCATATACTACCCTAGCCTGTCCATATACTAACCCATCCTGTCCATGTACTGCCCCAACCTCTCCATATACTAACCCATCCTGTCCATATACTACCCCAGCCTGTCCATATACTAACCCAGCCTGTCCATATACTACCCCAGCCTGTCCATATACTAACCCAGCCTGTCCATATATTACCCAAGCCTGTCCATATACTACCCTAGCCTGTCCATATACTACCCCAGCCTGTCCATATACTATCCCAGCCTGTCCATATACTACCCCAGCCTGTCCATATACTAACCTAGCCTATCCATATACTACTGTAGCCTGCCCATATACCTGCGGACCAAGGCTGGCACGTGGAAGTGAGCCGGCGTTGCCATTATTTGTCTTTAGGCCGGGTCTAGAGGCACAGGTGCGGGCCTGTGGACCACAGCTAAAGAAATAGGTAGAAAGGCACTGAAAAAGCCCCACCTCCGCCACCTTCATCGTATACATGGACAGGGCAAAGGAGGTGGAGTTAGGGGCGGAGACAAAAGGGGCGGCAAAATGAGGTTTCGCCTAGGGTGTCAAAAATCCTTGCACCAGCCCTGCTCTCCAGAAGCACACCAAGATGATGCGGGGACCATATTTCAAAAATTCCCTCACCCAAGATGGCTGTTGAAGTCTCATGAGAGTTCAGCGTCCAATCAGGCTGCTTTCTCAAGACACAGTATGGAAGCTCTGAAGGACCAATTATAAGTCTTCCCTTACCATGAAATAATGGCATGAGACCATCTACAAGTAGGGTTGCCACCTCATCCCTTTAAACCCAAACACACATTAATTACACAGGTTCTGAGGCTAATTTAATGCAGATGAGGCATCAAGTGAGTTTAATTACCACCTTAAAGCGGAGGTCCGGGCTAAAAAAAAAAATTAAAAGTCAGCAGCTACACATACAGTAGCTGCTGACTTTTAATATTAGGACACTTACCTGTCCTGGACTCCAGCGATGTCGGCACCCGCCGCCGATCTTCGGATCGGGGGACGGGTGCAGCCGCCTCCATCGCGGGTAAGGGAACCCGGACGTGTAAGCAGTACAGCTTCACGCCGGGCACCTTACCGCGCATGCGCGAGCTCTGCCACGCTCTGCTACTGGCCAGGCGGCCAGTAGCAGAGCGAGCAGGGAGGAGGGAGCCGGCTTCTGATGTCAGCGGCCGCGTCCGCCGGCCAGAACTCCCGGAAGTGTGGAAAAGGACACCTGTTTAAAGACAGGTGTCC
>BLSH010303156.1:82210-96560 GCA_018402905.1 Glandirana rugosa | reverse complement strand
TTAACGACAACCCTGCTTGCTACGGGGCCAAGCTCCATCGACCCACACAGCGCTGCTTGGTTCTCCTCCCCGACCCCCCCCCCCCCGCTTCACCACTTGGTACCTTCTGCTGAACCCCCCCCAGGACAAAAAATTATCTACGGCCCTGGTATATAGCTGAAGCTTCATACAATTAAAGCAAGGCTAAACTTACCTTTCCTTCAATGGTCCCTGTCCCTCACCAGAATCTGCTGGGTACCAGTTTTAATTGGTTAGCGTCATCATTCCTGGGCAGGTGCAAGAGTCAGTTATCCCTGCACCCAGGGACCGTACCACCGGTGTACGCTGAGCTACACATGCCGGGAAGACAGCAAGAAGAATATTCGCTATTGTCACACTGAATCTCCTCCCCGCCAATCAGGAAGTGGGTCCTGAGACCCGTTTCCTGATTGGCTAAAAGGAGAAGCTATTTTAATGGGCCACGATGAGGAGAGATGAGGAGGGAGGAGACGTGGAGGCCGCCGGAAGAGATGCAGGGGACCAAGCCGCTGCCCGTCGGGAAGTGCTGCCCGTGGGTAAGTGCAGGGCTTATTGATCGACTGTGCTGGTGACCCAACCCGAATGACACACACGAGGGGGGGTTGTGGCGGATCCTACTGACCCACAGTGGGTCTCTTAAGCAATACAGTACACCTACCTCTGCAGTGGCGGCTAGTGGTATATTTTTTTTGGGGGGGGCACACAATGCACCCACAACCCACCCCTCCCCCCCAAAAAAATATACCACTAGCCGCCACTGCAGGCAGGTAGGTGTATTGTATTGCTTAAGAGAAATTGCATGTCTCTTCTGTAATAGAGAGCCTGCCTGCTTGTAGTTTTTGACAGCGGAACTTTAGTTCCACTTCAATACAGCGCACCCAGCAAGCACACCTGTTTGTGTAGTAAATAGTTATTTGAAGGGATATTACTATATGCTGGAGAAGAGGAGGTAGGTGTATTTTAGGAGAGGCATTGAGTGTCTCTTCTGCAATAGATAGCATGCCTCCTTGTACTCTTTCACAGCAGAACTTTAGTTCCGCTTTAATACAGCGCACCCAGCACTGTTACTGTAGTAAATAGTTTGTTTCGGTCAGCTTGGCACGCACCAAATATTTCAAGGGATATTATTATATGCCAGAGTAGACAGCAAGCAGGCAGGTAGGTGTATTTTAGAAGAGGCATTGAGTGTCTCTTCTGCAATAGATAGCCTGCCTGCCTATAGTTTTTGACTGCAGAACTTTTGGTCCTCTTTAATACAGCGCACCCAACAAGTGCGCTGTTAATGTAGTAAATAGTTCATTTTGGCCAGCTTGGCCCAAACCAACTATTTAGCTTTAAGGTGGACTCACTCCACACCTGCAAAGCAAAATTGCAAAAATAATAGTTTTACATAAAGAAGCTTCACAAAGGCTGCTGGAAACCCAACCGCGAGACGCAGCAAATAGAGAGCGGCGTGTCTTTTTTTTTTTTTGCGCAGGTTGATGAGCTCGGCAAATGAATAATAATATCGTATAAAAGTTTGCTTTGATCAATAGTTAATGAGCGGGGAACGGCTGACGCTCCGGTGAAGGAGGACTCCTGAAAGGTTAATCCTGGCCGGGGGCTACAAAGCTGCAATCGGCGATCATTATGTCTTCTACTTTCTCATCAATTAACAATGCTGAGTACACAGCACCGCAGCATTATCCAAGGCCGTGTTTATGGGAGCAGAGCTCTTTAAATATGAAAAGACGCCTCTTGGCTCGCTCTGATAGTCCCCCGTACTTAGAGCTGGAGTTCACCTTTCCCGCATTTACCTCCGGTAACATTCCTATAATGAATTCTTAATTCTTATTTATATTTAATCACCTCTCTCTTTTTCCTTTACCGTGATTCTCGTCTTGGGGGCCCCACCCACTTTTGCAGATTTTGCTGCACGTCGTGGCTTAAACCGAGTCCTGTTGTCTGTGTCAATGGACGCAGCAACAGGACTCGGGCGCCTGCCCGCACGGGTGACCCCAGGTAGAGCGCTTCTCCGACGGGGCACTTGATGCAGGGAGGAGCCAGGAGCGCTGTGGACAGACCCCAGAAGAGGAGGATCGGGGCCACAAAACCCTTGCACAGAGGAGGTAAGTATAACATGTTTGCTATTTTAAGAAAAAATACTATCGCTTTAACACTAGCAGGGATGTTTACAATAATCAGCTGTTATTTGTTCATGTAAAACATTTATCCCAAAAGGAAAAAAAACTGTAACTGATTATAAAATGCAAACTGGAGTTTGGCTTCAATTTGTCACTGTATTCAAATCTGCAAGTACATCTAACAATCCCCTCCCTCAGACTGACAATGCTGCTGTCCAAAGGTGCCCCCTGTACTCCTTCATCCAGAGTGGAGGCACGCTAATACAGGAGGTGTGTTACTGGCCAGATCACTAGGAGAAAACAGAGGGGAAAAGGCCAATAAAAAGAAAATGAATGCAGCCACCACATCTAATGACTGGTAAGCGGCAATATATTACATTTTGGGTTTTGGGTTTGGGCTTAACAGTACCAAAAAGTCTTTACACAACCAGTTAATGGAGCAATAATTTAATTGCACATAAATGGTTAAAAAATCACATTGTTAAAATATATGACAGTAACACCACCCTCCTGGCTCTCAACACCCCATATACAGATGTAGCGCCCTCTACTTAGGTAGGAGCTAGAGTTGGATTTTTTGGGTAGGTGAGGTAAAATTTAGCCAGGCCTGAAGATATGCAGGCCTGGTTGTTTTGGATTCTGGGCTGGGAGTGGCTCAGGGTAGGACTAGGTGATTCACAGATGATGTCACCAGGACCTCCCACTTCAAAATGGAACTTTCTGGAAAGAGAGGTGGGAGGGTGGGCGTAGCCACCTGGGGTATTCTGGGGAGCCCTGACCAATCCCCAATCTGGAATGGCAAGGGGCAGGCCTCCTCAAATACACAGGGTCAGCCCAATGGGGGGAGGAGTTTGGGTGTAAGTTGGAGAGATGAGATAGCGTGGAGGTTGTTGCAGCCCTGGGGAGCCCCCAGTCTGGGGTGACCTTGGCCTGGAGAGCTTGGGTGCAGCCAAGAGGAGGAGATCTGGGAAGGATGCAGAGGCCAGCATGGGGCTGTGGTGTCACGTTGCCAGTAGAGAAGGCCGTCGCAGCCGGGAAGGCTGACAGGGCCTGGAAGAGGATGGGCTGGGAGCAGTAGTCCAGCAGGCCAGTTAGCACAGTAGTACTTTTTCTACACTTTGGGGACCAACAATCCCTGCCTGTAGTAGGTGGTCCGGAGGTCCTGCTTCAACTACAGCAGGCTTCATCATGTGCTAGCTTGGCCTAACAAGAGGATATGGAGGCCTGGTAAATATCCTTCTAGGTCTCACCAGTGAGAACAAGTTTTGTGCAGGAGAAAGGAACAGGAGTCTAAGAAGCAAATGATATGCTGGAGGAAGAGAATGGAGTGTATATATTGGAAGTTTATATAGAAGGTCCCAAAATAAACGGAATCGATTCATTTGGCATCCCACAAATTTCCAATCCCTATCCAAGTTTAATCCCCTAATATATAAAACAAAACAAAATTAGCGGCCTGTCCAGTGACTCTGGATGCGGTATGGATGTGATTGAGGGCAGAGTGATCAGATGGACCACAACACTCAGCCACCCCTAAGGGGGCCATTGGCTACACAGATATTGATCTTCATTCAAACCGATGATGGCTAGTATTCATCAACAATCACATGATGGGATGTGAGCCTACGCGTTTTGTTGAACTTTCAACTTCCTCAGGAGCTGAAAGGGGGTATTCATTAAGAATGAAAAGAAGGTGCCAAACAAAGGGGCTCAGGGGCCTGAAAGTCCCATCGTCCCCCTACCCACAAAGGGGGAATTTTCAAGGGGCAGGATACACCAGAGCCAGATATCAGACTACTGTATATCTCTTGTATTGTAATTCCCAGGACTTCTAAGAAGGACACAAAGCCACCATAGATCCTATAGGTGCCATCCCTCCACTCGCCTATAACCATATGGACATGTTTTGCACTCTGGAGGGCTCCAGGCGAGGAGGAGGACTTGGCCAAAGGATCGGGGTTGTGACAAAACTGAGGAGGTCCTATGGTTATTACAGGCAAGTGCAAATGGTACAAAAGTTCAACGAAACGTGTAGGATCACAGGGTGACAACACAAGAGAACAATTGGGAGACAGGGATAGAGTGTTGTCACCCTTTAACAGGAAGTGTCTGTACATGGACCTTCATGGCAGGATCCCCGGGAATTCTTTCAATGAAAGGCACAGGTTTAAAAATATTGTAAATGACTTTGGAATTGACATTATCAAAGGTAAAGCTTAAATGAGAGTTTAGTGGCACGATTTGCATATAAACTATATTACCAAAAGTATCAGGACATCTGCCTTTATACGCACATGAACTTTAATGGCATCCCAGTCTTAGTCCATAGGGTTCAATATTGAGTTGGCCCATCCTTTGCAGCTATAACAGCTTCAACTCTTCTGGGAAGGCTGTCCACAAGGTTTAGGAGTGTCTATGGGAATGTTTGACCATTCTTCCAGAAGCGCATTTGTGAGGTCAAACACTGATGTTGGACGAGAAGGCCTGGCTCGCAGTCATTCATCACAAAGGTGTTCTATTGGGTTGAGGTCAGGACTCTGTGCAGGCCAGTCAAGTTCCTCCATCCCAAACTCACTCATCCATGTCTTTATGGACCTTGCTTTGTGCACTGGTCCAATTCATTTGGTGGAGGGCAGATTATGGTGTGGGGTTGTTTCCCAGCGGTTGGGCTTGGCCCCTTAGTTCCAGTGAAGTGAACTCTTAGGTGTCAGCACACCGAGACATTTTGGACAATTTCATGCTGCCAACTTTGTGGGAACAGTTTGGGGATGGCCCCTTCCTGTTCCAACATGACTGAGCACCACTGCACAAAGCAAGGTCCATAAAGACATGGATGCGTGAGTTGAGGCTGGAGGAACCTGACTGGCCTGCACAGAGTCCTGACCTCAACCCAATAGAACACCTTTGGGATGAATTAGAGTGGAGACTGCGAGCCAGGCCTTCCCGTCCAACATTAGTGCCTGACCTCAACCCAACATAACTCTTTTGGTATTATTTAGAGCAGAGACTGCAAGCCAGGCCTTCTCGTCAAACATCAATGCCTGACCTCACAAACGTGCTTCGGGAAGAATGGTCAAACATTCCCATAGACACTCCTAAACCTTGTGGACAGACTTCCCAGAATAGTTGAAGCTGTTATAGCTGCAAAGGGTGGGCCAACTCAAGATTGAACCCTACGGACTAAGAATGGGATGCCATTAAATTTCATGTGTGTGCAAAGCTAGGCGTCCCAATACTTTTGGTAATATAGTATATGTTAACAAACACCAATGACGTGCCTTGTTTTAATTTCACATGCAGAATATTGTAGGGTTTAAACACTCATTTGTGCATGCTTCTACACAGTTTAAAATAGTTGTAAACTACTGAAATGAAAAATGAACAAAGCATATCCTTCTATAGTGAGTACTTGCCTCAATCCAAAACATTGAGTGTAATTTCTGTTTGCTCTTTCATTCCTTTTTCGATAAGTCATTTCTGACAGGTTATCCCAACACCACAGAATCTTGGAAGGTGGCCCCACTCCTCCACCAGCACACAGCAGGTTAATGATAGCCTCAGTTGTGCATGTTTCCCTATGAGACTGTGTAGAGGAGGATGCATTCATTTCCTCCATTCAGGTCTCAGACTACACTCAGCTGTCTGCTCTATGCTGTGCAATGAGTGACATCAGATCCTCACCCCCAGCCTGCTGGAGCTGAGAAATTCTGTGTAAAATGTATGCTTTAGGAGGCTGTAAAGGAGAGAAGACTGCAGAGAAACAGGTAAAACTTTAATGATGGCTAATATGTGTATGTTCTATGATCATCAGCTCCATCTAGTGGCCATAATGTGATATTTTCCCAAAATACCTTAATCAGGAAAAGACTTCATTATGCCCAGTAGATGGAGCTAGTTATCATATGCAAATGTATTAGACACATTATGGGGCTTTTTTGCAAAGGCTGTATGAATGTGGAGACATTGGCACAGACTGCCAATAGACCGCTAATTGTTTAGACAGGCCCTAATGCTCCATATTTGGCAAATTTTGTTAACAGAACTTTTTTGGTCGATTTTTCAACGATATGCAAATACTTTTCTTTTAGATTTAACAAGCTTGTAGACAGAGTATAAAATATATATATATATAAAAATTATTTTGCATCTGTTGCTATTTTTGGTTGGTCTGTTCTATATAACCCGATCCATCACAAAGAACCTTAGATTAACCTTTCTACAGTTTTCTTTTCTTGGCTTTCTGGTATGACTGACCATCTCCCTGCATGGTGCTGAAATGTGTTGGCATCCCTGAGACAGCCAGGCATTTTGCCGCCCCCCCCCCCTGCTTGCCGTGAACAGGTTAACGCCGTCGTCTTGGCATTCAGGAAATCCACTCCAGGGAGATTTAATGATGGATCAGCAGAGCACAAATTGTATTGTTGCAATGAAAATATTGACAGGTCCTCCTTGTGGCTCAATATTTACCTCTGGAGACGATAAATCTTCCTGTCCTATTTTACTGTAACCAATAAGCGAGGCCAGGGTACAGAAAGAGCCGACTTTCCACTTCAGGAATCAATGCTAAAAAAAAGTAAAAAAACAAATTGTAATGGTTGTTAACACATGTAATGCTGGCCAGGTCTGGTGACACCCCCTCTCCTCCAAGGTTGGGGGACTAGACTGGCTATATTTTTAAGGACAGGTGAAAATAATCTATGTGGTATCTAGGGAACGCCAGTGAATAATGTGCCTAATGTGTGAGCAAAGGGAAACCTCAAAGGAAGCAGGATTTACAGGTGTAGTAATGACCCCATAAGGAGTTGCTGAATTTTATGGGCCCTCCTGGACTTCCTACTGGTGATGGCCATCTTGGTCCTTTTACTCGTGATGGACCTCTTGGACTTTTTACTTGTGATGGCTCTCCTGTACTTCCTATCAGGCTCACTTAACTCCTTTCTCTTCACCGCAGCTAGCACATGGTGAGGCCTGCACTCGATCAGCAGAGCCTCCGGACCACCCATTACAGGCCAGGGTCAAGAACCCCTCAAGTGTAGCTTAGTACGTTGGTGCTAGCTGGACCTTTGATGGACTACAACTTCCAGCCCATCCCACTTCCAGGCCACACCGGCCTGCTTTCCTCTCATTGACACTCCTTCCTCTGTCTGGCTCCTGAGACCTCCACAGACTATCCACTATTCCTCTCCCAGCCTGCTCCAGTCTTTCTCCTCCAGCTCCCAGGGTTTGTCACTCACCAACTCAAATGGAGACTTTAAAGTGTCCTCAGTAGCACATCTGCTATTCTCCTACTCCCTTGAACTGCTCCAGGAAACAACTCCACTCCTGGCTGCACCCGAGTCTCCAGGCCTCAAGGTCACCCCCCCCCCCAGATTGGGGGCTCCCTCCCAGGTGAGTCCTCCACAGCACCTCTGCTACATCTTCATCACTTCCACCCGAACTCCCACCTGCTGGCAGATCACTGTATTTAAGGAGGTTTGCCCCCTGCCAATCCAGATTGGGGATTGGTCAGGGCTCCTTAACATACACAGCAAGTGACACCTCCTCATCCATCCCCCCCTTCCAGCACTTTTTTGAACCAAGAGGAGGAGGAGGGGTGTCCCTCCCTGCAATCTCCAGCCTACTCTGAGCCACTCCCCTGCCCAGATCAAAACATTCAGGTCTGCACACACTGTTAGGCCTGACTAAATTTTACCTCTCCTAACAAAAACTCACTATAAAAAGTGCACCTATCACTATGGGGGCACTACAGGGGTATAACTTGGATGGGAATGGGATACATGAGATGCCCAGTACAAATAAATAGCAATTGGTTCAAAAGCAATTGGTTTGGGACAAAACTGTACACTCCCTGTACATATTCCTTCAACTTTCTCCTGCACACTCGTGCTTGAAGTTACCTCTACTCACTCCACCAGCACATCACTTGCTGCAGACTGTTACTCTTTGTTACCTCCAGCACATCACTTAGTTCCCAGGACCAGCTAGCACATTTGTATGGGTAGGCCTAACACTGGCTCAGCCAGGCCTCAGCAAATGCCTTTTACAGACAGGGACCGCGGGCCCCTATGGTGTAGTAAAGAAAATAGCTAATGTCCTTGTGCTAGGTGTCCTATCTGTGGCTACTGATCCCAGTTTGTCCTTTTCAGGCCCTGCCAGCCCTCCTGGCTGCAGCTGCCCCTTTCCACCGCCCTTCTACTACAGCCCACTCCTCTGGTTCTGCACTCATCTCAGACTGCAAGCTCCCAGTCCTCTCAGGCGTGCCTAACCAGTTCTCCCAACTGTGCATCACTCATCAGCTCTCCTGGCTGTGACCAGTTGTCCTCCCTGGAGACTCTAAGCAGTGCTCTCTCACTGTCCTCTCCTTGCTCTCTCTTGTGCCTCCGGTCCAAGATCTCCTCATGTGTTCTTGAAAAGATACCGACTGCATCTGAGCCCAGGCCCATGTCACCCTCCCCTCCCCCCAACTGGGGAACTCCCTCAAAGGCTCTGACAGCCTCCACTCTCTCTAACTCCAGCTCTTTCAACTGACAACTTCTCCCCAGCTAGACTGACTCAGGTTATTTAAGGAGGCCTGCCCCCTGTTAATCCAAGTTGGGGATTGCCCAGGGCTCCTCAAATTACCCTAGGTAGCTCCACCTCCCCTCTCCATCTCTCTTTCCAGAAAGCACCAGAAGATTCTGGAAGAAGGGCCAGGTCCAGATGACGCCACCTGTGTGCCCCCCAACACTACCCTGAGCCACTCCCAGCACAGAATGAAAACAAACAGGCCTAGCAACCAGCCAGGTCTGCCTAAATGTACCTATCCTCTCTAGCACACTACTAGAGAGAGGGTGCTACACCCCCCCCCCCCCCCCCATTAAAATCCAGCTGGTCCAACAGCTGGGAAATTGAAAAATGGCTCCTGGGCCCAGGAGCAGGGACATCCCATGAATTAAAAGGAGGGGAAAAAAGGGAATAAACTTGGATGAGGGGACAAATAAATACATATCATAAATATAAAAGATTATTTTGTTCAGTATTTACAGCATATACGTTGCATTCCTAACTACAAGTCCCTACCACCAAGCAATTACTCAAATACAATGGACCAGAGCATCTCCCCCTCAAGGGAAACCCTCCCTCTGCAGGATCCATAGCTCCAACCAGAGATAGATAGACAGCCATCCTATCCGAAGGAGTCCTGTGAAAACAACATAACAAGCATCCTATTCTACCAGCTACCTGTACGCTTTACAAACTTTCTATCAGAAGAGGGTTATGAACCTGCTGACTGAAATAATGACAGCAACAGCAGCACACAGGTCACTTACAATATACATTTTCACCTGTAGTTCTGTCAGGAGAGGGTTATAGCCTGCTGACAGAACATTAAAGGGAGGAAAACTGTCAGATCACCTGGGGTCAGGTGACAGATGCGCCCCGCAGGGGTGAGAATCACACCGCTGAAGTGCGAAGCGTGCCGCTAAGGTTGCGAATCGCACCGCTAAGGTTGTGAACCCTTAGCTGACAGCTGCGACTAGAGATCAGGATGGTGCAAGGAAGCAGGACTGCTGGGACCCTGACACAGATTGCACAGGGAGCTAGAGCATAGGTTTCCCCTAAGACCCAGCATGTGTTCACCAGGGCCAATGGTGGTGAGGATGGACTTGGCTGCAACTGTATCCAGGTCGCAGCCCCCGGGGTCCCCCAGCTCACGCTCACGGCAGGCTACAGGTGAAATGGAGAGAAAGCAGCAGTGCAAGATATTAAGAGATGGTACACTGAAACAAATGAAGAGCACACGGCAGAAGCAACCACACAAGCCTAACACAAAATAATTGGTCGGCAGCGAGGCTGCAGCACATGGTCTTAAATAGTGTTCCCTTAATTGGAGACTGGGTGGAGTTTTACAGAGGGAAGATAACTTAGCACACAGGTGATGATGTGCATGGCCTCTAAGGTGACACAACCTAAGAGGTAAGCAAACAGACTAAATACCGACTGCATCTGAGCCCAGGCCCAAGGTCACCCCACCCCCTACCCAACTGGGGAGCTTCCTCAAAGGCCCCAACAGCCTCCGCACTCTCTCGCTCCAGCTCTTCCACCCGACAACTCCTCCCCAGCTGGGCTGACTCTGGGTATTTAAGGAGGCCGGCCCCCTGTCAATCCAAGTTGGGGATTGGCCAGGGCTCCTCAAATTACCCCAGGTAGCTCCAGCTCCCCTCTCCACCTCTCTTTCCAGAAAGCACCAGAAGATTCTGGAAAGAAGTGCGAGGTACAGATGACACCACCTGTGAGTCACCCATCACTACCCTGCGCCACTCCCAGCCCAGAATGAAAACAAACAGGCCTAGCAACCAGCCAGGCCTGCCTAAATTTGCCTATCCTCTCTAGCACACTACTAGAGGGTGCTACAGGGGTGACCCACTCCGGCAGAGTAACAGCTACATTTTGGCAGTCTTTCCCCAAGCAGAGGCCCCTAGGGCATTTAGTAAACCCTATTTATATGATATGACCCGCAGAGGGCACTCAGTGACCTTGCTAAAACATGTGGGAAAAGTGTTAATCTCTCCTACTTAGTCACCACCAGGTCAGCAGGTCAACCTGAGAGCACCTGGCTGACCTGAATAACTTGAAAACAGGAACACAGAGAGAAAAAAAAAATGTAACCCTCCAAAACCCACTTGGAGGCACCTGCTTACACTCCGCTAGGACCACATACAGGACCTAATATATGAATACTTGTATGTGTTCCTAAAAATTTCAGGGAATAAACCATTTTATACATTTTTTAAATTTGGTTTGCTAAAAATCAGGTGCTTTTTAGATGCACATTGCACTTTTTGCCTTTCTTTTTTTATTAGCTGTTGCACCACTTACAACAAATCGATGGCGTTCTCTTCATAGCAAGACATTGAAAGAGAGAGGAGGAGATTGCTAAGAAGAAAAAAAGGAAATAAAAAGTTACAATTTCTCCCCAGAGTGCTGTAGAAGTAGGAGGTTCCACTCTCAGCGTCATTATCCGCTTAGAAGTGTTCATTCTATCCAATGTATCACACTGTGCACACCAGGCCTCACACAGACATTAGCACAGCCTTAAACAATAAGCCATTTAGAGCGCATTGCGGCCCGTCCTCGTCCCTCTCGAGGTGGCGTTCCTTAATGAGATCGGAGAATTGAGGGCTCAGCTAGACCTCACCTTGATTGCTTCATCAGGGAGCCCGGCTTCTTGATATGCAAATGAAGTGACACAACAGGCCGCTTCTTCCGAAGAGTGTTAATGCGCAGGAACTTCTCCGAGGAGACGCGACATTTTTATTATTAACAACATATTTGCTATGTCAACAGCGTCCGCTGAGTGCGGAGGAATTCTAGGCGCTAGGCTCAGACCTCATTAATGATGCGTATGGCTGCTGCGCTGGCAGGGCGAGGTGAAGTCTTACCAGCATTTAATTCAGAACCAGCCATAATCAGGGATGAGTGGATTGATATCGGCGAAACTGATTACAATATTGACCATTGGAAAAATGCTGACAAATTTTACTGATGCAAAAATACTTAAAGAGTAACTCCACTTTTGTTGATAAAAAGCTTTCTCCTTGAGTGGTTTTTTTTGGGGGGGTGGCAAACAATCCACCCGGTCGGTCATGCCACGGATGGCACACCCCCCTCCCCCCAGGTGGCGGCTTCTCTCCAGGCTGCGGGTGGCTGCTTTCTCAGGTCTCCTCCCTCCTCCTCCTGGTGACCAATCAGATCGGATCTCCTTTCGGCCAATCAGGTGAAGGGTTTCATGACCCGCTTCCTAATTGCCCGGGAGGAGAATCAGTGTTACAGTAGCGAATATTCATTCGCTATTGTCAAACAACTGGGTGGACTTTGGGCGTAATCTTCTGCACCCCGAGCCCACCCTTTTTTGGAGCCTATTAGAGCCTCTGGCTCTAATCATGTGCTGGGAAAAAAAAAAACCTGATTGGAATCCATGCATCCTGCGTCCTACAGGTAGATTAGGGGGCCGGACGTATGGATGGGCGGGCGGCACCCGTGCGCCCCTAATGGATGGGCCGCCATCCATTAGATTATTTGGGTACAGCATAGAACGACCACGCAATTGTCAGTTAAAGTAACGCAGTGTTGTATCGCAAAAAATGGCCTGGTCATTAAGGGGGTAAAACATTCCAGGGCTGGTGTGGTTAAAGATGTGCTCCAGAAATACTGTAGCTGCTGACTTTTAATAAAAGGACACTTGGACACAGGTGTCTAGTGATGTTCTCACCGGAGCGGATTCTTTAATTGGCTTCGGGTGCAGGCGCTGGCATCTCAAGTAAGGGAAACAGGAAGTGAAGCCTTGTGGAGGAAGTTGGAAGTTGAACAGGTCCAGGATAGAGGAAAGGAGCTTCTGTAACCCTCAGGAGCCTTTTAAAGTGCACTACCCTCTAAAAGACACCAAAAAACACCCAAATTCCACCCTTCGCACTGACTCCAAAATGGCAATATTTCTCTGAAGCCGATGTGAATGAGCCCTTAATGTGAGCTTGTGCTTTGCCTCCTTAGGGTGCGTACCAGTGTAGCCAACACTCCAACTTCCTCCAGCCCTCACGCTTGCTGACTGTTACTCTCCTTCTTCCTCCAGCACTAATACTTGCTGACCGTTTCACTCCTTCACTTCTCTCCTGCACAGCACTTGCTTCCTTACTGTTAGACCTGAAGGGAAATTTATCAAGCTCCATTACATCTTCCTCCACCCCTGCTAGCACGTGGTGAGGCTTGCACTTTCTTGTTAGCAGGACCTCCGGACCGCTCGTCACAGGTAAGGGCCAAGGGCCCTTGATTGTAAGACCACGGGCCCTCAGAGTGTAGCAATGTGCTTGATGGACTACTGCTCACAGACCATCCTCTTCCAGGCCACTCCATCCTACCTCACTGTCCAGTGACACTGCTCCCCTGACTGGCTCCTCCGACCTCTACAGACTGTCCACTGCTCCAGCCTTCTCGTCCAGCTCCCAGGGGCTGCCACTCACTGACACCGGTGGCTCCTCTAAAGAGTCCTCTATTTAGCCTCTCTGCAGCTCTCCTGCTCCCTTGTGCTGCTTCAGGAACCAACTCCTCTTCCTGGCTGCACCCGAGCCACCAGGCCTCAAGGTCACCCCCCCCCCCCCAAACTGGGGGCTCCCTTCCCGGATGAGGCCTCCACAGCACATCTTCTACATCTCTCTCTTCCACCCGACACTCTTCTCCCCCCAGCTGGGCAGATCACAGTATTTAAGGAGGCCTGTCCCCTGCCAATCCAGGATGGGGATTGGTCAGGGCCAGGGCCGTCTTTCTGAGCGGGCACACCTGGGCACAGCCCAGGGGCCCCAAGTGCTCATGGGGCCCCATCAGAGTCAGCTTCGATCTAGGAGAATGCAGTAAGGACTCGGACACTGGCAGGGGCGGACTGGCCATAGGGCACACCGGGCATATGCCCGGTGGGCCGGGGCCGCCGGTCCGCATGTTACTTTTGGCCGCCCGCCCGCTTATTCTTCTTATCTGCAGCTTTCCGGAGGGTGGCGGCCGTGAGATGAGAAGAGCCGCTCTGTCCTGTGAATGAAACTCAGAGGAGGAGGAGCGGCGATGCTACAAACAGCACACAGGCTGAAGCCGCTCCTCCTCCTCTGAATTTCATTCACAGGACAGAGCGGCTCTTCTCATCTCACAGCCGCCGCCCTCCGGGAAGCTGCCTGGTGTTCTGAGTACAGTCCCTCCCACTGCATCTCTCCCCTCTCCTATGTCAGCCCCCTCCTCCCTCCTCCCTGCACTCTCCCTGCAGTACAGAGGTTAGGGGAGGGAAACAGAGCACAGTGTTCCTCCCTCCCCCTCCCTTCTGTACTGCAAAGAATTATGGGAGATGTAGTCCAGGGGAAGGCGGAATTGCCTTGAAAATGCATGGACACTTGGACAGAATATAATGGCCACAACAAGGAGGTGAGGCTGTCTATTTGCAGGTCTGGGCTGTCTATTTGCAGGTCTGAGGCTGTCTATTTGCAGGTCTGGAGCTGTCTCTTTGCAGGTCTGGGCTGTCTATTTGCAGGTCTGAAGCTGTCTCTTTGCAGGTCTGGGGCTGTCTCTTTGCAGGTCTGGAGCTGTCTCTTTGCAGGTCTGGGCTGTCTCTTTGCAGTGGACGTTTATCTGTCGGGTCTGGACGTTTCTCTGTCGAGGTCTGGACGTTTATCTGTCGGAGTCTGGACGTTTAT
>BLSH010303156.1:62495-78450 GCA_018402905.1 Glandirana rugosa | reverse complement strand
TGTACTATGTCTGCAGTCTCAGACCATCTCCTGTACAATGCCTGCAGTGCCTGACCATCTCCTCTAGAATGACCTCTACCTATTACTGACCTCTATACATTGCCCTAGCTATTACTGACCTCTATACATCGCCCTACCTATTACTGACCGCTATACATCGCCCTACCTATTACTGACCGCTATACACTACCCTACCTATTATTGACCTCTATACACCGCCCTATCTATTACTGACCTTAATTCACCGCCCTACATTCAGGCCTGAAGCTAGTTGCTCACTGAAGTCAGGCTAAGTTTATATTTTTATAATGACATTAGTTTTATTATAAGTTTTCTAAATGTTCCTTGTGTCATCCTTACTATTTACTTAGGCGTTGCTAGTTAATTTATTTACCCCCCGGTGATCTTTGATCTTTTATGTTGTTCAAGTAGATCTCCACCTCTCAAAGGTTGCCTACCCTTGCTCTAAATGCTGCATCACCCCCGGTTGTGAGAACTTGCAGCGCAGACCCTTTTATTTAAATGGGTTGCGTTTGGTGAGCGGTAGTGCAGGCTTGTGGGGGCCCTAGTGCATTACTTTGCCCAGGGGCCCATGATGCTATTAAGATGGCCCTGGTCAGGGCTCCTTAACATACTTCAGAAAGTGACACCTCCTCATCCATCCCCTTTTCTAGAGCTTTCCAGAAGCAAAGGGGAGGAGTAACCAAGGGGTGTTCCTTCCTGCAATTTTCAGCCCTCCCTGGGCCACTCCCCTGCCCAGATCAAAACATTCAGGCCTGCTCTTATTGTCAGGCCTGACTAAATTTGCCTGTCCTGCAAAAATCCACTACAAAAAGCACCTATTACTATGGGGGCGTGACGCCAGTAATAAATAAATACTTTTAACTTAATTTTTTTAGGACTTGTTCACGCTTGATTTGGGTACCGAAGAGCAAATTGCATTTGGAACACTCTTTGGAAAGCATTTGACAGGCAGCAAGGAAGCCCTGTGTTACTAAACCCACAACAGTAAAATCAGTCTGTGTATGCAGTAAAGCATGTTTGTTATACTCACTGTGGAACCCAAGTAGTTAATATTCTGCATTGTATAAAAAGGCTGTTTCATCCTATCTTCTCTGAACCTCCTATTCTTCCACTGTCCCCAATCCATCTCCTGATAGTACAGAGCCTTTGGAGTCACCCTGCACATGCTCAGTTTGGTGTGTATTGCTGGAGAGAGGTTTTTTTTCTCTTGAGAGGGTGCATGTGATCAGCACAGGGCCAATCAGCACTGTCCAGACAGAGGGTCAGGGGTCCTGCAGCCTTATAGGACAGTCAGAAAACTCCTCCTACAAGCTTTAACCAGACACTGATAGAAGTCACAAGACTGCTATATACTTATGATGGGAAAAGGTATTTAGCAGTTTATATTTACTAAAATAATTGCATTTCCATGTTCTGTGTACTGTGGGTGACCAGAAATAGTGAATGCAGGCTCCTGGGTTTAGTAATATATTAACCCCTTGAACCTCACACTGCACACAGTTGTGGGGTGCCCGCTGAGTGGCCCAGTGGACATTACACCAACCTAAAGCGCCAGGTCGTATGATTCCTGCCACAAAGCAAAGTATTGCAGCTGCAGCACGTGTGCATCCTTGGCTGCTGGGGGGGGGGGGGGGCGTTAAAAAATATGGCTCAACCGCTAGTGTGAACAAGCCCTTAAATCAACGGGTAGAATATAAGGGTGCACCATACCATCTTCTCCTTCCCTTTGCACCCCCAGTCACTGCCACTCTATTGTGCTACTTAATAACGATAACTCTCTGGTATTTGCAGGTGTTGGGAGTGCAAGGAACTATGACAATAACCTCAGGATGTAAAGGCAAGGTTTGGATTAAAACTGAAGCACCACACTAAAATATTAGTCCAGAGTAGGCTGGTATTCTAAACATTAATTGGGCACAAGGGCCACCGCGTTTCGGGTGTTTGGGTCCCCTAAACCAGCTGGCGAATGTTAGTGAGCTCTTTATGACAGCATACCTTCCTCCGAGCACAAAATCATTACCAGAGTCTGCAAAAACGGACCTCAAATATTCACAAGCCCCCAAGAAAGAGAGCAACGCGTGTACCTCAAAACACGTTGACTTTTGTACTCAATAAATGCTTGAAAATGAAAACCTTTCTTTGAACTTTAATATTTGTAGCACCCTTGTCCTAAACAGGGGCTACTATGTCAATTTAGTTTTTGGCTGGGTTGTAGTTGGCTCAGACCGACTGTATAGTTTTTCATCTGGTTTTTCCCTAAGCTTAGGTCGACATGTGATTTCTCACTGCCACCAGTAGATGTCGCTGGTATCACTCGTCAAAGTATGAGATTTCACAAACAAAACCAAGTTATAAATATTTATATTTTCTTTAGCTAGTCCAGTAGAAGTTTAGACCACTGGTGCATGCTGGGGAAGGATATAAATATTCAGGATAGGTCAGTGCTCTCTCTAACTTTCCTTGGACTAAGGCCTAGGGAGGTGCAGCTAGGTGGAGATCTGCTGTTAGACCTCATAGCCTTTTTTGGGGTCTAAGGTGTTCTGCAGTGGTCCTGAAGCTGTCCTGCCTGGTCTGGAAGAATCTGTGCCAAGGAGGAGGCCCCTTGCTTGAGAGAGCCAAAAAGAAGGCTGGTCTCTCAGAAGGGCCTGGTGACTCACTTGGAGAACGCACTGAAATTTGGGAAAGTGCTTACAGTGTTGCCGGGTCGGCTTAAAGGTTCTAACACTGTGAAGCTGGGCATTGACCTGGAGAGTCTGCAACTGATCTGCTGCCATATCTGGGATGTCCCTCTACAAAGATCAGGTGACCCAATGCCATGGTTGTGGGTCATGTGATCATCAATGAAGAGCCCTCAGCAGCTGCATGTTCTCCAGCATTGGTAAGCATTCCATTCTTTTTGTTATTCTTTATTCATGCTTCTCAGCTCATACGGCTTTGAGTTTGCTTTTAGCCTCGCTGTAATGTATTTCACTTCTGTTTTTTTTTTTTTTTTTTCATATAATACGATATTTTTTGTAAATACCAGAAAGCGCGTCTAAAAACATCAAAGTGCCGGCGCAGAGCTAAAGGCCTCGGCGTAAATGAAAGCGAGAACTCCAGAGTCTGACACTGGAAAGACATCAAGACAATGTCTGAGCCGGCTGCCTTCTCTCCCCCCGTCACCTCCCGTGTCGCAGGGTTTCTGATGCCGCATTGTGAAACAGCGATACTTTCATCTCCGCCGTGTCGTCAGCCGCCAGTAACCTTCTGCGGCTTCGTAATCACAGAGCCTGCTACAATCTCACAGAAATATCCGTACCAGCCTCCAGATACCGCTTTAAGCAAAGTCACATATTATTAAACGGCACATATTCACTGTCAATTCAGTTTTTTTAAGCCACTTTCTTTAATATTGCAAGTTTGCTGTACCATATTTCCATTATTGTATTACATATATAGACACTCCCTATACAGTCATTCAGTCCCCATGGTCAACAACTAAGGGATCTAGTTATGAAAAATTTGCATAGCTTATTCACCCAGAGAAGCTGCTGGTACATTTACTCTCTGCAAATGGTGCAAAATCGAATGTTCTATTTCCTTTACAGGTTGAATGTTTTTTTATTTTTAAATCAATAGGGTGGTTTTGAGAAATGGCACAATATGGCCACTAGATGGAGCTGATGATCTTAGGGATCTAAGAATTTATTTTTTATGACCTTCAGCTCCATTTAGTGGGCTTAATGCAAGAATTTCCCAAACCACCCATTTTATTTTATATTGTTTTTGTTTATGAATGACATAGGTTCATAAAATAATACAGGCCACTACATGAAGCTGAGAATCATAGGGCTCCATCTAGTGGCCAAAACACAGCAATTCTTTATGAATTAATAATATTCATAAAATAGTAACAGCCACTAGATGGAGCTGATGATTCTTAGGGATCTAAGTATTTATTTTCTATGCTCCTCAGCTCCATCTATTGGGCATAATGTAGAATTGCCCAAACCGCCCATTTTCTTTTTTTTTTCTTTTTTTTTTAATGACTGAATAAGGTTCATAAAATAATATTGGCCACTATATATTATTCAGAAAATAGTAACGGCTACTAGGTGGAGCTGATGATCCTAACAAATCTTTTGTTATTATTATTTTTTTAAATATTTTTTAATGAAATAAATAGGTTAAAACATGATACAGGCCACTACATGAAGCTGAGGATCATAGGGCTTTCCATAATGTAAAATTTCCCAAACTGCCCATTTGTTTTGTTTTTTTTAATGAATGAATAAGGTTCATAGAAAAATACAAGACACTACATGGAGCTGAGGATCATAGGGCTTTCCTGTGATCCTCAGCTCCATCTAGTGGCCAAAATGCAGCATTTTTTTATGAATGAATAATATCCATAAAATAGTAACAGCCACTAGATCAGTGGTTCTCAACTTCGGTCCTCAGGACCCACTAACAGGCCAGATTTTAAGTATTACTTTGATGAGATGCAGACCAGAATACTGCAGTCACTGAGCAGCAAATGATATCACCTGTGATATATTTCATTTATCCTGCAAACCTGGCCTGTTAGTGGGTCCTGAGGACAGGAGCTGAGAACCACTGCACTAGATGGAGATAATGATCATAGCAATTCAAGTATTTATTTTCTATGCTCCTCAGCTCCTTCTAGTGGGCATAATGTAGAATTTCCCTAACCATCCATTTGTTTTTGAATTTTTTTATGAATGAATAAGGTTCCTAAAATAACACAGGCCACTACATGGAGCTGAGGATCATAGGGCTTTTTATGAATGAATAATATTCATAAAATAGTATCAGCCACTAGATGGAGCTGATGATCATATGGATCTAAGTATTTCTTTTCTATGATCCTCAGCTTCATATAGTGGGCATAATGTAGAATTTTCCAAACTGCCCATTTTTTTTTCTTTTATGAATGAATAAAGTTCATAAAATGATACAGGCCACTACATGAAGCTGAGGAACATAGGGCTTTCCTATGATCCTCAGCTCCGTCTAGTGGCAACAATGCAGCAATTTTTTATTAATTAATAATATTCATAAAATAGTAACAGCCACTAGATGGAGCTGATGATCCTAAGGATCTAAGTTTTTATTTTCTATGATCCTCAGCTCCGTCTAGTGGGCATAATGTAGAATAAGAGGCATAATGTAGTTTTTCCAAAACATTTGTTTTTGTTTTCTTTAATGAATGAATAAGGTTCATAAAATAATACAGGCCACTACATGGAGCTGAGGGTCATAGGGCTTTCCTATGATCCTCAGCTCCATCTAGTTGCCAAAATGCAGCAATTTTTTATGAATTAATAATATTCATAAAGTAGTAATATCCACTAGATGGAGCTGGGATCTAAGTATTTATTTTCTATAAATAAATAATATTTACTACCCACGCTAAGTGAATTAAAAAATGAGCAGCTGGCACAGTATTCCTGGTAAAGATATTTATAAAAAAACATAAAAGCACACAAGTGTGCAGTGCTAAAACTGAATGAAAAGAGTCCCAATGATGCATATCTAAAATATGGATAGGAACAAAAACACAGTCCATAAAGTGCAGGTTGCAAAAACAGAAGTGCTGGGAGGGGTCAGTCACCAAGGGAAGGTTCACAAAGCCGCTTACCCCAATTGATGGACCACTTAACTAAAAATGGTCAAAAACGTTTTAACCACTTCAGCCCCGGAAGGATTTTACACTTTAGGACCAGAGCACTTTTTGCGATTCGGCGCTGCGTCGCTTTAACTGATAATTGCGCGGTCGTGCGACGTTGAACCCAAACGAAATTTGTGTCCTTTTTTTCCCACAAATAGAGTTTCTTTTGGTGGTATTTGATCACCTCTGCATCATTTCTGATCGCCGCTATAAACAAAAGAAGAGCGACAATTTTGCAAAAAGACCCAAATTTATTACTTTTTGATAAAATACAAATCCCAAAAAAAATATAAAAAAACAGTTTTTTTCATCGGTTTTGGCCGATTTATATTCATCCTCATATTTTTGGTAAAAAAAATCGCAATCGGCGTTTATTGATTGGTTTGCGCAAAATTTGCCGCGTTTACGGATGATGGGAATTCATTTCTGGGGTTTTTATAATTTTTTTTATTTTTTACTAGTAATGGCGGCGATCTGCGATTTTTAGTGGTACTGCAATATTTCAGCGGACATGTCGGACCATTATGACACTTTTTTGGGACCATTGGCATTTATACAGCGATCAGTGCTATAAAAATGCACTGATTACTGTGTAAATGCCATTGGCAGTGAAGGGGTTAACCTGCAGGGGGCGCTCTAAGGGTTAACTGTGTTCCCTGGGCGTGTTCTAACTGTGTGTGGGCTGCCCTAGCAGGGGAAGGGAAGTGATCACAGCTTCCATGTAGAGGTGTTTACTTACACGGACCTCCGTTCTTTCAGTGTGGGGGAGCCATCGCGGGTAGCGGGCGGCGATCGAGTCCGCCGCACCTGCTCCCTGGTTGCCCCCGAACACAGTGAGTGCGCAGGCGCGCCTTCGGCGGCGCGCGCGCGCTCACAATGCTAGTTATCGCGGCCGCTGTCCTGTGACGGCGGTTCCCGATAACGAGCCACCTTTGCCGCCGTCCCGCTGCGGCGGGCACTCGGCAAGTGGTTAATTTGTGTCTTTGCTCCTATCTGTAGTCATTTTCTATGATACTCAGATCCATCTAGTGGCCAAAATGCAGTAATTTTTTTATTAATTAATAATATTCATAAAAGAGTTACAGCTACTAGATCAGGGGTCTCAAACTGGCAGCCCTCCAGCTGTTGCAAAACTTCAAGTCCTACGAGGCATTGCAAGGCTGGCAGTTACAAGCATGACTCCCACAGGCAGAGGCATAAAAGAACTTCGCAACAGCTGGAGGGCCACCAGTTTGAGATCCCTGCACTAGATGGACCTGAGGATCATAATAAAGAAATAGTTATTCTTCAAATGGAGCTGATGATCATAGAGAACTAGATATTTATTTTGTATGATCCTCAGCTCCATCTAGTGGATATAATGCAGTAATTTCCCAAATCATTCTATTTTTTTTATGAATGAATAAGAGTCATAAAATAATACAGGTCACTAGATGGAGCTGAGGATTAGAAGGCTTTCCTCTGATCCTCAGCTCCATCTAGTGGCCAGAATGCTGTACTTTTTTATAAATTAATAACATATTTTTTTAAAATAGTAGCAGTCACTAAATGGACCTGAGGATCGTAGAAAATAAATACTTATTCTTTGAATGTTATTCAGTCATAAATAATAAGAGGGTTTCAGGAAAATAATGCATTAGAGCCACAAGATGGAGCTGATCATCACAGCTGATCATATTTCCTATGAAGCTCAACTACATCTAATGGCCATAATGCAGGCCTTTTCCTGAACTTCTCTCATTTTTATGTATGGATATCAATCAACCTATATAGGATTAATGAGAAACTGCTGGTACACTCATCAATGACCTTCATGTCCAATCATCTCCAACCCCTTGATGAAAGCTTTTGACAGACCAAACCCAAACTCACCACTACTTGCAATTTTAGTACCATCTTGTCTGGCTGTTGCTGACTTTGACCTATTCCTGACCTCTTCTCATCGGTAACCCTCATTTCCTGTGATCTCCAGCCCCTTGACGAAAGCCTTTTGACAGACCAAATCCAAGCTCATCACTACTTGCCATATTGGTACCATGTTGCCTGGCTGTTGCTAACCCTGGCCTGTTCCTGGCCTGTTCCTGACCTCTTTTCATTGATGACCCTCATCTCCAGCCCCTTGGTTAAAGCCTCTTGACAAACCAAACCAAAGCTCATCACTACTTGCCATTTTAGTACCATATTGTCTGGCTTTTGCTGACCCTGACCTGTTCCTACCTCTTCTCATTGATGGACTTCATCTCCAGTCATCTACAGACCCTTGCCTTGCCTCTTGACAGACCAAACCCAATCACTACTTGCCATTTTGGTACCATCTTGTCTGGCTGTTGCTGACTTTGGCCTATACCTAACTTCTTTTTATTGATGACCCTCATCTCCAGCATATTTACAGACCAAACCCAAACTCATCACTACTTGCCATATTGGTACCATGTTACCTGGCTGTTGCTGACCCCGGCCTGTTTCTGACCTCTTCTCATCAATGATCCTCATCCCCTGTCATCTCCAGCCCCTTGCCAAAAGCATCTTGACAGACCAAACCCAAACTCATCACTACTTGCCATATTGGTGCCATCTTACCTGGCTGTTGCCGACCTTGGCCTGTTTCTGACCACTTAGTTAATGACCCTCATCTCCAGCCCCTTGCTGAAAACTTCTTAACAGACCAAGCCCAAGCTCATCACTACTGTCCATTTTGGTACCATCTTGTTTGGATGTTGCTGACTTTGGCCTATTCCTGACCTTTTTATATTGATGACCCTCATCTCCAGCATATTTACAGACCAAACCCAAACTCATCACTACTTGCCATATTGGTACCATGTTACCTGGCTGTTGCTGACCCTGGCCTGTTTCTGACCTCTTCTCATCAATGACCCTCATCTCCAGCCCCTTGCCAAAAGCCTTTTGACAGACCAAACACAAACTCATCGTTACTTGCTATTTTTACTATATTGGTACCATATTGCCCAGCTGTTACTGACCCTAGCTAGCTCCTGACCTCTTCTCATCAGTTACCCTCCTCTTATGTCACCTGTAGCTACTATTAATCACTCTTGAGCTCCAAGGACATCATTATCCACCGTCATTTGTGCTACTCCTTCATCCTTGTGCTCCCTGTCTTCCTACCCAAGGGTACTTAGAATGGAGAAGAAAGACTTGTTGTCCTCCTCATCTCAGGCTACATATCACAGTATGTGGCAAAGATAGTTTGGTAAGGGAGAGGAAGCTTGAGAGCCAATTAACAAGGGTAAGGAGAATGCTGTCAGCCTTGCACGACAAGTTGCTGGTATTAATTTGATGTTCGAGTTATCGTCAATGAATGTTGTTCGCTTTTATAATCTTAAATAAAATAAAAACAGGAAGGAGAGGAGCTCTTAGGAAATGCAATGTTCCTCCTACCTCTGCTGCAAAGTCTGTTGGTTCTGCTGGTATTAGACTGCCCTCTGCTGGAGTTCTGGCCAATAGACATATTGTACAGAAACTCTAATTGGGTTTGTATGTGTGTAAAGTACTCATAATGACACCGATTGTATTTAGGACCTTACCTGCCTGTTTCTTTATAGACAACCGTTATGGCAACGTTACGATACACCATATACAGCCTACAGCTTAAAGAGGACTCAGCACCGAAAATATTATATTGATGCCAAGTGCAGCATGCTAAGTAATCTCCAAAGAAGCACTGGCAGCACTCCATTACGATACAACATGAATAACTTTATAGATCTGGAACAAGGGTCTCAAGACTTTCTGCATCAATACCAGTAGGTGTAAACAAAGGCTTGGTGGTCAGTGGGAGTAAAAAAGTTTACATGGCACCTATCGTCAGTAGGAGGAATAGTGTCCCATCATTGGTGTCAGTGGAAGGAATAATGCCCCATCATTGATGTCAGTGGGAGGAATAGTGCTCCATGATTGGTATCAGTGGGAGGAATAGTGCTCCATCATTGGTATCAGTGGAAGAATAGTGTACTATCATTGGTATCAGTGGGAGGAATAGTGCTCCATCATTGGTATCAGTGGGAGGAATAGTGCTCCATCATTGGTATCAGTGGGAGGAATAGTGCGCCATCATTGGTATCAGTGGAAGGAATAGTGTCCCATCATTGGTGTCAGTGGGAGGAATAGTGCCCCATCATTGATTTCAGTGGGAGGAATAGTGCTCCATCATTGGTATCAGTGGAAGGAATAGTGCCCCATCATTGGTGTCAGTGGGAGGAATAGTGTCCCATCATTTGTATCAGTGGGATGACTAGTGTCCCATAATTGGTGTCAATGGGAGGAATAGTGATCCATCATTGGAGTCAGTGGGAGGAATAGTGCCTCATCATTTGTATCAGTGGGATGAATAGTGTCCCATAATTGGTGTCAGTGGGAGGAATAGTACCCCATTATTGGTTTCAGTGGAAGGAATAGTGCCCCTTCATTGGTGTCAGTGGGAGGAATAGTGCCTCATCATTAGTATCAGTGGGAGGAATAGTGCCCCATCATTGGTATCAGTGAGGGGAACAGTGCCCCATTATTGGTTTCAGTGGAAGGAATAGTGCCCCTTCATTGGTGTCAGTGAGAGGAAAAATGCCCCTTCATTTGTGTCAGTGGGAGGAATAGTGCCCCATCATTGGTATCAGTGAGGGGAACAGTTCCCCTATCATTGGTATCAGTGGAAGGAATAGTGCCCCTTCATTGGTGTCAGTGGGAGGAATATTGTCCCATCATTAGCGTCAGTGGGAGGAATAGTGCCCCATTATTGGTATCAGTGGGAGGAATAGTGTTCCATCATTGGTATCAGTGAGGGGAACAGTGCCCCATCATTGGTATCAGTGGAAGGAATAGTGCCACTTCATTGGGGTCAGTGGGAGGAATATTGTCCCATCATTAGTGTCAGTGTGAGGAATAGTGTTCCATCATCAGTGTCAGTGGGAGGAATAGTGCCCCATCATTGGTATCAGTGGAAGGAATAGTGCCCCTTCATTGGTGTCAGTGGGAGGAATAGTGCCCTATCATTGGTGTCAGTGAGAGGAATAGTGCCCCATCATTGGTATCAGTGGGAGAAATAGTGCCCCATCATTGGTTTCAGTGGAAGGAATAGGGCCCCAAGGGCCGCGGTTTGGATATTGCTTGTCTGGACAAACAAACATGAAACACCACCTGGGATCCCCTCCTCAAGACCAGGCATAGGGTTAGACATATCAGCAAAGGAAGTCCCAGGTAGGGCTTCATGTTGGATGCTTACAGAGAGCCACCACTGTTTCTTTAGGCTGGGTTCACATAAATGCGGCCGTGGTTTCAGTGTGGCAGTCCGGTGTGTTTCTATTTGCCAATTCAGGTGTGAGGTGTGAATTTTTACCTGAAATTACACCTGAACCGGACCAAAAAATACACAGGCCCCTTTTTGAAACCGCTCCGCTGCCGCCCCGCACATGTGTGACCCGGCTGCATTGAAAGCCTTTCACATTCACATGCTATGCAAATTATATGTGGTTACAAATGCATTTCCAGGCATTTACCTCTCCCAGAGATCACAGAACTCCCTCTGACAAAGCCTTTATCTGCTTTTCTCTCCAGAACCATGGAGCCACCTTCGTTCAGGCATCATCCAGGGTCAACATCTACTTCCTGGACATGGCATGCTGGCTCAGAGATGACACAGTCATGAGAAACCTGGTGTGTGCAGTTCCTGGCAGTGTTCACAAAAGCCTGACACAGATCAGCCCCCTATGCACCATTTTACCTTATGAGTTGCTACAAGGTTACAATGTTGCAGTCTGACCACTGGGGAAGAAGAAACCGAGGAAATGCTTCATCCTACCTGCAGCAGACTGATTACATCATCTCAAAGCAACTTGATTGGAGATCCTGGAGTGTTTTTTATTGATGGATGGTGGAAGTTTTCTAAAAATTGATGCTATTGCTGTGCATTGTGACATGTCAGGAATGTATTAACCACTTACCTACTGCCCACTTTTACCCCTTTCCTGCCCAGGCCAATTTTTAGCACTGTCACTCTTTGAATGACAATTGCGCGGTCATGCAACACTGTACCCAAATTACATTTTTTTAATCATTTTTTTTCACACAAACAGAGCTTTATTTTGCTGGTATTTAATCACCACTGGGGTTTTTAATTTTTTTTTTTTGCTAAATAAATGATTAAAGACAGAACATTTTGAAATAAAAAAAAAAACATTTTTTATAGTTTGTAATAAAATTTTGCAAACAGGTAATTTTTCTCCTTCACTGGTGGGCACTGATGAGGCTGCAGTGATGAGGTGGCACTGATGAGGTGGCACTGATGGGCACTGATAGGTTGCACTGATGGGCACTGATGAGGCTGCAGTGATGAGGTGGCTCTGATGGGCACTGATAAGGTGGCATCGATGGGCATTGATGAGCACCGATGGGCACTGATGAGTCGGCAGTGCTGCACTGATGGGCATTGTAGGGTACTCATAGGCTGCGCTGGTGGGCACTGATGAGAAAGCATTGATGGGCACTGCTAGGTGACACTGATAGGTGACACTGATGAGGAGGCACTGATGGGCACATTTTGGCAGCACTGGTGGGCACAGATTGGCAGCACTGGTGGGCACTGTTGGGACTGCACTGATAATCAGGACACTAATAATGTGTGCCCTGAATATCAGTGTAGATGTCCCCTTTAGGCTGGGTTCACACTTGTGCGAATTGGATGCGGCTTAAACCGCATCCAATTCGCAGGACACTTGAAAACACATTGTTTTCAAGGCGTCCGGTTCACATAGGTGCGTTGCACTTGCACTCCGCATTGCACAGAAAACGTGTGCGTTTTCTATGCAATGCGGTGCGAATTCCCAGCCCATTGTGTTCAATGGGAGCGCATCTAACATGGAGATGCACTCCGCACTGAGCGAGGATATTTTCCCCTGCTCGCGGCCCCTCCCCCCGCAGCTGCTTCGCTGTGAGAACGGACAGGAGCCTCGAAACAGTGGCTCCGCCCCTTCTCGGCAGCAGACAGGCTGGAATTTGCACCGCCTGAGAGAAGCTGGTTATCGGCTCTCTTCTCCTCTCCTCACGCTGTCAGCATAAGGAAAGGAGTGCCAATAACCGGCTTCTATTTACATATTTACATCTGCCATCAACTGTGATTGGACACAGCTGATCGCATGGTAAAGAGATGCTGATTGGCGAGCGTGATCACGGGAGGCTGTCATTCTGGTATAGCGCGGTCGGCAAGTGGTTAATAGAGACAATTTTACTAACACATAGAGGTCTACTTAGAAAAAAAAATTGTATGGCCATTTGTCCATCGAATCTGCATGTACATTCATTCTGTGAAAATTGGGACTAAATAAATGTCCTTTTTTTTCAAATGTTTTCTTTTGAATGAAATATATGTTATTATGGGCAGTAGTGAAATATTGCATTATAGCCACTAGATGGAGCTGAGGAGCATGAGAACCATAGGGTACATTCATTTGTCATTTCCCTCTAGCGTGCTTGTTACATTGTATCTCTTGGTACATTGTATCTCTTGTTGCAAATACATATGCATCGTCTATGCTCCATCTAGTGGCCATAATGTGGTATTGCACTACTACCCATAATTAAAGAACATTCCTATACCCTAAAGCACATTCGTTTTTGCCCATTTTGCATAGAATGAATGTACAATTGTGCATGCAGATTTGCTGACAATTCAGTTTATTTTTCTATAAACAGACCCCACAATCTTTATAAACCCTAATCTGCCTATATGGATGGTATGGCAGCAGGGCAGCAGTGCTTTAGGATAAACTGGTTTACTGTTTAGCACTGTGACCTTGGAGCGCAGGGGTTCAGGTTTCACTTCTCACCAAGGTCATGGGGTTGGTAGGCGCTCGCTGCGCTTGTGTCGGTTATCCAGAGGCCCCCCCCCCCCCCCAGTCTGTTGGCAGGTTAATCGGCTTGCACTAGATTTGGGCTGCAGATCTGACAGGTGTTAGTCATAATATGTCTGCATTGGTGACTGGCAGCTAGAACTAACACTGACATCTGGCTCTGCGATTCACAGCTATAAATATCTTTGATGCTGAAATCAGCAAGCAACAGCTGTAGATAAGATGGACTCTGATTAAAGGGCCAATCCACCCGGAGAGCTGAGTCAGCTCCTGGCTTCTCAAAGGTCTTGGATGTTCCAACAGGGAGATCTTCCTGCCATGATTCCCGACTCTGATCCCTCCCGCCTTAAAGTGTTCCAGCGCCTCTGGTTACATTCTACATAATATAAAATAAATAGGAATTCAACAGAAGTAATGGGAACCCCTCATAATTGGCACAGCAGGGGTACAGACCCAGGGACTAGGCACAGGGATGGTGGGAACCCCTCATAATGGGCACATCAGGGGTACAGACCCAGGGACTAGGCACAGGGATGGCGGGAGACCCTAAAAATGGGCACAGCAGGGGTACAGCCCCAGGAACTCAGCACAGGGATGGTGGGAACTCCTTATAATGGGCACATCAGGGGTACAGACCTGGTGACTCAGCACAAGGATGATGGAAACCCCTCATAATGGGCACAGCAGGTGTATAGACCCAGGAACTCAGCACAAGGATGGTGGGAACCCGTCATAATGGACACAGCAGGTGTACAGAGCTGGGAACTCAGCACAGGGATGTGGGAATCTTCATAATGGGCACAGCAGGTGTACAGACCCAGGAACTCAGCACAAAGATGGTGGGAACCCCTCATAATGGGCACAGCAGGTGTACAGACCCAGGAACTCAGCAAAAGGATGTTGGGAACCCCTCATAATGGGCACAGCAGGTGTACAGACCCAATAACTCAGCACAGGGATGGTGGAAACCCCTCATAATGGGCACAGCAGGTGTACAGACCCCAGAACTCAGAACAAAGATGGTGGGAACCCTTCATAATAAGCACAGCAGGTGTAAAGACCCAGCAACTCAGGACAAGGATGGTGGGAACCCCTCATAATGGGCACAGCAGTACTACAGACCCAGGAACTCAGCACAGGGATGGTGGGAACCCCTCATAATGGGCATAGCAGGTGTGCAGACCTGGGAACTCGGTGCAGAGATCTCATCAATAGAGCCCCAGACAGATAGAGGAGATGGTCAGTCTTGCACAGTTGTACCGGTTCCTCACCTGGACTGAAATGGCTTATTCTGATTTCACTGCACACTGTGAGCTTCTGACAATGTTCATTAGAAGCTGCAGAAAATTAGAGCCTGCCTCATTTCTTGGAGGGAAGACTTCAAAGTGATACTAAAGTCTTATTTTTTTTCCTTTAAAAATAACAAACATGTTATACTTACCTGCTCTGTGCAGTGGTTTTGCACAGAGCAGCCCAAATCCTCCTCTTCTCGGGTTCCCTCGCCAGCGCTCCTGGCCCCTCCCTCCTGCCGGTGCCCCCACAGCAAGCAGCTTGCTATGGGGGCACCCGAGCTGAGCCGCAGCTCCGTGTCCATTTAGATATGGAGCCGCGGCTCGGCCCCGCCCCCACTCTCTCCTGATTGGCTAACTGACTAACTGCTCTGCAACCCGAGCCCACCCTTTTTTGAGGCCAATTAGAGAAATTGGAATCCATGCGTCCGGCGCTCTGCATGTAGATTAGGGGCCGGGTGCATGGATTAGGGGGGCGGCGCCCCTTATGGAACGGCCGCCACTGCATCTCAGCCTAGGCACAGTCATTGGACTGACAGTAAAAGGATGGAGGAATTTAGTCTTGGAAACTTCTAATGTTTCTGCACTGTCCACTTTAACTTGGCGCATTTTTCAGGGACGAAATGTTAATCTGCCTGAAAGTGAATGCCCTTCCAGTTCCTTCTTGCAGTCTCAGTCCATAAAGCTCAGCCGCCCCCCCAGGGTTAGCATTCACACACTGGAAAATAAAAAGGCTTAAATATGTTTGACCTCTCCCTGCCGTCCGCAAATGAGCTTTTCCCTGCAACGCTTTTATCTGGCTGCCATGATAAATGAGGTATCTTCATAATTGTTCTGCGAAACCCGAAGATAACAAAATTAATTCACTCGCAATTCAGTCAGCGCATTATTTCCAGCAAAATGCAAAAAAAAAAATACGACCCATTCATCATACTTATTGTCCCGTGTCACTCGCCGTCACCGCTTAATGAAAATCACGACAGGTTAACTCAATGATCTCTCCGTGAGATCTCCAACTCAGAAAATTCTGCTTATTGGTCTCACAGCGTCCTGTGATACAAAATCCGGCCGGCAGAAGAGTTTGGAACATTAGGTGGGGGGGGGGGGGGGGG
>BLSH010303156.1:39139-62329 GCA_018402905.1 Glandirana rugosa | reverse complement strand
GTGGGGATTAGATGTACGTCTTTCCCCCCCCCCCCCCCCATGGGAGACGGTCAGGAAGGCTGTGATTCCCCCCCATGGGAGACGGACAGGAAGGTGGCGATCAGAGGCCTCCTTACCTTAGGAGGCAAATGACGAGGATCCGGGGTAGGGCTGCTGCTCCTCACTCCGGGGCCGTTGCTTCTTCTCCCAGCCGAACTGGAAGTGGGTCCTAAGACTCCCTGGTCAATCGGGTCTCAGGACCCGCTTCCTGATTGGCCGAGAGGAGAATCAGGAAGACAATAGCAAATATTAAATCGCTTTTGACACAGAACTGGGTGGGCTCAGGGCGCAGTGCTCTGTAACCCAAGCCCACCCTTTTTTGAAGCCAATTTGAGCCTCCGGCTCTAAACACGTGCTTCAAAAAAAAAAACCCCAATTGAAATCCATGTGTCCAGTGCCCTGCATGTAGATTAGGGGTGCATGGATTAGGAAGTCGGCACCCCTTATGGACAGGCCGCCACTGCTGTGCAATTTTTCGCACCTTAATGTGTGTTGGATTAAAGTGGCTGTAAAACCTTCCATATACCCAGTGAAGGGACTGGCCTCAGGTGATACACAGAGATAAAATCAATCCTCCTACATAAGTTGTACCCGTTTATCTCCAGCAATCTTTACTCTACATCCATTCAAAGTGCAGAATTTGCACAGGATCTCTCTAAAAAGCAGGGGGTGGGGAGCTTAAGTTACATCAGTGAGGAGAGCTCTGATTGGAGGGAAGGGAAACACTCTCCTTCACACAGGGACAGAGCTGAGGCTGTCAATCAGCTGGAGGTTCCTCCCCTGTCACCATTTTTCTCTTGGTGTCAGGAAAACTTGTCAGTAGTGATTCATGCTGATAGCACAGGAAGTAGGCAGCAGACAGAAATGACATTTAGTGCTCTGGATTGATACACACTATAGAGGGATATTCTTTGTTCATATTTCACGTCTTTACAACAACTTTAAAGTAGCCAATTCAAATGAATGGAGCTGACAATCCATCAATCATCCAAACAGACAGACATGCGCCCTTTTGGACAATACAGTGCACCACAATGCACGGTAGGGCATCCTAGTGCATGTGTATTGAAGCTGTGGTGAGTTCAAAATGAATAGCACCATAATGTGCTAATGCACTGCACCAGAAAAGTGTGTGTGGCACCCCTCTGACTCCCCAAAGGCAGGATGGCACTTCTAGTGGCCAGGGGTGGGCTATCATTTGACACCAGGGCTGAGTCAATGACTAAAATAGTGGGGCCAGGAAAGGATATTGGGCGCCAGTCACTTTTGTCTTTTAAAATTTTATTGCAAAGTGGTGAGGAGAAGGAGGTGAGGGTTAGGGGTCTTAGATATCGTAGCACATCACTTACAGACTCTCTAGAACCAGATCAATGTACAGCTTCACAGTGTCTGGACTTTTAAGCCGACTCAGCAACACTATAAGCACATTCCCAAATTTCAGTGCGTCCCCAAGTGAGTCACCTGGCCCTTCGAAGAGACCAGCCGTCTTCCTGACTCTCTCCAGCAAGTGGCTTCCCCTGGATCTCTTCCTTGGCACAGCTTCCTCCAGACCAGGCTGGACCACTTCAGCACACGTTAGGTCCCAAAGCAGGCCTTTGGACCTAGCAGCAGAGCTCCATCCAGCAGCACTTCCCTCAGTTTCACCTCAGGGGAAGAGAGTGAGCATATCGCCTGTCCCAAACATTTATATCCTCCCCCAGCATGCACCAGTGACATAAACCTCTTACTGGATTGGCTGAAGAAAATATAACTATTCAGAACTTAGTTTTGTTTGTGAAATATCACATTATGACCAGTGATACCAGTGACACCTACTGGCGACAGTGAGGAATTACAAGCCGACTTAAAGCTTTTGTATCAACTAAAATGTAATTTTTACCTACAGGTAAGCCTATAATAAGGTTTACCTGTAGGTAAATTGAATATCGCCTAAACCTGTACGGTTTAGGAGATATTCCCCCTGCAAGCAGCCGCTGACATCACAGCGCATGCGCAGTGATGTCCCAGCGAAGGGTCAGAAAGACGCAGGTCCGGCGCTGTGAGTGGCCGGCGCAGCGTACCTGGAAGGATCCCCCGAGGGAACATGGCAGCTCCCTCTGCGGGGACCGAGCAACGCTGATGGATCTTCATTCTAAGGTGAGTATTTCATAATGAGCTAGTAAGCGCATACTAGCTCATTATGCCTCTGTCTTGCAGGTTTTGGGGGGTTTTTAGGGTACCTGGGGATACAACCACTTTAAGCTTAGTGAAAAACCAGGTGAAAAACTATGCAATCATTCTCAGCTAACTACAGACCAGCCAAAAACTAAATTGACATAGCCCTTGGACAAGGAGGTTACATGTGAATGAGCCAGGGGCATTGCTGGGTGGGAAAAAGCCCAGGGGCTTCCATCAGGTGTCCCCAGAAGCGTGCCTCTTACATCAGGGTGTCCCCAGCGTGCCTCTTACATCAGGGTGTCCCCAGCGTGCCTCTTCCATCCTGGTGTCCCCAGCGTGTATCTTACATCAGGGTGTCCCCCAGCGTGCCTCTTCCATCAGGGTCCCCCCCCCCAGGATTATAGGACCACGCAGTGGGCGTGTCTGTACCCCCTCTTGCTATGTAGTAGGGGTAGCAGTTTTAGGTGGAGTGTCCACCCACCGCAGTCCTCTCCATGCCCTGGCTGGCTGGGCCCCTGGGCTGGGGGCCCGGGGCTGTAACTACTGGGCTGAACTGTGTCTCTGTTCCGGACTCCGGCCTTGCCTGGCTCGTGGCTTCAGTTCAGTTCAGTGAATAGAATTATAATGATAACATGTAGTGGGCACACTGGGCAATATTTAATACATTGTATATATGCACAGGTAGATGATATTGGCACTAGGTGTCCTTCTGCCCTCCCTGCAGTGAATTATTATAGTCATACGGCTGCATGTAGTGTCATGTGCAAGGTGATGATAATGACCCTAGGTGCACTTCTGCCCTCCCTGCAGTGTATATAATTATAATGAGGCCATGTTGTGGGAAGAATTTTTATACAACTTGCACTTTTATCCCTGCATTGAATAATCATATGGTTGCATAGTGTCATGTGCAGCATGATGATAAATGGCCCTAGGTGCCCTTTTGCCCTCCCTATGAATATAATTATAATGAGGCCGTGTAGTAGGCAGTATTTAATACTTGAATGTATGAGCAGGTAGTTGATATTGGCCTTAGGTGCACTTCTGCCCTCCCTACAGTGAGTATAATTATGAAGCGTCCGGTAATTAATATAACTGGTGTGTGCACTTAAGCCTTCCGTGCAGTGAATTATGACCACCATCCTATCCCGGGTGGTGGTCCATTGTTCTCTCCTATCCCCCCAGCTGAATAATGTGACAGCTCGGGCTCCATGGCTCCATCTTTATCGTCATGCTCATCTCTTGCCATCGCCTGGATTGGGGGGGGGGGGTGATGGTTCCTCCCAGGCTTCACATGGAGGGCTCTGGCAGCCAATGAGGTTGGTGCTAGGGCCCTGGAAGCTCAGTGTACCGGCTTTACTGCAATATAAATAGTGGTATAACACGCAGAGCACATTCTTTACTGCTTCCCGGCCGCTCACTGCACACCGTCCCCAGCCAGCCCAGCTCTCCATCCCAGTCCCCCCTGTGCAGCTCCTGCCCCCCCCACCACCACCCCCTGTGCAGCTCCTGCCCCCCACCCCCCCCCCACCCACCACCTCCTATACAGCCTCTGCCTCCAAAGATGGTTTGTGAGAGGGGAATCCTGGCAGACGGTCCCGGGGGCATTGCTGGGCAAGAAAGATGTCTGCTCCACTCCCGATTTCTATATGTGGCGGGCGGCGCGCCTTTAATGGACGTCTGTCGCGTCACTGTCGTCACATGTCCCGTCCCATGCTAGCGCGGGATTGGACCAGTGACGTCTATCACAGGCGCCGCCAGCTGCACCGTGCTGGCATAGATGTTAATATTGGCCGCTCGCTCGGGCTATTAATAATGTTTGACGGCCCGAGCCCCAGGGCTGTAGCCCCATTAGCCCCCCTTGCTGATGCCTCTGGAATAAGCCCTTAGCCTCTTAAGTTCCTCCACCCCAAACTCGCTCATCCATGTCTTTATGGACCTTGCTTTGTGCACTGGTGCGCAGTCATGTTGGAACAGGAAGGGGCCATCCCCAAACTGTTCCCACAAAGTTGGGAGCATGAAATTGTCCAAAATGTCTTGGTATGCTGACGCCTTAAGAGTTCCTTTCACTGGAACTAAAGGGCCAAGCTCAACCCCTGAAAAACAACCCCACACCATAATCCCCCCTCGACCAAATGGTTTTGTCCAGTGCACAAAACAAGGGCCATAAAGACATGGATCAGCGATTTTGGGGTGGAGGAACTTGACTGTCCTGCACAGAGTCCTGACCTCACCTTTGAACACCTTAGGGATGAATTAGAGTGGAGACTGCGAGCCAGGCCTTCTCAGCCTGACCTCACAAATGCGCCTCTGGAAGAATGGTCAAACATTCCCATAGACACTCCTAAACCTTGTGGACAGCCTTCCCAGAAGAGTTGAAGCTGTTATAGCTGCAAAGGGTGGGCCAACTCAATATTGAACCCTACGGACTAAGACTGGGGTGCCATTTAAGTTAATGTACTTGTAAAGTCCGTAATAATCATTTATGGATAGATGTAAAAATCATGAATTTCGCAAACTGTCCTTAAAAGGGTTGCTGGTTCGAATCCCAACCACGACACTACCTGCCTGGAGTTTGCATTGTCTCCCTGTGCCTGCGTGGGTTTCCTCCCACACTCCAAAGACATGCTGGTAGGTTAATTGGCTCTTGTCTAAATTCGCCCTAGTATGTGTATGAATGTGGGTTAGGGACCTTAGATTGTAAACTCCTTGAGGGTAGGGAGTGTACAATATATATGTAAAGCGCTGGGTAAATTGATGCCGCTATATAAGTACCCGAAATAAATAAAATAAATACATTTAATGGCGGTCGGTAACCCTAGTATTTGCTGTGTGGGGAGGTAGAGGGGAGGTTGTGGGTGGGGGGGGGGCTTTCGGGGGAAGCAACTGAGACCTTGTGGGGGGGCAACCGATCTCAACACCGCCCCCTTGGGCTGCTGTTAGAAATCATGGGGCCCCGTACAGCCTACTTTTTGAGGCCCCTTTGACCCTCTCTTAACCCCACCCCTAACACCTCCCCTGTCCCGGCTTTGAACATGTAATAGCATGAGCCATGACAGGTCTTTTTTATGGAGAGACCCCAGATCATTCCTCTAGCCTCCAAAGCATCTGATCATACTCAGATGTCTGCCCCTGCAAAGCTTTAGAAAGCCATGTTTGTTATTTTGCAGAAATGAAGTGTAAAGATGCCCAGGCCCCCCTGTTGAGTTGATAGGGCCGGGCGCAGTAAAACAGGACTGGCTGTACTGCCTTATCAGCGGCCCTGCCACCCCTGAACCTAAGGTGACCACATTTCCAAACTGCCATTGAGGGACCCCACCCCAAAAAAATATGATTTTTGATACCTTTTATATTTGCCAATTTTTGATGTGGGGGGGGGGAAGTCACATCTTCAGCTCTGAGGGGTTCATGCTGGGACCTGTAGTCCTTCACTTTAAGGGGGTCATATCCCCCAAAAGTGAAGGACTACAAGTCCCAGCATGAACCCCTGAGATCTGAGGATGTGTCCTCCTCCCATCCCTCTGAGGGTTTCATCTGTCCTCTGCTGCTAGCTCATCTGCCGTCCTCTCTGCAATCAGTACCTCTGTCTCATGACACACATGGTGTTCCATCCATCCCCGGCATCCGGCCTCACCTCTGAGTATTGACAGTACCTCTCACATCCTGGCAGTTCCCTTCCCTCTGAGCATGCCGCTAGAGAAGTTTGAGGTGGAGCTGAAGCACTAGGCACAGAGGAGGAGGAAGTCAAATCCTCCGCTATGAATGTTAGGGTCTTGGCCAGCCAGTAAAGTGGCGATGCAGCGACCAAACCACCCCCGTCCCGGCCTGTCCCCCATGGCTGTGTCAGTTTCATTCCTGGACACTGTATTGTTCTAGAATGATGGTGCCCAGGACCCAGGACAGACCTGTGTCGTGCTGCCCCCTTGAGGGCTGCTTAAGAAATCAATTCCCCCTTGGTTTTCCTCCCTCTGAGGGTCCTTCACCACCCCTGACACTCTGGGTTCACTCGTGTTGCAAAGTTATAGTAACTTAACACCTTCATAGTAATAGAGACCACACCAAGTTTTGTGTCTAAGATGTTTACTTATAAGAGTTAGTGTTGGAGCTCTAAAAGAAGAACTTGTAACTTGAAGGCAACAGTAAACAGTTTACTTGACAATGAAGAATCTCAAAGTATCACTCTTGAACAACAGTATGACGTTGTATAATGAAAGGATAAATAAAGATATTCACTACTCCTTTGACTCTTTGGTAACAATGACAAAAATATTCAGTTGATCCTCCAACTGAGTTTAATCAAATACCTTATGGTCAAAAGGGGAATTTATCAAATTAGATGTATGTAAGTACCAAGAGTAAATATGGTCCACAGAACTCGCTCTATTATTGTACAAATTTAGACTCTCAGGTATATTGATACCACTCAATGAAAAATGATCAAAGTTAGTATAACTTTATAATAGTTCAGTTATATACTAATACAGATATAATTAACAATAATAATTGTTTAACTGAATTCTCCTGCTCTAATTCAGAGAGTTCCTTTGGAGGATAAACTTTGAATTTGGTCAAGTGACAAATGGTAGCTGCAATAGTAGAAATCCTGACAACAAAGTTCAGTTGATCTTCTGCTAGCTCAGGTTAATTCAGAAGTTAGGTACCTGAACTCACTGTGTCCACTAATCCCTGGGATATCCATGGGATAAGGCACAAAGAGGTAAAACTTTGTTGAATTTAAATTAAGCGTTTGCTATGATCACTGACTCCAGGATAAGCTGACTATTAAAGGTAGGTCTGTGCACAGATTATTGTAATCCACTGGACAAACTGAGTTTGTCTTTCAAGAAGGATTATAGGAAACAATTGATTACACTCAGAGATAGGCTTTCGCCTGCTCACCACTCCGGTCAGATGACTACAGATAGCGGTCCGGCTGCTCAGGCAATGCTTTTGGCGCTGGAACTGATGGTTTGCTTTGGGGAAAATGGCTTCCACTGCACTCCCTGCAGTTCTCTCCGGATTGATCGTCGCTCACTCTGCTGCTGCCGCCGAATCTGGGGACAGACTCAGATGTTGGTATGCTGGTTCCACAGGTCGCTTACTGGAACGTTGTAGCACAGCAGCTCGATGGAAATGTGTAAATTCAGCTCGCTGGATCACTAGACATGGGCCGCAGGCCGCAATCTTGCTGAAGAGGCACACAGGTCCCTGCTGGTCGATCACGCTGTCCCAAGAGACTGAAGCAAACTCCTCCCCTCACTTAAATAGGTTCTCCCACAAAGCATCATTCCTCCCAAGAGCCTTTCCTGCAGCATAGCACACTGGGAAATGGAGTCCTTCCACTGCAGAGTCCAAGGACATATTTCCTCTGTAACTACAAATCCCACAAAGCAGCACTTCTCACATGGCCATTCTGTTTAACAATTTCTACACTAGAGGAAAGTCTTCATAGCATCAATAAGCAACAAGTGTCTCTAGGTTATAGAAGCACTATTGGACCCCTGGCTACACCGGGACTTAGGGTTGCCACATCATCCCTTTAATCCAGGACACATGTTAATTACAAAGGTTCTGTGGCTGATTAAGGTGGTAATTAAACTCACTTCGTGCCTCATCTGCATTAAATTAGCCTCAAAACCTGTGTAATTCATATGTGTCCTGGATTAAAGGGATGATGTGGCAACCCTACCGGGACTGTCCCGGGCAATATGGAACACGTGGTCTCCCTACCCCAACCCATACAGCCAAGTAGTATTTATTTTCCTAGAGCTATGTAGAATCCCTGCTTTAGCTGTTGTTGATGCTTTTTAAAAAAAATGGCACCCTAGGCATCCCTTTAGATGTGTTTATTTCAGCATTCTCTGTGCAGCCACGGTTTCTATGCAAATAGATATACACAGCATCCCCTGCATCCCTCCATATGTGCTAATTGCCGTGGCATCTCTGCTTGCACAGGGTTCTTCCAGACGTGCCCTGGGCTGCATGCTGAACTCTCTAGCGGCCCATGGCCCACCGGTTGGACACCCTGCCCTGAGCTACATGTTTTGAGGCGGCAACTCCTCTTTTTCAAGCCTTCTTGTTAGTGGTTAAAGTGTTACTAAACCCACACCAGTAAAATCAGTCTGCATATGCAGTAAAGCATGCTTGTTATACTCACTGAGGAACCTAAAGCCTCGTACACACGACCCGATGGTTGGTCAACCGAACGTCCAACTTTTTCCCAAATTGGGCGAAGGCGGTTTGGTCTAGCATACGAATGTGAAGCAAGTAATCGGCCAACAAAGCCGAACGTAGTGACGTGTTATGAGCGTATAATGAGGAAGTTCAGGTGAATGTGATTTGTGAATTAGGAACACAGGTTACACGACCAAACACTTCCTGGATTCCGAGCATGCGTGTTTGCACCTCCAACTCCCGGTTGGTCAACTTATGTACACGCGAGCCAACAATCGGTCAACTCCTTGTTGGCCAACACAAGTTTTCTACTCTCGTCGTCCAACTTCTGTTGGACGACAATTGGAAATCGGCTGTAGAATCGTGCGTACACATGATCGGATTATCGGCCAACAAGCTGTTGGACGACCGTTGTTGACCAACCATCGGACCGTGTGCACGGACCTTAAGGGGTTAATCCTCTGCATTGTGTAAAAAGGCTGTGTGATCCTGTCTTCTCTGATTCTCCCCTTCTTCTACAGGTCCGTATAGCACAGAGCCTTTGGAGTCAGGCTGCACATGCTCAGTTTGCTAGAGAGGTTTTTTTTTTTTCTTGGGAGGGTGCATGTGATCAGCACATGGCCAATCAACACTGTCCAAACAGAGGGTCAGGGTTCCTCCATTATGATAGGACAGCTCAGTGCTGTATGAAAACTCCACCTTCACGCTTTACCAGGAACTGAGGCTGCTATATTGCAGATGAGAAAAGGTATTTAGCAGTTTCTATTTAGTAAAATGATTGCATTTCCATGTTCTGTGTACAGTGGGGGCCAGATATAGCGAATGCAGGCTCCTGGGTTTAGTAACACTTTCTTTTAATAAATTCATTCATTTGCTGCACTTAGATGCGCCCTCTTGTGTCTCTTTACAGTATTACAGATATTCATTCTTATCTGCTAAGGAGCTGCACTAATGACTATTGAAGCCAGCTGTGTATCTGCATTAGACCCTATGTGAACTGTACAGCTAAGCTATCACCACTCTTGAGGTTACTGGCTGGGTTGTGCTATAACAGTTTATGTTAAAATATGTGACTATACATCATCTCAATATAAAAAATCAATTCAGGTTCACATTTCTATTATTAGTGCCCAGTAAGGGCAGAATTCTGCTTCCCGTATTCAGTGTTCCTCGCAGGTTTACCAGCTGCACACGGTCCCCGTGGATTGTAACAGTCCTCAGTTCAGAGGAAACTCACATCCCGCTCTCCCACCTTGTCAGAATGGGATATCGCTGCAGCGAAGGAAGGTAATGGAAGCAATTGCAGAGCTGGACTGGGAAAGCACTGGCGGGTCCAAGGCGTGGGAGACGATTCAGCTGCAATAAATTGTTTCTATTCTTTTTCTTTATAGAAGCTGTGCCCAGACCGAAATATCCGGTGACTGCATTATCATTGGGGGAATCACTCGCCAGCAAGAAAAATAAATAAATAAAGAGGATTTTTCTCCATTTTTTATCTCAAAGAGCCAAATTGCTTTTTTTTTTTCATTTTTGTCAAACGATTCGTGGAGTGGGCACGCTGCCAAGATATCAGGAAATTGCTAAATGAATTATACATGCACATGGCTGGAACTTTGACAGGTGCCTGGGGTTTGGCTGCTGCTGAGTCTGATGGGGTCGGGTCTGCAGTGACAACGTCTCCCATGGTGTTGCACAATATACTGCAAGTGGTCTAAATAAAGATGAGGACCCGTCTACTAATGCATGGCAACGTGCAATACAAAGCACATTTTCATGAGCTGTGGCACGTTGCTAATGTGATCCCCATGAGTAAACTCTGGTGGGTAGAGCGAAACACATTTGAGACATGGCCTGGCGGGGGTCCAGGCTGAGACTGCCACTTACCATCTCACAGCGGATTTCGGGACACTTGCCATCTCCAGTATCGTGTGGAGCATAGGTGAGGTCTCTTCCCAGCCGGCACAGGATCTTGTTCCTATAGGATCACCTGTCCTTTCAGGTAATCAGGTGATGGGTCTCAGGACTCGCTTTCTGATTGGTCGGGAGGAGGATCAGCATGAGAATAGCAAATGTTAATTTGCCATCGTCACACAACTGGGTGGGCTCGGAGCGCAGTGATCAGCGCCCCGAGCCCACCCTTTTTTGAAGCCTATTAGAGTCTCTGGGTCTAATCACACAAAAAAAACCACCCCCCCCCTTTGGAATCCATGCGCCCAATGCCCTGTATGTAGATTAGGGTGCCGGACGCATGGATGGGGGGCAGCGCCCATGCGCCCCTAATGGACGGGCCACCACTGGCCTTGATTGGTCAAAGCCTTGCCCAATCGGGACTCAGTAAAAGCTGGTTGTTAAGGAGCGGGGCCGGGAAGCCAGTCGCGGTGTCCTTAACAACGGATGACACATCAGCAGTCAGCGGGTTCCCTGCTGACAGCTGAATGTAAAAAAATATGCTGACAATTAAAAATTATGAAATAAATGGTGTGGGGGGCCCCCTTCCCCCAGTCCATTCCAGGCCATAATGAAAAAAAATTATGTAGGCCCCCCAGTCCATACCAGGCCATGATGAAAAAAAATGGTGTGCGCCTCCTCCCCTCAGTCCATACCAGGCCATGATGAGAGAAAACGGTGTGGGCCCCCACCCCCCCAGAACATACCAGGCCATGATGAAAAAAGAAATGGTGTGAGGTTCCCCCCCCCCCATGTCCATACCAGGCACTTCAGGTATGGCTTTTAAGGGGAACCCCATGCCAAAATGTAAAAAAAAACTTTGTGGGGTCCCCCCAAAATCCATACCAGACCCTTATCCGAGCATGCAACCTGGCAGGTCAGAAAAGGGGGGGCATGAGCGAGTGCCCCCCACTCCTGAACCATTCCATGCCACATGCCGTCATCATGGGGGGGTGGGTGCTTTGGGTGCATGTTAATGGGGACAAGGGTCTCTTCCCCACAACCCTGGGCTGTGGTGGTCTGTGGGCAGGGGGCTTATCAGAATCTGGAAGCCCCCTTTTAACAAGATCCCGGACCCCCCTATGTGAATCAGTATGGGGTGCATAGCAGACCCCTTAAAGGGCCTGCAGCAGCGGTTAAAAATACACAGACGCCAGCTGTTCTACAAAATGAATGGGCTGGCAACTAGACATGTGCGATACGTTTGGTTATGAATCAAAATTCAGACTAAATTTTAGTTTTCGGGGATTCGGATGTATCTGAATTTCCGAATCACAATAGTAATGAATTTCAATGAATGCAAAAAAAAATTATAAGGAAACGAAACTAAATAGCAAATTCGAATTAAAAAAATTTGAAAGTGAATTTGAAATAGAGACATATTGCAATAAATACAGTAAGGTGTAAAAGTGGAATAAGATGATGATAAGAATAGAAAATAATAGCATAGAAAAAAATGAATAAAATAGAATAGAAAAAACTTGACTCGAATAGAATAGAATGAATACAGCCATCTTCCAAAATTCAAATCGATTCAATTCCAAAATAACAAATATACTAACCTAATCCGAATACAAGAAACGAATTCCAAAAACAAATCATTCTATCATAAAGAATATGCTGAGATTAAATTATTATGCTGACCGCCCACAGTAAATATACTTCATGGCGTTAAATGCCGGTGTTATGGCAGCAGCTATTTGCCATAACCTCTGTATCTTTTTTTGTTCTCAGGCGGCCGGCTTTCATATAAAAGTGGTGCGGTGGATCCACTGCAAGATCACTTTTATAGGCGGCAGGAGAGGTGACGGTTGTTTCCGAGCTTACCAGAGCCTTCAGTAAACCCGGAAGCGATCCAATGCGGCCGATGGCTAGGCAGGAAGTCCAGTTAGGGCAAGATAACCCCCACTCGACTCTATGCCCTTGGAGGACCAGAACGACCACTGACGTCACTTCCAGTTCTCGGGCATAAACAAATTAATTTTTTTTTTCAAGCGAAAATGTAAAAAAAAAGTTTTTCTTTTGCTTTTAAAGGTAAATGAGAGATTTGGGGTCTTTGACCCCAGATCTCTCAATAAAGAGGACCTGTCATCCTTATTTCTATTACAAAAGGATGTTTACATTCTTTGTAACAGGAATAAAAGTGATTAAAAAAATAAAAATAAAAATACAGTGTAAAAATAAAAAGAAAATAAATAAGAAAAAATAAATCTATAGCGCCCCATCCCTCCATGCTTGCACGCAGAAGTGAGCGCATACGTAAATGGTGTTTGAACCACACATGTGAGGTATCGCCACGATCATTAGAGTGAGAGCAATAATTCTAGCACTAGACTTCCTCTGTAATTCAAAACTGGTAACCTGTAAACATTTTTAAAGAGTCGCCTATGGAGATTTTTAAGTACCATAGTTTGTCACCATTTCACGACCGTGCACAATTTTAACCACTTCCTTACTGGGCACTTAAACACCCCTCCTGCCCAGACCAATTTTCGGCTTTCATCGCTGTTGCATTTTGAATGACAATTGCGCGGTCGTGCGACGTTGTACCCAAACAAAATGTGCGTCCTTTTTTTCCCACAAATAGAGCTTTCTTTTGGTGGTATTTGATCACCTCTGCATCATTTCTGATCGCCGCTATAAACAAAAAAAGAGCAACAATTTTGCAAAAAAGAACAATATTTCTTACTTTTTGCTATAATACAAATCCAAAAAAAAAAAATTATTCATCGGGTTTTGGCCGATATATATTCTTCTACATATTTTTGGTAAAAAAAAAATCACAATCGGCGTATATTGATTGGTTTGCGTAAAAGTTATCGCGTCTACAAACTATGGGAATTGATTTAAAGCGTTTTTATTATTTTTATTTTTTTTACTGGTAATGGCGGTGATCTGTGATTTTTATCGGGACTGCGATATTGCAGCTGACATGTCGGACATTTTTGACACTTTTTTGGGACCAATGACATTTATACATCGACCAGAAATTTAAATGCCCGCTGATTACTGTATAAATGTCATTGGCAGTGAAGGGGTTAACAGTGTTCCCTGGGTGTGTTCTAACTGTGGGGGGGATGGGCTGGCCGGGACATAATAGATCTAACTGATCCAAGTGACAGGGATCAGTAGATCTGTCATGTCCCCTGTAACAGAACGGAGAACCGCATGTTTACATTGTATACCCCGTTCTGCAGCTCTGTCAGGCGATCACGGGTCACAAGCGGACATCGAGTTTGCCCGACCCGTGGGCACGGCCACGCGTGCCAGGAGTGTGCACAGGGGACGACGCCCATGGAGGTCGTCCCGGCAATACAGATCCGCGCTGGAGCGTACTTCGGCAATAGCATGGATCTGGAGGGGTTAAAGTGTGACAAGTTAGGTACCTATTACTCGGCGTAACATCATCTTTCACATTATACAAAAAATCGGGCTAATTTTACTGGGATTCTTTTTCTTTCATTAAAGTGTATTTTTTTCAAAAAAATTGTGTTTGAAAGACCGCTGCGCAAATACAATGTGAATTAAAATATTGCAACAATCGCCAGGGGTTACATCAACTTTAAGCCAACTGACACCGTTAAAAGACAACCCTGATTTTATACCGCGACCGAATAATGCCACCTTACAACCCTCACCCACCTGGTGGCAGGTGATTGTTTCACAACACAGAAAATCAAAGACTGGCAAGCACTTAAGACCAACCGAAACCTGCCAAACTTTCCCCCATGGACCTACATGCAGGTACGTAGCTACCTTTATGGGAAACAAACAAAAAGGAGACTTCAGCAGGGCCCCGACCGACTTTGAGACTATATGCCACAAAGGAGAACAGTATAACAAAACTACCTCAGCAGTTTATAAATGGATCCAGGGATCCCAGGAGTCCATCCCGGATAGACACAGGAGGAAATGGTCAGCGGAGTTACAGGTGGAAATTTCAGAGGACCAGTGGAGGAATGCATGCATACTAAGCACGAAAATACAAGAAACTCAGGGCCGGCCCTACCATGGCTCCCGGTGGGTCCATTGGACCCTGGCAGCACTTTGAGAGGGGCAGCAAATTGAACCACAACCGCCCCTCCTTCTCTTCTATTTACCCAGCAAATTGATGACCAAGATTTTTTTTTCCAGCAGTTTTGTGTGTCATGATGACAACTGCCCCCTGGGCTGCTCCACCTGCCCCTATACTGCATTAGCCTGTCTATTTACTACCCTAGCCTGTCCATATACTACCCTAGTGTGCCCATTTAATACCCTAACCCGCCCCTATACTGCCCTAGACTGTCCATATACTATCCTTATTTTCGTTTTAAATATCATGATATAAAATAATGGATGTGTGGGCCTTTTGGTGGGCATTATTTTTTTTAGGAGGTGGGGGGGCAGCATTTCATTCTTGGACCCAGGCAGCACAATGTCTTGGGCCAGCCCTGAAGAAACTGCATACAAGATTCTGACGCATTGGTATAATACACCGGCGAAAATTCATAGCTGGAATCCTCAATCCCCAGCCACCTGTTGGAGATGTCAAAATGAGACAGGAACAATGATACATATTTGGTGGCAATGTACATTACTAAAACCATTTTGGAACAAAGTCAGAGAAGTAATTTACCAAATAACGGAGACCTCCTTGGACCTGAGCCCGGCTTGCTGTCTGCTGCATGCCACTAGCTCCATGTTAAAGAAATACAAAAACTCCCTCTCAAAACATCTCCTGATCCCAACTTACTGGAAATCTTCCAGGGTCCCGTCTATTAAAGAATGGATGCAAAAAAGTTCAGAGATCTGTGACATGGAGGAGACTCTGGCCCACGCCTCAGACAGAGTAGAGAGATTTCATAAAACCTGGCAACCGTGGTTTATCTTTAAATATTCAAAAATGTGCGACGCCTTGATGGATTAATAGAGTCTGGACAGAAGACATTGTGAGTGAGGGACCTAAGAAACAAAGATATTAACCTAACAACCGATTACCAATACTGCAATCACCCTACTTCTTCCCTTACCCTTTCCACTCTTTTCTTTTTCTTTCTTTCCTCTCCCTTTTCTTTTTCTAAATGTATAAGTATATAACTGTTTACAGACTAGACAAATGTTATGTACCTTAATTGACATATGCTATACAGGGCCGGCTCTACCACTAGGCGGAGTAGACGGCCGCCTAGGGCGCACTGACTCCCAGGGCGCCAAGCCCCTGTCCATATACTACTCCAGCCTGTCTATATACTACCCTAGCCTGTCTATATACTACCCCAGCCTGTCCATATACTACCCCAGCCTGTCCATTTACTACCCCAGCCTGTCCATATACTACCCCAGCCTGTCCATTTACTACCCCAGCCTGCCCATGTACTACCCCAGCCTGTCCATGTACTACCCCAGCCTGTCCATATACCTGCGCACCATGGCTGGCTTAAAAAAGAGAGCCGGTGCCGCCATTATTTGAGTTTAGGCCAGAGCCAGAGGCACAGATGCAGGCCTGTGGACCACGGCTAAAGAAATAGGTAGAGAGGCGCTGCAAAAATCTCCACCTCCGCCACCTCCATCGTATACATGGGCAGGGCAAAGGGGGTGGAGTCAGGGGCAGAGCCAAAGGGGCGACAAAATGAGGTTTCGCCTAGGGTGTCAAAAATCCTCGCACCAGTCCTGATGCTATACATCAGGGATGTCAAACTGGCGGCCCTCCAGCAATTGCGGAACTACAAGTCCCATCATGCCTCTGCCTGTGGGAGTCATGCTTGTAACTGTCAGCCTTGCAATGCCTCATGGGTATTGTAGTTCCTCAACAGCTGGAGGGCCGCCAGTTTGACGCCTGTGCAACATGGTATAGTTTTGGAACAATTGCCTTAGGCTAAGTATTATACTTGTTTGTACACTACTGTAAACGTACATATGTTGTTCTGTTTCTTGACATTACAATAAACTTTGAATGTAAAAACAAAATATTGCAGCAATCGCCATTTTATTCTCTAGGGTCTCTGGTTAAAAAAAATAGCATTTGATGTTTTGGGAGTTCCAAGTAATTTTCTAGCAAAATATACTAAATTTAAACTTGTAAACAAAATTCCAGAAAAGGCCTGGTCAGCAAATGGTTAACAAATGACTCAGAAGCGAAACAAATTTTTCTCACATGCACATCTCTGCTGGCAATGCATCTCAATGCCCCAAAATACACACCGGCTCCTTTTCTGATGGCATACTGCACTGCAGTGCATGTTTGTGCATTGCCATGCATTGTGCTGTTCAGCAGATGCACCTCCATTGGCAAGGTGCGTTGGGGGGCCAAGGCAAGTAGCGTGCAATGCAAGGTCTGGCAGAAATGTTCACATTCCCACAACGCAGAAATCTGATCAGAGCCCTACTTTGTGTAATTAATGAGAGCTACCTAAACTGGGGGAAAAAATCTGCAGCAAGAACTGTCTGTGTTGATTAAACGGGTGTATTTATAAACATTTGCTGAGTTATTCATCCTGTGAAATTGCATGTGAATTCGCTGTGTGCAAACACATAAATATTAGGCTATATTCTCTCCAGGTCAAATGCTAGCCATTCACACAGAATACAGTAGGGTGAATATTGCTTTATGCCCACTAGATGGAGCTACTTTATTTTCTATTATTGTCAGCCCCATCTAGTGGCCATAATACAATATATACATGTGCAATTTGTTTCCTTCCCAATTAGTTCTTCGTCAAAATTCGGCATATTCGTTCATTCGGAAGCATCCGATTGAACGAAAAACTATTTTACGATTTTTTTCAAAAACTAACTTTCTAAAAGGACGAAAATGCAAAAGAATGAAATTCCGAGCATTCAAAAGAACGTAAATCCGAAAATAAAAACAAAAAATGGTAAAGAACGAAAATCTGAAACTAAGAACAAAAATCCGAAAATAAGAACGAAAATCCAAAAGAACGAAAAGCATTCAGAGAATTTTGTTTTTCAAATTTTCTATTATAATTAAATTATTAACCATTATTATATTTTTTTTATCATTATTATTATTTATTAATAATAATAATAACAATAATAAAAACTATAATAATAGTTATAAACTATTAAATTATAGGTATTGGAAATTCCTGTTAGTGAATGTAACTAATACAAATTTATCCAAAGTTACAAATTAACCCGAAATAACGAATGCCGTGTCTAAATGCATGGAACGTAATGTATACGAATGCACCCGAAGTTACGAATTATTGAAAATAACAAATGCCGGTCATAATGAATGATCCGATAAATGAAAATAAAACAAAAAAACGAATGAAACAAAAACGAAAAAAATTAATTTTTCTGCAGTGCACATGTATAATATAGTATTTTCCTGATTCACTATATTCTTTATGAATGAATAACATTCAACCTGAAGAGAATATAGCCTAATATTCATTTTTGCCAGTATTCTGCATAAATAAACATTCAACCTAGAGAAAAAATAATCCAATAACATTTGTTTTTTCCCCTATTCATATGGAACAAATGTACATTCAGTTTCACAGGACGAATAGCTCTGCAAATTTTTTAAACAAAAAAACAAAATATCTATGTTTACAATTTTCTTCTCTTCTATAATCTGTTGATTTATCTGCCTTACATGATGTGCGACTCATGATAGGACCATCTGATGTGTTCCAGCATGGAGCAGGATGGAATTAAAAAAGCGCGATTACATGACCTCTGCAATTTCTATCCAATCAGATTGCCCAGCAGCGCTTGGTCACCCCAGGAACATGCCATTTACTACAGCTCTGATGGTAGAAAGTGCTTTTCTGACAGCGGCTGCTGATGGCCGGGCCAAAGGGGTCACCAAGGCCTCTAATACAAATCACATAGAAGTACGGTGCAGAGGTTTTTATGGCAGACCTGTTATTACAACATGAGCTTGTATTAGGGGGCTAGGAACGTGACAGGTGAACGGTGACTTTCAGAGGGATGGGGAAATACAAGTACCAGCATGCCTTCCTTTCCATAAATTATTTTTTATTTGCTCGTAATGTAGCCTTTATCTTGCTAGAAAATCTGACTACTCTGGGAAGTCGATTCCCCAGCATAGGAACCTCTCCATTGCATGAATTTAGAGTGCAGCGGACAGGAGTATGAAATGTACAACATGGTGTAGGGGTCAGGAGTAAGTATCACAGAGAGTGCAAATGTCAGGATTGTGCAACACACAAAATGCAGGGATCAGGAGTGAATAATGCACAGTTCAGGGTTCAGGAGTGGGTATTGCAGAGAGTGCAGGGGTCAGAATACCTAAAGCATGAAGTGCTGGAGTCAAGAGTGCATAATGCTTTTGGGGATCAAGTGTGCGTATTGTGTAATGCACAGAGTGCAGGGGTCAACAATGCCCAATGTATAGAATGCAGGTGTCAGGGTTTTGTAATGCACAGAGTGCAAGGGTCACAAGTGCATAATGCACAGAGTGGGATCAGGAGTGCATAATGCACAGAGTGCAGGGGTCAGGAGTGCATAATGCACAGAGTGCAGGAATCAGGAGTGCATAATCCACAGAGTGCAGGGTTCAGGAGTGCAAAATGCACAGAGTGCAAGGATCAGGAGTGCATAATGCATAGGGTGCAGGGATCAGGAGTGTATAATACACAGGGTGCATGGATCAGGAGTGCATAATGCACAGAGTGCAGGGGTCAGGAGTCCATAATACACAGAGTGCAGGGTCAGGAGTGCATAATGCACAGAGTGCAGGGATCAGGAGTGCATAATCCACAGAGTGATGGGATCAGGGGTGCATAATGCACAAGATGCAGGGATTAGGAGTGCATAATGCACAGGGTGCAGGGATCAGGAGTGTATAATGCACAGGTTGCAGGGACCAGGAGTGCATAATGCACAGGGTGCAAGGATCAGGAGTGCATAATGCAGGATCAGGAGTGTATAATACACAGGGTGCAGGGATCAGGAGTGCATAATGCACAGAGTGCAGGGGTCAGGAGTGCATAATACACAGAGTGCAGGGGTCAGGAGTGCATAATGCACAGAGTGCAGGGATCAGGAGTGCATAATCCACAGAGTAATGGGATCAGGAGTGCATAATGCACAGGATGCAGGGATTAGGAGTGCATAATGCACAGGGTGCAGGGATCAGGAGTGCATAATGCACAGGTTTCAGGGATCAGGAGTGCATAATGCACAGGGTGCAAGGATCAGGAGTGCATAATGCACAGGGTGCAAGGATCAGGGGTGCATAATGCACAGGGTGCAGGGATCAGGAGTGCATAATACACAGGGTGAAGGGATCAGGAGTGCATAATGCACAGGGTGAAGGGATCAGGAGTGCATAATGCACAGGGTGCAGGGATTATGTGTGCATAATGCACGGGGTGTAGGGATCAGGAGTGCATAATGCACAGGTACAAGGATCAGGAGTGCATAATGCACAGAGTGCAGGGATCAGGAGTGCATAATGCACAGAGAGAAGGGTTCAGGAGTGGGCATCACGGAGAGTGCAGGGATCAGAATACCAAATGCATGAAGTGCTGGAGTCAAGAATGCATAATGCTTTTGGGGATCAAGAGTGCATATTGTGTAATGCACAGAGTGCAGGGGTCAACAATGCCTAATGTATAGAATGCAGGTGTCATGGTTGTGCAATGCACAGGAGTGCATAATGCACAGAGTGTAGGGATCAGGAGTGCATAATGCACAGAGTGCAAGGATCAGGAGTGTATAATCCACAGAGTGCAGGGATCAGGAGTTCATAATGCACAGGGTGAAGGGATCAGGAGTACATAATGCACAGAGTGCCGGGATCAAGAGTGTATAATGCACAGGGTGCAGGGATCAGGAGTGCATAATGCACAGGGTGCAGGGATCAGGAGTGCATAATGCACAGGGTGCAGGGATCAGGAGTTCATAATGCACAGGGTGCATGGATCAGGAGTGCATAATGCACAGAGTGCAGGGATCAGGAGTGCATAATGCACAGAGTCCAGGGTTCAGGAGTGGGTATCACGGAGCGTGCAGTGATCAGAATACCTAATGATCAGGAGTGCATAATGCACAGAGTGCAGGGATCAGGACTGCATAATGCACGGGGTGCAGGAATCAGGAATGCATAATGCACAGAGTGCAGGGATCAGAAGTGCATAATACATAGAGTGCAGGGATCAGGAGTGTATAATACACAGAGAGCAGGGATCAGGAGTGTATAATGCACAGGGTGCAGGGATCAGGAATGTATAATGCACAGGGTGCAGGGATCAGGAGTGTATAATGCGCTGGGTGCAGGGATTAGGAGTGTATAATGCACAGGGTGCAGGGATCAGGAGTGTATAATGCGCAGGGTGCAGGGATAAGAAGTGTATAATGCACGGGGTGCAGGGATCAGGAGTGTATAATGCACAGGGTGCGGGGATCAGGAGTGTATAATGCGCAGGGTGCAGGGATCAGGAGTGTATAATGCGTGGGGTGCAGGGATCAGGAGTGTATAATACGTGGGGTGCAGGGATCAGGAGTGTATAATGCATGGGGTGCAGGGATCAGGAGTGTATAATGCACAGGGTGCAGGGATCAGGAGTCTGTAATGCACAGGGTGCAGGGATCAGGAGTGTATAATGCACAGGGTGCAGGGATCAGGAGTCCATAATGCACACGGTGCAGGGATCAGGAGTCCATAATGCACACGGTGCAGGGATCAGGAGTGTATAATGCACAGGGTGCAGGGATCAGGAGTGTATAATGCACAGGGTGCAGGGATCAGGAGTGTATAATGCACAGGGTGCAGGGATCAGGAGTGTATAATGCGCAGGGTGCAGGGATAAGAAGTGTATAATGCACGGGGTGCAGGGATCAGGAGTGTATAATGCACAGGGTGCAGGGATCAGGAGTGTATAATGCGTGGGGTGCAGGGATCAGGAGTGTATAATGCACAGGGTGCAGGGATCAGGAGTGTATAATGCACAGGGTGCAGGGATCAGGAGTGCATAATGCGTGGGGTGCAGGGATCAGGAGTCCATAATGCACACGGTGCAGGGATCAGGAGTCCATAATGCACAGGGTGCAGGGATCAGGAGTGTATAATGCACAGGGTGCAGGGATCAGGAGTGTATAATGCACAGGGTGCAGGGATCAGGAGTGTATAATGCACAGGGTGCAGGGATCAGGCATGTGTTATGCAGGGATTGCCGCGTCAGGATTAGTAAGGCATAGACCATTCTAAATAAAATTACTCCCCCCAGCTCATATCCCTCCAGTGCAGATCTCACGTCATTCCCCCCTCACAGTCCTCCTAACCCAACACAACACACCTACTCTGGACAGACTTTGAAATAAAGGGTCTCTTTTAAAACTCCTACAATAAAAAAAATGTATGATACAAATAAACTAAGAAATAATTTAAAAAAAACAGTTTTAAAAAACATATTGATTTATTGTATTGATTAAAATGTAATTTGTTGCAATGGTGACACGTTCTCTTTACAGCACAGCAGTCACATGACCCGCTGGGCTCATAGCTCTACCACGTGATAAATGCGGCTCAGAGAACTCTGTGTCCATGGCAACCCCGAAGCCGCGGGAAGGACCGCCCCAGCCGTCATCAGAAAGGAGCCGGAAGTGGTGATTGCAGGCACGCGTGAGGAGCCATGGCGGGTGAGTGTTGTCATGGCTGCGGAGCCCCGGAGGGGGCGTGTCTGGGAGTTTGTTATCATAGATGTGAAGTATAGAGAAAGACACCTCCCAGCATGCACTTCCTGACGGTCAGCCATAAATGATGAGATATAAATTCTATTACACACATACAATGGGGTCCCATCTCCCAGCATGCACTGAGGTGTGGGGGTGCTGGGAGTAATGGGGGATGCAGCAGAAAACTTAATGAAGGAGACACCTAGGGGACACATTTCCAGGGGCACATCTTATCAATGGGGAACCCCAGGGACACTTGCTACATGCAGGGAACCTCAGGGACATATATAGGGGAGACCCTGGGGACACATTTCCAGGGACACATCTTGTATTGGGTGAAGCTTGGGGACACAATTTCAGGTACACAGGGCAGACCCTAGGCTAGGGACACTTCGTATAAAGGGGAACCCCTTATGACACATTGCTTATTGGGGAGGAACCCCAGGCACACATCTTGTATAGGGGGAATCTTGGGGACACTTTTATAGGGGAGACCCGGGGACATATTTCCAGGGACACTTCTTGTATACGGGGGACATGTTTCCAGGGACACATCTTGTATACGGGGGGACATATTTCCAGGGACACATCTTGTATACGGGGGACATATTTCCAGGGACACATCTTGTATACGAGGGACATATTTCCTGGGACACATCTTGTATACGGGGGATATATTTCCAGGGACACATCTTGTATACGAGGGACATATTTCCAGGGACACATCTTGTATACGGGAGGACATATTTCCAGGGACACATCTTGTATACGGGGGGACATATTTCCTGGGACACATCTTGTATACGGGGGATATATTTCCAGGGACACATCTTGTATACGGGGGACATATTTCCAGGGACACATCTTGTATACGGGGGATATATTTCCAGGGACACATCTTGTATACGGGGGGACATATTTCCTGGGACACATCTTGTATACGGGGGATATATTTCCAGGGACACATCTTGTATACGGGGGACATATTTCCAGGGACACATCTTGTATACGGGGGATATATTTCCAGGGACACATCTTGTATACGGGGGGACATATTTCCTGGGACACATCTTGTATACGGGGGATATATTTCCAGGGACACATCTTGTATACGGGGGACATATTTCCAGGGACACATCTTGTATACGGGGGATATATTTCCAGGGACACATCTGGGGGCATATGTTCTACACAGGGACCTTTATATAGGGGGCATATGTT
>BLSH010303133.1:41952-55994 GCA_018402905.1 Glandirana rugosa | reverse complement strand
TCAGGTGTGCCCCCTTTAAGGCATACTGACCCTCGTGACCACGGCACACTTCAGGTCTGTCCATTCCAATAGGTTGTATCATTTCGTTCTGAAGATTCCGAGTACAAATATCTTTTTTTACTAATTTATAGACAGATATTAACACACATTATACTCACCACTCCATAGATGAGATATAACATAAATAAGGATGTGGTAATAGCTCAGGTGATCACTTCTTCTTTTTACCTTCATGTTAGAAAGCATTACACAGCCCACAGTTTCTAGAATAAAATAAAATTGTCAATGTCAGGTGATGACTTCATAGAGGTGCTAATGTGCAAGAGCAAAACTGGACACCCTCATAGGTTTTGTGTCTTCCCCTTCATAAAGATAATCAATGGCACAGCGTGTTTTACATCATGGCCCAGGGCAACCAAGTTGTGCCGAAGAACTTACCTGGAAGGTAGAGGCATGGGGGCATTTAAGGGCATTCTATCCCAAAAAAGGAAGCTGATTTGCTGAGATTGTATTGAGGTTGTGTAGTATTATTGTTGTAGAGAAACAATAAAAAATTGTTATGATTTTTAAATATAGAAGAACGAAAACCAATATAAAATGACAAATATGAAAAGGTCCAACCCACATAAAGACTATAAATTTACAGCCAAACATAAGATAGAGGCCCCTGTTGGTTTGTATGGTTGATGTGTATATGATAGTTTTGGAGTGATAGAAATGATTACCGGTTCTGATGGATATACTATAAGGTGTGTTTTGCTCCAAGGAAGAAGAAGCATGAAAATATAGTGTATGTGGACCTTGCTCTGGTCCTCCTAGGCTGCTATATCTTTGATCGTGATGAAGGCTCTGGAGGGTGCCCTTAGTGATGTTAGGAGATGCTAGTCTTCATCAAGCTTTAACACAGGTCCCCAAGTGCATTCTGTCATGAATCTATGCGTCCAGCCCCCTAATCTACATGCAGGGCGCTGGACACATCGATTCCAATGTTGTTTTTTTTTTTTTTTTTCTGAAGCACGTGATTAGAGCCAGAGGCTCTAACAGGCTTCAAAAAAGGGTGGACTCTGGGCACAGAGCACTGCACCCTGAGCCCATCCAGTTGTGTGACAAAAGCAAATTAATATTCGCTATTGTCAAACTGATTCTCCTCCCGGCCAATCAGGAAGCGGGTCTTGAGATCCATTTCCCAACTGACCAAAAGGAGAAGTGATCCTATTGGCCTTGGAGGAGGAGGGAGGAGACGCATGGCCGCCGTGATGCCGAAGAGGAAATGCAGGGGAAGCCGAATGACTGACCCACCAGCCACCACGGAGGCCGGGACACGGAGAACACTGAGGGGGGGAAGCCGCTGCCAGCTGGAGGGCTGGAGCGTTGGAGGGCTGGAGGGAAGGGGCAGGTGTGGTGGAGTCCGTGGTCAGGTCCGTCTGCCGCGCCCCCCCGACCGATGGAGCACTAGCCGCCACTGCTATTAACATCGTCAGCACAAGCTCTGAAGAAGGGAGAGGCTTTTCCCTGAAACACATCGGCTGTATATCAAATAACCATTAACCTCCCTGGTGGTATTCCGAGTGTGGCTCGGGGTGGAATTTCAGTACCATTAGCGGTAACCCCGAGCCAAACTCGGGATTGCATCGCTGGATCCAGGCAGTGTTACTCACCTTGTCCCCTGGATCCAGCGATGTCCCCCGCCGTGTCTGCGGGCTGTGGCTTCTGCCCGATGCCTCTGTGTGCCAGGCTCCGTTCCCTGCGAGCGTCGCGTCACACGGGGACGGAGACTGGCGGGAAATTCAAAAAGTGAAACACACATCACACATACAGTACACTGTGATCTTATAGATTACATTACTGTATGAAATCATTTCACATCCCCTTTTGTCCCTAGTGGTTTGCCCAGTGCCCTGCATGCACTTTTATATTATATATGCCATTCTTTCTGCCTGGAAACTTGAGAACGTCCATGGCAACCAAAAAGTGTCCCTTTACGTCAAAAGCGGTTTTTGATCAGCTAGAAAACACCGATAGTAAATAAGAATCATTTGCAGAATTGAGTGATACTGATTTGTGGGGAAATTTATCATCAGAAACTGAAAGTGACGACAGCGACAATTCTGCAACTGAGCAAATTTCAGTGTTTTTGGTTTGATTACATTATTGAATACATTTTCTTACTATTACGTTATTATTTTTGATAATTATTTTTAGTTATTTATTATATTATAATTTATGATTTCAAGTTTCAAACTTTATCATACCGGGATGTCTACTAGACTCTTGTTTGGACAGATTTAAGTGAGTTATTCCTAAGAATTACAGGCCTACAATATAAAACGCCAAATTGCCATGCAAAATAATTGTACCGCTTTCAGCACCAAAAATCTGAAATAATCACCGCCAGGGAGGTTAAACGTTTCAAAAAGAAAAACTGAAATGAATACAGCTCCTCCCCAAACACTCACAAAAACTTTCGTTTTTTTTTCATGTTCCCCTTAATTTTTTCCCTTAATTACTTTCTCAGTAAAAAGAGCCTCCTTAGATGTGTGGATGGAATCCCTCAGTGGGGGCACAAAGAGAAAAAGAAACCTTACAGACATTCTAACCTTCTAAACTCTACATTTCTGACTTTGTGCCCATTGGAGAGATTTTGCTCACTTTTCCATCATAAAAATCCCATAGGAGATGATAGGACATGTCCACAACATGGGCATGGATGGAAATAAGAAAATCACATTTCCTATTATCTACTTTAGGTGCCCTGGTTGTAGAAATATGTGGATCGTTTTTTTTCATCCTGGAAAAGGGTTTGAAGGTTTCAAGAGTTGCAGAGAGCTAAATGGCATGAGGAAGAAAATTCATGAGAAAAGGGAACCAATTTCCCAAGCTCTGAGTGCCTGAGGAAGGCTACAGTGGAGAAGATGTGAAAGGTGTTTATGATATATCCAATCAGTTATATCTGACTTCCGGCAATTCTGTGGGCCAGCTGTCTAGGTATCAGGTCTCATGCACTGAAGAGCATTTTCTATAGAATGTTGTCTGGGTGTTTGTTTATAAGGTGAGTCGCCAGGTATGATAACACAGAATTTTCATGTCAACTTTACCTTGTAGGCTCATGGGTAAAGTAGGCGGCCTCCGATGACGTCTTGATGACGAAACGCGTAAGAAGGAGCGAAGAGCGTCACGCGCACTTCCGGCTTATCCCTGGAACGCAAGGGAACCCCGGTCTTCTGACTTCTCCACTGTGAGTAACTACACTTTTGTTTGCCCTTACTCGCCTGATAACCTACACCGCAGAAAATTTATTGTGTTTTTCATATGGACACCGTCACCTCGCTGGAGTGAGGGGTGGACCAGTGTTTTAAGAAAGACTCAAGAACGTTCGGTACTCAGGGGTGAGTGGGGGTGCTGCGTTCAGAACGGAGGGCAACCTTCGGACCTCACAGATCCCGCTCATTCACACCCTGTTATTTACACTGCATTGCTCCTTGCATGAGCACTTTCACCTTTGAGACATCATTTGCATTTTTTGACCACTAGGTGGCACCATTACCATATACACTAGCACCTTCCATAAATTCTCAATATTATTGGTAAGAAATACATATTCACTTTTATCTGTTATATTACTGATTTTTGATATAGATCACACCACAATTTTTACTATCCTTTGCACCTCAGGCAGCGCCATACCCACTATCCTTTTGCCTTCTTTTGTTTAACTAGTCTACGACTGGTTTGTGGTGGGGGCAGCAGCTTGCACATTTTAGTTTATTGCACTTATTGGTTTATTGCACTTTCTAGCAGTGCCAGACCACCTCCTTCCTTTTTACTTTCTTATATCCTCAGGATAACCCGTGATCTCGCACCCGCGGAGGCGCGCATTGCGGTGATCAGTGGTGTGGTGGGTCAGTCTGACCCACCACATTACCAATCTCGAAGCTCTTTACCATGTGATCAGCTATGACCAATCACGGCTGACCACAGTGTAAACAGGAAGAGCAGCTACTCATGTCTGCAGACGTGAGTAAAGGAGAGCCGATCGGCTGCTCTCCTGACAGGAGGGGTCTGCACTGTATGTTTATCAGTGCAGCCCCCCTAGGATCGCCACACTGGACCACCAGGGAGCCCGCCCAGGACCACCAGGGAGCCCACCCAGGAACACCATTAGGAGGCCACCCAGGGACCACCAGGGAGTTCACCCTAAACCACCAGGTAAGGGGTGTACAGTGCACTGTAGGGATGGTACTGTGCCCATATGTGATGCCTGCCAGTGCCATCCCTAACAGTGCTATATCTCAGTGCCATGTACCAGTGCCCACCAGTGCCACCTATCAGTGCCCACAAGTGCCACCTATCAGTGCCACCTATCAGTGCCCAGTGCCACGTATCAGTGCCCATCAATGCTGCCTATGAGTGCCCATCAGTGCCGCATATCAGTGCCACCTATCAGTGCCCCTCAGTGCTGCATATATGTGCCTCATCATCAGTGCCACCTTATTAGTGCCCCCTCATCAGTGCCAATCTGTACTGCCTCATCATTGCCTGTCAGTGTAGCCTCATCAGTGCTAATCAGTGTAGCCACATTAGTGCCCGTCAGTAAAGGAGAAAATGTGCTTATTTACACAATTTTGTGACAGAAACAAAGAAAAACTTTTTTTTTCAAAATTGTCGATTTTTTTATCTGTAGCGCAAAAAATAAAAATGCAGAGGTGATCATATACCACCAAAAGAAAGCTCTATTTATAAGAACAAAATTATAAAAATTTTGTTTGGGCAAAGTGTTGCATGACCGCGCAATTGTCATTCAAAATGCAACAGCGCTGAAAGCTGAAAATTGGTCTGGGCAGAGTATTGAAGTGGTTAAATATCGTGCCTGAGGGGTCCCCTTAGTCTGCCTGTAAAGTGACGCATCTGTATGATGTTTAGAAAAGTGGCGGAGCAAAATGACATTTCTAAAGGAAAAAAAATAATTTAAAATCGCTTGCGGCTGTAATGTATTGCCGGCTCCCAGCAATATTGATGAAAAAAATCACTGAAAAAATTTGCGTGGGGATCCCTTATCCGAGCATGCAACCTAGCCGGGCAGGATGGGGGGGAACGAGCAAGCGCCCCCCGACCTGTACCAGGCTACATGCCCTCAACATAGGGGGTGGGTGCTTTGGGGCAGGGGGACTCTGTGCCCCCCACCCCAAAGCACCTTGTCCCCATGTAGATGGGGACAAGAACCTCTTTCCGACAACCCTGGGCTATAGTTGCCGGGGTCTGCGGGCGGGGGGCTTATCGGAATCTGGAAGCCCGCCCCCTATGTGAATGAGTATCGGGTACATTGTACCTCTACCCATTCACCAAATAAGTATCAAAACAGTAAAAATGACCGGAGCCAATTTGGGACAAATCCTTTTTTTAAAAAGTTGAAATCCGTCGTCAATCACGGTGAGCGACGACCTGAAAAAAACAAAACGAAAGAGAAAGGAAACAGCTCCTCCCCGATGGGAGGGCTCCGGCGACTGACCAATTTTTGCTTTGACAGATTATAGTCAAGAGCGGGGCCACTCGGTGATGTAACTGAGTGACTCCACCCCCCTGTGACGCCACATGATGTAAGAAGGAGCATGGTCACCCGCTTACATCACCGGGTGGCCCTGCCCTTGTATAAATAGACTGTCACCGCAAAAAGAGATCAGACGGCGGAAGCCCTCCCATATCACAATGCATTATGGGGTGCTCCGCTGCGGGAAAACTTGCCGCAAGCAGCCCATCATTTTCTAAATTCGGTGAATGGGCGAACGCCCAACCCTACTGGGAAGTACCAACATCCATGAAATTAGTGGACTTTATGGATTCCTAACCTGAGTGTGTAAGCACTATGTGCATGTGTAAAACAAGTCATTGAATGCTAGTTGGGAATATATATCTTAAGTCGCAAATGTCATCTTCCTAGAAGATTGGTATGCCCCCACATCCAATGTGGGACTGTGTTTGCGGCTACACATGGGCTCCCCAATTGGCTCAGGGGGTAAGCGCCTTGATCCCCATATCCTACTACTAGTGAGTGTTTTACGAGATATAGGGGTTTATTTACTAAAAGCAAATGGACTGTGCACTCTGCAAGTGCAGTTGCTCCACAACTTAGTAAATGAGGTAAGGCTTTACTGATCAAAGAATGCTCAATCACGTGCAAAGAAAAGAAAACAGCATTTTTGTTTGCACATGATTGGATGATGGAAGTCAGCACAGCTTCTGCTCATTTACTAAGCTCTGGAGCAAATGCACTTGCAGAATGCACAGCCTAATTGGCTTTAGTAAAACAACCCCATAGTGTATATATAGATTACCAGTATACAACAATGTACCCTAATATGTATATTTTCTTACTCAAATAGATTTATTAAAGCTCCTGAAGAAGTGATTAGGTTGTGAAACATGTAGAGCTGTAAGAGATTCACCAATGACATGTAGAACCCCAGCATCTGGAGAAAACGTGAACATTTTTTCCTATGCGCACGGTCTTCATGTGAGCGGTATACATCTCTAAAGGGGTTTACACTCTGTCTGTAATATAAAGTATCTAATATTATTTTAGACAATATTTTATATTTAATTGTGGTTTTGTAAGAAAACAAAAAATAATTTAGACAAATAAAATGTGGAAATGTTTTATCATATGTATATGTGCCTTTAAAGTCCATGATTCTTGAGTTTCCAACACATATACATAGCAAATTTGTATATACAACTAAGTCTAATTTAGGTAGGAGCTATTTAACCTACCAGAGCTATTTAGCCTTTGCAGTGTGGGAGGAAACCCATGAAAACACAGGGAGAATGTACAAACTCCATAGTTCATAGTCCAAGCTTTAACAGTGTACATTTGCTGTCCCCTCAAAATAACTCAACACACAGCCATTAATGTCTAAACCACTGGCAACAAAAGTGAATACACCCCTAAGTGAAAATGTCCTAATTTGGCCCAATTAACCATTTTCCCTCCCCAGTGTCATGTGACTCCTTAGTATTACAAGGTCTCAGGTGAATATGGAGCAGGTGTGTTAAATGTGGTGTCACCGCTCTCACTCTTTGATACTGGTCACTGGAAGTTCAACATGGCACCTCATGGCAAAGAACTCCTAAGGATCTGAAAAAAAGAATTGATGCTCTACATAAAGATGGCCTAGGCTATAAGAAGATTGCCAAAATCCTGAAACTGAGCTGCAGCATGGAGGCCAGCCCATACAGCGGTTTAACAGGACGGGTTCCACTCAGAACAATCCTTGTCATGGTCGACCAAAGAAGCTGAGTGCACATGCTCAGCGTCATATTCAGAGGTTGTCTTTGGGAAATAGATGTATGAGTGCTGCCAGCATTGCTGCAGAGGTTGAAGGGGTGGGGGGTCAGCCTGTCAGTGCTAAGACCATACGCTGCACACTGCATCAAATTGGTCTGCATGGTCTGCAAGCCTCTTCTAAAGATGATGTACAAGTACAAACGGTTTGCTGAAGACAAGCAGACTAAGGACATGGATTACTGGAACCATGTCCTGTGGTATTATGAAACCAAGATAAACTTATTTGGTTCAGAGGGTGTCAAGCGTGTGTGGTGGCACCCAGGGGAGCTACAGTTCATTGAGGGAACCATGAATGCCAACATGTACTGTGACATACTGAAGCAGAGCATGATCCCCTCCCTCTGGAGACTGGGCTGCAAGGCAGTATTCCAACATGATAATGACCCTAAACACACCTCCAAGATGACCACTGCCTTGCTAAAGAAGCTGAGGGTAAAGGTGATGGACTGGCCAAGCATGTCTCCAGACTTAAACCCTATTGAGCATCTGTGGGGCATCCTCAAACGGAAGGTGGAGGAGCGCAAGGTCTCGAACATCCACCAGCTCCGTGATGTCATCATGGAGGAGTGGAAGAGAACTCCAGTGGCAACCTGTGACACTCTGGTGAACTCCATGCCCAAGAGGGTTAAGGCAGTGCTAGAAAATAATGGTGGCCACACAAAATATTGACACTTTGGGCTCAATTTGGACATTTTCACTTAGGGGTGTACTCACTTTTGTTGCCAGTGGTTTAGACATTAATGGCTGTGTGTTGAGTTATTTTGAGTGGACAGCAAATTTACACTGTTATACAAGCTGTACACTCACTACTTTACATTGTAGCAAAGTGTAATTTCTTCAGTGTTGTCACATGAAAAGATAGAATAAAATATTTACAAAAATGTGAGGGGTGTACTCACTTTTGTGAGATACTGTAAGTGCTAACTACTGAGCCACTGTGCTGCCCGAGGGTTGTATAAAGGAGGTCAAATGGCATACGACTTTTAACAAGTTGATTATATGCCAGAGAAGGAGCTGATGGTGAGAAGCATTAGAAGAGTAAAATGAGAAGTGGATGAGTTGTGCCTATTTATTGGTAAGACACTATGGGGTTGATTTACTAAAGGCAAATCCACTTTGCTCCACAAGTGCACTTGGAAGTGCAGTCGCTGTAGATCCGAGGCGGACATGCAAGGAAAATAAAAAAACAGCATTTTTGCTTGCACATGATTGGATGACAACATTAGTAGAGCTTCCCCTTATTTCAGATCTTCCCCTTGGATCTACAGTGACTGCACTTCCAAGCGCACTTGCGGAGCAAAGTGGATTTGCCTTTAGTAAATCAACCCCAAAGAGAAGATATTATAGACAAGCTTTGATATCTTTTATGTCACATTACCTGCTATTGTTGAAAGTAACCTCTTTCCCAATTCATGCCATAGGTGTCCACGTCTTCTGTCTCTTTTCTTCTTCTAATGTTCATTCCATTTCATTTCACTCCTTAAGCATTTTTCTCTGTTTCTACTTCTTCTGTATGTCTGCTATATCTGAGCCCTTATCGGGATGTTACGCTGTACAAAATTAGAAAAAGAAAGCAGAAGTTAGACCGGTAGAGAGAGTTTAGTAACAAATTCTTCATTTAAAGTGGTCAAGCCCTGACTAAGGACTTGTTTGCACCAAATACTTTATGTATGTTTTTTTTTACATGCATTCTGAACGCACGCACAGTGAAACCAATGTCTTCCAGTCACCGTAGTTCACAGCACTGTGTTTAGCTCCAGTGCTTTCAAAAACAGTAATTTTACAAAATGTGTCCGTTCGCCCAGCTAAATTAGTGTGCCATCATCTCTACATATCAAAGAACAAACAGAACCCTCTAGATGGGACTATTATGGGCACAAAAGCAAATACATCTGTGTATGTAAAATTTACAAATTCTATTGAGTATACAAAAAATATTAAAAATTGCCAAACATGGACATTAAAGCAAACTGAAATATGTTGCATACAATTCCATAACCTGGTTATGTACAAGACCTAATGCACACCGAAATGCATTATTATATATTTTTAAATTATTATTTATTAATAATAAAAAATAACCATGTAACGTGGATCGCCGTTTATAAACGGCGGTTGCTTTAAGTGGAAGTATCGGGGTATAGTCTGCAGCTACAGGCTATACCCCGGTACCGTCTTTTAGAGCAGGCGGTCGGCTATCCGGTGATAACAGCCTATCCGGCCTGGGAGCTGCTTGGTCGTTATCCCAGGCAGCGGGGGGGACACCTCCCCTCCCTCCACCATCCACCGTTCTCCTCCGGTCTTCCCTCCCACCGGGAGACCAGAGCTCCGATCCAGCACGTCCGCCAGCTGTGTGGAGTCCCTGTGGAAGCCGGAATCGGCTTCGATCAGGACTCCTTCATATATTTCCGGTTTACTCTGCAGCTAATGGCGCCGGTTTTAAAAAAATTACAGTATTCAGAATCGCCGTTTTTGGCGATCTGAATACTGTGAAGTGTAAAGGAGGGATGGGGGGTCTGAAAGACCGCTGTGCAAATACCGTGTGACAAAAAGTATTGCAACGATCGCCATTTTATTCTCTAGGGTATTTGAAAAATATAAATATAATGTTTGGGGATTCTAAGTCATTTTCTAGCAAAAAAAAATGATTTTAACTTGTAAACAACAAAAGGGCTCCGGGGGTTAAGGGGATAATAATAAAAACTATAATGATAGTTATAAACTATTAAATAAGTTAGGTATTGGAATTTCCTTTCAAATTTGTCTGCCTGTTAGTAAACTAATTTTTCAGAATTCCTGAATTACCGATAATAACAAATACCGCATCTATACGAATGGAACGAACCGAATTAGAATACTTCTGAATTTCCCAAATTATCGATAATAATGAATACCGCATCTATACGAATGGAACAAACCGAATTTGAATGTTTCCAAATTCCCGAATTACCGTTAATAACAAATACCGCAGCAATGTGAATAGAACAAACCAAATTGGAATGTTTCCGAATATATGAATTTATTCGAAATAACGAATATTGATCATAACGAAAAATCCGAAAAATGAAAAAAAGGAATTTTTCGGCCGTGCACATGTCTAAAAAGAACTGTTAAGAGGAGCAGCAGTGGTGCCAACAAGTGAGCCAGGTGGCTCGGTATTTTTGTTTGTGCATTTTTTATGGAAGAAACCACTGTGTGGGCAATTGATGTACAAGTGAACTTTTCAGTTTATTGAATGAAAGTGTGCTGCCACGCCCTAAAATACAGTTTTGGACTGGCGCAACTGATTGTAAAGGCCACTATTGCTTACGTTTAATCACCCCAGTCTCACAAATGATACATTAAGTCCACATAAAACTGGAAGACCAGTAATCCTCGGAGCAAGTGCTTCACTCTTCCACCACCTTAACACATAGAGCCGCTTCCAAGATGTCAGGACCTAAGAGCAAAGCAGGTCTCTCCCACACATGGACGCCAAATAAATTAAGTCACACACTATTGAGCTATAGGAGAAGGAATGAGGAGACTCTGAAGTGTAATACAATTAAAACACCATTTAGAAAAACAAAGAGAAGTACTCACAAAGCATAAGGTTTTGAAAGCACGCTTATGCCTCTGGATGACGTTGGTTGTGATGAAACGCGTTGAGAAGAGCTTTAGCAGTGACGCCACCATGCTCACTTGCTATCCCGAATGACGATCGCTAACCACCCTCTTCCAAAAACGAATGCCTGCACCAGCTGGGGATGGATGGCTGTCAGTGGGGAATGATGCTGTTGGGGTGTGGCAAAACAACCAGGGAGGTCAGTCAGAAGGAGAGGGCATAAGCAGTTGACAGGGAAGCATAGAAGGATGTAGGTTAGTGGGTTGAGGAGGGTGAGGGTGAGGCAGTCAGGATGGCAGCATGTTGGTTGGAGAGGAATATCTGTCAGTGGGAGTGAGGTATTACATATGTACAGAGGGTCCCGAAAAAATGTACACACACTACAACAGTTGTTATCTATGACCTTATGACCACCGAGACGTGAAAGCCTATCCCAATGACATTCTGCCAGGACGTTGGATAGGATGTCGATGTGCTGTTGAATTCCCTCCATATTCCCCAAACTTAACACCCCTTGATTTCTGCCTGTGGGATGTGGTGTACTGTAAAAAAAACGCCTACATTGGCTGCACTACGGGAAGAAACTGAAACATCATGCAGAGCAATTCCTGTGGACACTCTAGTCAATGATGCTCATGCATTAGTTCGCTGAAATCAAAAGTGTCTGGATGCTAATGGTGACACCCTTTGTATATACTGTATATCATTTTTTTAGCACCCCATTTTGATGGGGACAAGGGCCTCTTCGCCACAAACCCTGGGTGGGGGTTGTGGGGGTCTACATGCAGGGGGCTTATTGAAATCTGGAAGTGCCGTTTAATAAGGAAGCCCCCGCCTATGTGAATGAGTAGGAGTACAATGTACTCCTACTCATTCACCAAAAAAGGGTAAAAAAAGAATAAAAACTCACAATTTTTGACGATTCCTTTATTAAAAAAAGCTCTACCCGTGACTAAGGCTGACAGTTCTTAAATAGGTAAGGGGCGGAGCCACCTGTTGATGTCACCTGGTGGCACTACCCCCATGTGACATCACTGACGCAGCATGGATATTAATTTTTGACACTTTTTTGGTGATGGGGGAGGGGCACATGGGGGAGGGGCGGGATCTGGGCTCCCTTATTAAAAGGGGCTTCCAGATTCCGATAAGCCCTCAGACCCCCACAACAACCACAGGGTTGTGGGAAAAAGGCCCTTATCCCCATCAACCTGGGGATATGGTGCTTTGGGGTAGGTGGGGCAGAGCTCCGCCTGCCCCAAGTATTCCCCCATGTTGAGAGTATGTTGCCTGGTATAGTTCAGGAGGGGGGCGCTCTCTCATCCCCCTTTTACTGGCCTGCTAGGCTGCATGCGCGGATAAAGATCTAGTATAGATTTTGGGGGACCACAGTTTTTTGAAAATGTTGGCATTGGGGTTCCCCTCAAAATCAGGGGGACCCCATGCAGTCTTTTATTAAAATTTTGTTGTGCGGTTACCCTTAAAATCCATACCAGAGCCAAAGGACCTGGCATGTATTCGGTGGTCAGGGCTCAGCAGCCCTGATTATAGTGGTCAGCACAGAGGGACACAGGAAGTGTCAGGATCAGCCAGGTTTTTTACAGTTTAGAGAGGGGCAGGTTACACAGCACAAGCACTGCGCTGTTTAACCACTTGCCGACCGCGTCGCGTACATTTACTGTGGCAGGTTGGCTCTGCGAATCGTCGTCTATAAACGGCGATTCGCGCAGCCACAGTTTGTGGGAGGCCTCTCGTGCCCGCCGCACGCTGCGTGAGTGTGGCCGCGGGTCGGGCGGACTTGATGTCCGCTGGCGACCCGCGATTGCCTAATACAGAAGAAGAGCGGGAAACTACTGATGTAAACACGGTGGTTCCCCATTCTGTCAGTGGGCATGGCAGTGATCTACTGATCCCTGTCATCGGGATCAGTTAGATTTGTTATGCCCCTGCGAGCCCAGCCCCCACACAGTTGGAACACGTTCAGGGAACACACTTAACACCTTGATCGCCCCCTTAGTGTTAACCCCTTCCCTGCCAGTGACATTTATACAGTAATCAGTGGCTATTTTTAGATCTGATCGCTGTATAAATGTCATTGGTCCCAAAAAAGTGTCAAAAAGGACTTCCGGTTCCGGCGCCGCATGGAGAGGAGCTAGGTGCTCTCTGCTCCCGCCATTCTCCCTAAAAAACAGCGTTCTAAACCTGCTCAACCCGGGGTAAACTGCTCCCAGAAGTTCGCCTTCTACAGGGGATCACATGGACCGCTTCGTGGAACGATCGCCACCAGCTCGACCGCCTGTGACACCGAGCAAGGACGGAGGAGGTGGCTCGCAGTCCGCAGCTAACATGGCGCCGGCTCGCTCCACGATCGATTGGGCGTCGGACGCACGATCGGATTCCACGTTCGTTCGCCAAGAACCTTCGCTCGAGCCCCAACGGTCGGACCCACCGAATGTTCGTTCGGATCCTACAGTTCTTTCGTTAGTGCCTCGTTCGGATCCTTTATTTAACCCACTGCCTGTAGACAACATTCCTCCCATACCCACAGACCCGACCTCCACGGCTGGAATAGCACAAGCAGTGGTTCAACTCCTCACCCCAATGCTAACGGATGCAGTGGACAAAGCGGTCTACAGAGGATTGGAACAACTACACAGAGAACTACAACAACAGACTCTCAGGCTAGATCATGCGGAAGAGCGGATAGCCACTATGGAAGATGACACCACAGCACTATCAGCATCAGTGGCCAAACTGCTGACTCTCCAAAAGGACCTCCAGGAGAAAGTTGATGATCTGGAAAACCGATCCAGGCGTAACAATCTGCGCATTGTGGGTCTGCCTGAGTCAGTCCCCCACTCCTCCCTGGCCACTCTCTGCTCTATTACCATCCCCGAGCAGCTTGGGCTTCGCACCCCTTGTGTCATGGAAAGAGCTCATCGTATTGGACAAATGACCGAATCGCGATCCAAACCCCGGCCCGTAATTGTCAAGTATCTCAACTACACGGACAAGCAGGCCATACTCCAACGCTTCACACGACACCACAGTAGAAGGTATCACCGATAGGCGAGAAGGCGTACTAGATCGGACTCTCAGACA